>LR738712.1:534251918-534334627 GCA_902687465.1 Secale cereale | reverse complement strand
TCAGATACGATCCTGCCCCCTACTGGCCTTTGAAATTTTAGCCAAGCAATGGATTCGAATACGATCCATTGAGCTTATGATTCGAATACGATCATACAAACCGGACCATAGGGGCTAAGCTAGGATTCGGATACGATCCTGCCCCCTACCGGCCTTTGAAATATTAGCCAAGCAATGGATTCGAATACGATCCATTGAGCTTATGATTCGAATACGATCATACAAACCGGACCATAGGGGCTAAGCTAGGATTCAGATACGATCCTGCCCCCTACTGGCCTTTGCCATGTTCTCTTTGGTTCGAATACGACCTATGTTTGAACAGGAAATGGCTATGTTCTCTTTGGTTCGAATACGACCTATGTTTGAACAGGAAGCCCTTTAGTGATCATCGCTCCAGAGTACATATACGGCAATTGTCCTGCACAACCAGATAGACTGATCAAAGCATTTTATTTTATTTTAAAATATGACATATAGTAAGAGACGTAAGCTATAGATGGTTATCACCATAAGACACTTTATATTGGAAAAAAGGCTGATCCCCCGGTTTACCGAGGGTGCCGGCTTATTCATTAATCATAATATATACATAGGATACAGCAGAGCTCATGGCTCAGGTATAGTAGGGACGCAAGAGGGCGATGTTCCACGGCCTCTTTGACTCTCCCTCCAATGTCCGTGAGTCCTTGTGTTCTCGAACGTCCACCAGGTAATATGAACCATTGTGCAGATTCTTGCTGACCACAAAGGGCCCTTCCCAAGGCGGGGATAGCTTGTCCATATCTGTTTGATCTTGGATGAGCCGGAGTACCAAATCTCCCTCCTGGAACGTCCTGGTCTTGATCCGGCGGCTGTGATATCTGCGCAAGTCCTGTTGATAAATTGCAGACCGTGCTGCTGCTATGTCACGTTCCTCATCTAGCCGGTCCAAACTGTCCTGTCTTGCCTGCTCATTGGCCGCTTCAACATAAGCCGTCACCCGTGGCGAATCATGACGGATATCACTTGGAAGGACCGCTTCAGCACCGTACACCATAAAGAAAGGTGTATAACCTGTGGACCGGTTCGGTGTAGTATTGATGCTCCAAAGGACAGAAGGCAACTCCTCAACCCAGCACCCTGGTGTTCTTTGCAGGGGAGTCATAAGCCGAGGCTTGATACCTCACAAAATCTCCTGATTTGCTCTTTCAGCTTGACCATTAGATTGAGGGTGAGCTACAGAAGATACATCTAGGCGAATATGCTCGCGTTGACAAAACTCTTCCATCTCTCCCTTAGATAAATTGGTGCCATTGTCTGTGATGATGCTGCGTGGAAAGCCAAATCGGAAAATTACCTTTTTGATAAATTTAACCGCTGTTGCCGCATCACACTTGCTCACAGGCTCTGCCTCAATCCACTTTGTAAATTTGTCCACAGCAACCAGCAAATGAGTTTTTTGATCCTGTGATCGCTTGAAAGGCCCAACCATATCAAGCCCCCAAGTTGCAAACGGCCAAGTAATCGGTATCATCCGGAGCTCCTGTGCCGGAACAAGAGCCCGTCGTGAAAATTTCTGACAAGCATCGCACTTCCGGACTAGATCCGTTGCATCAGCATGGGCTGTTAGCCAATAGAACCCATGTCGAAAAGCTTTAGCCACCAAGGATTTTGAACCGGCATGATGACCACAATCCCCTTCATGGATCTCACGCAGAATATCACAACCTTCCTCAGATGACACACACCGCTGAAACGCTCCAGAAACACTGCGATAGTGAAGTTCTCCGTTTGCAATTGTCATAGATTTGGAACGCCGGATTATCTGTCTTGCTTCGATCTCGTCGTCCGGCAGCTCTCCCCGGCTTAAATACGCCAAATATGGCAGCGTCCAATCCGGAATAACATGAAGTGCTGCAACTAGCTGTGCCTCTGGATCAGGAACAGCCAGGTCTTCCTCCGATGGTACTTGAACTGATGGACTGTGCAGCTCATCCAAAAAAGTATTCGGAGGTACCGGTTTACGTTGAGAACCTAGCCGGCTCAGAGCATCGGCCGCTTCATTCCTTCGCCGGTCTATGTGATCCACCTGATACCCTTTGAAATATCCTGCGACTGCTTCAACTTCTCGTCTGTAAGCTGCCATGAGAGGGTCTCTTGAATCCCACTTGCCGGATACTTGTTGTGCCACTAAATCTGAATCGCCAAAACACTTGACCCAGCTCAAGTTCATTTCCTTAGCTATCCGTAAGCCATGAAGCAATGCTTCATACTCTGCTGCATTATTAGTACAAGGAAACAGTAAACGGAGGACATAACAAAACTTGTCTCCTCGCGGGGAAGTTAAAACAACTCCAGCCCCGAGCCTTCTAATTGCCTTGAACCGTCAAAGTGAATCGTCCAGTATGTAAGATCCGGCTTCTCCTCTGGTGTTTGCAGTTCTGTCCAATCATTGATGAAATCCACCAATGCTTGAGATTTGATAGCGGTACGTGGCACATACTTCAATCCGTGTGGGCTAAGCTCAATGGCCCATTTCACCACTCTGCCAGTAGCTTCCCTGTTCTGGATTATATCCCCCAATGGTGCTAAACTAACAACAGTTATTGGGTGGCCTTGGAAATAATGTTTCAACTTCCGGTTTGCCATGAACACACCATATACCAGCTTCTGCCAATGCGGCTACCTTTGCTTAGATTCAATGAGAACTTCACTGACATAATAGACTGGACGTTGAACCGGGTATTCCTTTCCTGCCTCCTTGCGCTCAACCACGATTGCCACGCTGACTGCCCGTGCATTGGCGGCGACGTATAACAATAACGGCTCATTATCAACAGGGGCAGCAAGGACTGGCGGCGCTGCCAATTGTCGCTTCAAATCCTCAAACGCAGCGTTTGCTTCATCACTCCATATAAACCGGCCTGTCTTTTTCAGCATCTGATAAAGTGGGATTGCCTTCTCTCCCAGACGGCTGATGAACCGGCTCAATGCTGTGATCCGGCCAGCGATCCGCTGAACATCATTTATGCAAGCCGGTTTAGTCAAAGATGTGATTGCCTTGATCTTCTCCGGATTGGCTTCTATTCCTCTGTTCGACACCAAGAAACCAAGGAGCTTACCCGCCGGAACACCGAAAGCACACTTCTCCGGGTTAAGCATCATTTTATAGGCCCGAAGATTGTCAAAGGTCTCCTTAAGGTCCTCTATTAACGTCTTCTCCTTCCTTGACTTCACCATGATAGCATCCACATAAGCATGATCATTCCTCCCTATCTGCCCCTTAAGACAATTCTGTACACAACACTGGTAGGTTGCTTCGGCACTCTTGAGCCCAAAGGGCATAGATACATAGCAAAAAGCACCAAAAGGGGTTATGAAGGACGTCTTCTCCTGATCTTTAACTGCCATCTTGATCTGGTGATACCCTGAGTATGCATCCAAAAAACTTAGCCGCTCACATCCTGCCGTGGCATCAATGATCTGATCAATACGAGGAAGAGCAAAAGGATCAGTTGGACAAGCTTTGTTTAGATCTGTGTAATCTACACACATTCTCCACTTTCCATTCTTCTTTAACACCAGCACCGGATTAGCCAACCACTCCGGGTGAAAAACTTCAACTATGAACCCTGCGGCCAAAAGCCTGGCCACTTCTTCTCCTATAGCATTGCGCCTTTCTTCGTTGAAGCGGCGCATATACTGCTTGACCGGTTTAAACTTCGGATCAATGTTAAGATTGTGCTCAGCGAGTTCCCTCGGAATACCTGGCATGTCAGAAGGTTTCCATGCAAAAATATCCCGGTTCTCACGGATGAACTCGATGAGCGCGCTTTCCTATTTAGGATCAAGGTTAGCGCTGATAGTGAACTGCTTGGATGAATCGCCTGGCACAAAATCAACTTGCTTGGTCTCCTCCGCAGACTTAAACTTCAATGCCGGATCATGCTCTATAGTTGGCTTCTTCAACGGGGACATATCTGCCGGATCAACATTGTCCTTATAAAACTTCAACTCCTCCGTAGCGCATACTGCTTCCGCGTAAGCAGCGTCTCCTTCTTCACACTCCAATGCAATCTTGCGACTTCCATGAACCGTGATGGTTCCTTTGTGACCCGGCATCTTGAGCTGTAGATAAACATAACTTGGCATAAACCGACCTTCCAAACAGAGCATGATAAGGGCTCCGGATCTTGACAACTTCAAAGGTTATCATCTCCGACCTGGAATCCTGTTCATCTCCAAAGGTAACTTCTAGTTCAATTTTCCCAACTGGGTAAGCTGATTTACCTGGCACCACTCCATGAAACACCGTGTTTGACTGTCTTAGCTTCTTATCTGTCAGCCCCATGCGACGGAAAGTCTCATAATATAAGATATTGATGCTGCTGCCGCCGTCCATGAGGACTTTAGTGAATTTGTAGCCACCCACCTGTGGTGCCACCACTAAAGCCAATTGGCCCGGATTATCCACTCGCGGTGGATGATCCTCTCGGCTCCATACGATTGGTTGCTCCGACCAGCGCAGGAACTGTGGTGTTGCCGGTTCAACCGCATGGACTACCCGTTTTAAAATTTTCTGATCCCGTTTGCACAGACTCGTAGTGAACACATGATACTGCCCGCTACTCAGCTCCTTCGGATTACTCTGATATCCGGACTGCTGCTGCTGCTGTTGACGCTGCTGATTGCCTTGGTTATTGTGATTACCCTGGCCCTGCTGTTGGTTGTTTTGGTTATTGTAACCACCCTGACCATGCTGCTGATGGCCTTGGTTATTATAACCGCCCTGACCATACTGATTATTGCCTTGGTTATTATAACCACTGTTGTTGCCACGATATCCTGATCCGGAGCCGCTCCCCTGGTGACCTGGACCGTAAAACCCGGGGCCTGATCCGCCGCCTGGTGGCCTACTGTTAGATCTGAACCGGCTCATGGCTTCCATCATAGCCTTGCATTCTCCTATAGTGTGTTTAGCTGGATGTTCCTTTGATCCGTGTTTCGGGCAAGGCTCATTCAACTCCTGCTCCCAGCTAACGGGTCCTCCGCCGGTTTGTAGAGGCGGTTTACCCTTATTGCGCTGAAAGCCCCCTTGAACCTGGGTATTGGTCATGAAATTAGAGCCACCCTCCGCTTTTCGTTTGCCTAAGAAGCTTGTTCCGACCGGATTAGCCTGTGCCGATTTACCGGGCTTATTGGCTTTTCCCGTTTTATCTCCATCCGATTCTGGATACGTAGTGTTGTCAGAGTCCCCGTACTTCACCAAAGCGCTCATGAGAGTTCCCATGTCATTACAATCCCGTTTGAGCCGTCCTAGTTTTAACTTCAGAGACTCAAACCGGCAATTGTTTTCCAGCGTTACTATTGCCGTACTGGGATTGATACCGTTCGAAGAGTGCAAGATTTCTGATACTCGCCGCACCCATGCACTTGTAGGCTCCTGGTCTCCTTGTATACAGGCTGCCAGATCCACCACTGACATTGGCTGCTTGCACGTATCCTTGAAATTTTTGATAAACTGGCGGCGTAACTCTCCCCATGATCCGATGGAATTAGGTGGTAAACCCTTTAGCCAGGTCCGGGCTGTACCCTCAAGCATCATGGTAAAGTATTTCGCGCAAGCCGCTTCATCCACGTCCAGCATCTCCATGGCCATCTCGTAACTCTCAACCCAAGCCTCCGGAGCCAGATCTGCCGTGTAATTAGGCACCTTACGTGGACCCTTAAAATCCTTGGGCAACTTCACGCTTCGTAAAGCGGGAACAAGACACTGCACCCCGAAGGAACTCGTCGTGACTCGTGTTTCTACCGTGGTTGTGTGAATCGGCGTCGTTTGGCGGACCTCCTCGCGAGCCGCAGATCTAACCCGGTCTTGCACCCCCTGAGCTTGTGCCTCTGCGCCCGCCGGATTATCTTGCCTGTGACGGTGTCGCCTCCGTTCACTACTAGACACCTCTGGTTTCTCCCAATGCCTAGTGTAACTCCGGCTGTGGCGGGGTGTTGAATGAAGCCTCTCCCTGCTATAAGAATATGCTTGCTATTGTGTTAATGCCGTGTTAAGCAGATCCTTAACCCTGCGTGCCTCCATTGCCACGGGGGATGTCCCCTCAATGGGTAAAGCGGCCAGGCGTGAAGCGGCAGCAACAATGTTATCCAAAGGATTTGAGTAATGACCCGGAGGGGTAGGGACGTGAGGTGCGGACATAATCCGCCGATCTTGCTCCGCAGCGGGCTGCTGAACCGGCTCACCCCTCGCCCGTGCCGCCCTCCGGTTTACCACCGGATCATTGCTCGCTCCCGCTCCTGGTGTCCTGAAAAGATTCGTCGCCTCATAAACCGGCGGTAGACGAGACTGGTACCTTCGATTCCTTACTCCCTGCACAGAGGCCTGTTCCATCCTCAGTTGGAAAGCCTGATCATCCAGCTCCGCCAGCCTCATTGCTATCATAGCCTTCTCTGCCTTTAGATCCTCTTTTGCTTGATCGATCCGGCCCTTCAGCTGAAGGAGTTCTGCATCGTGTTGCGCCTTGTCTGCTGGAGCCACCTCTGCTACGGCCCGGGTTATGAACTCCTCGATCAAGGCGGATAGAGCGTCAGAGGGCGAGAGGGCTTGGCCACTCCCCCCTACACCAGCTTCTGATGTCATCTCCCCGTTCACCGTGGACTGTGGCATAGGTTGTGATCCGGCCATAAAAACAGCCACCCGGTTTGGCGGATCGAAGTGGCCCGGAATACTGTCTCCATCGGACACACCCTCAGATCGGCCGTCCCGCAACAGATACAAAGACTCAGTCTCTCCGGATGAGGATTCATCGTCGGAATAGATAACTGTCTCGCCACCGGAATCCGATCCATCCTCGGCTTGAACCCCGTGAATTGCTCCAACGAAAACACGCTTCATGGCTGGTTGAATCCGGGCCGATCTCGCACGCTGAGCCGGCTCGACGATGTTGGGGAAGATGTCCGGCCCAGGTCCCGGTTCACCAATTTTACCGATGAAGACGTGGATGCCACCGAAGGGAACCCGGTACCCGTATTCGATTGAATCGGCCTCTGGGCCCCAGCCGGCGTCGTCGATGTAGATCCGGCCGTGGCGACTCCTGGTCATCCGGCCGACCGCGTAGCCCCTGAGCCCTTCAAAGCTGCCCTTCAAGAACTCGAAACCATCGTGCGGAGGCCCCACGGTGGGCGCCAACTGTCGTGGAATTAACACGGCAGATGTCCAGTTTAACGGACTTAGTTGAGGAACCATCGCACGGGTTAGCTTGAAGGGGTTAAAAGCACACAAAGGACACAGAGGTTTTATACTAGTTCGGCCCCTTCGAGGAAGGTAAAAGCCTACGTCTAGTTTGGTTTGGTATTGCTTGGGCGTCGATGAACAGGGAGCGGATTGCTTGCCTGTGTCTCGACGGGTTGTTTCTTGTCCTTGAACCGTCGACGGGTCGTCCCTTTATATAGAGGTGACGCCCGGTCCGGTTTACAGAATCCCGAGGCCGGCTCATATTTGTGTCCGCCTCGGTCTCTGCTCTTTCTTCCTTGTCTCTCAAGTTACATGACCAAACAATTTACAAACCATAACTCTATACATGGGCCTTAAGCCTTCATGGGCCGTAACCTCTACTGGGTTTTACAATTACACAGCTATATTATCATAATCCGGTTTACACTAGCCGGTTTATACCTGCTAGTAATATCCCTGACAGTAGCCATGGTCGAAAACTTAACTGATCAACTAGACTATGCTTTTGCAGACATCGATGGGATGGACCACGACGTCAAAGCGGAACTAAGTGCAAACCCGCCTGCAACCGGACGATGGACGGCTACTTCTACAAACGATGTATATATGGTGAATACACCCAACAAGAAGGAAGACGATGGCGACACAAATCCAGAGTAGGATAATCCCGTCGATGAACTTCCTAAATGCCGGTGTCAGAAACGTTGATCTCGATCCTGTAAAGGGAAGGAGAGTAACATTGTCACTGAGGATGATGACGATCCGGAGCTAGCCGATGACCCCGTTGAGCCAGCGGTGGAGCATGACAATCGGGAAGATGGTAAACACAGTCCCGAACCGCTGGCCGATCACAGCGATGCGGATGACAACAATTATCAACCTGTCTCCAAAGAGGACATCAGCCTGGGAGATGAAGAATTCATCGTCTCACAAGAACCACTCGAATAGAAACGTTTTCAACAACAGCTCATTGACATGGCAAGGAGCCTGAAGAAGCAGCAGCAGCGGCTTAGAGCCAAATAGGATACGCTCAATGACAGATGGAACAAAGTGCTAGACGCTGAAGAAATATATGGCCATGAGTGCCAGACAAATAGCTATCCCAAGCGCAAGCTACTGCCCCAATTCGACGACGAGGCCCTTGCGCCAATTCTGTCGAAGTATGATAAGTCCAATAAACCGGACCGACCACCCCATGAACGAGACAAAGCGGCCAACAATGCCGTACACCAGCCCGCACCTCCTCACCGTAAAGGAAAGGATATAGTGGCTCAGGGCCATAAGTATGATCTACGCTAGGACCTAAATAAAAAAGCTGGCCAGGCCAGATCAATTTACGGATGAAGGGGACGTGCTGACATACGGGACGGGGCTATCAAGCCAAACACGCCAATCACAATCAAGTTCGGACCCAACACCGAACACAAACAACGTCTGAACTACGCCACGATATCGCAAAAATACAGGGGTGCCGCACACCCTCTGTGCTTCACCGATGAGGTGATGGATAACGAATTTCCAGAAGGGTTTAAACCCGTAAACATCGAGGCGTATGATGGAATGACGGACCTTGCTATATGGATATAAGACTTTATTCTTCACATCCACATGGCCCATCGGGACGACCTCCACACTATCAAATACTTACCTCTCAAGCTAAAAGGGCAGCTCGACACTGGTTAAACAACCTCCCAGAGAACTCTGTCAGATCTTGGGTTCCGGCAAACCCTTGAGGTGCTCTGGGGTGCGCACGAAGATCTCTCCTTCCCGCCCTAGTTCGCTCTCGCACCGATTCCTAGGCCTAGCTTGTCAAACCCGAAGAACAAGAGACACGAGGATTTATACTGGTTCGGGCCACCGTTGTGGTGTAATACCCTACTCCAGTGTGGTGTGGTGGATTGCCTTGTAGGCTGAGGATGAACAAGTACACGTGAAGAACAGCCTCCTGAGGAGAGGTGTTCTTGTGCTCGGTGAGCTAGTGGTTGTAAGGTTGGTCTGAATGATCCTCCCTTTCTATGGTGGTGGCTAGTCCTATTTATAGAGGCTTGGGTCCTCTTCCCAAATATTGAGCGGGAAGGAATCCCACAATGGCCAAGTTTGAAGGGGGACAGTAGTACAAGCTATCCTGACAAAAGGTGGTCTTCGCCTGCCAAAGGCTCTAGCGGTGACGTCGTCGTGGGCTCCGTGGTGACCTTCGCCCTGCCGTCCTGTTGGTCTTGGTCTCGTTGCACCAATATGGAAACCTTTGCCTGATGCCTTGGGACCCCTCGCATGTGCTTGCCCCTTTAGCACCAAAGAGGAAACTGGTTTCCTGCACCCGCTAGCGCCCGCCTGGCTTTGTTTGTCATTGTTCACGTCACGCAAACCTCGCGAGGTGTCCCTTGACTTGATATCTCCATTCGTCGGGAGCCAGCCTAGTGAGGCCGCCCCAGGGGAGGTCTTGTGCCGTCCACCTCGCGAGGCTTGGCCCCTCGCGAGGGTCTTGAGTAGTTTGCTGATGAAGATGGGCCGTACCAGGCCGCTGGATGAGCCACGCTCTGGGCCGCAGGCAGGCAAGTCTGGGTACCCCCGTTCCCAGAACACTGACAAACT
Organism: Secale cereale; assembly: GCA_902687465.1. Taxonomy (NCBI): domain Eukaryota; kingdom Viridiplantae; phylum Streptophyta; class Magnoliopsida; order Poales; family Poaceae; genus Secale; species Secale cereale. The sequence continues at coordinate 534,324,810 of LR738712.1, read as the reverse complement.
CCATTGGAAGCTGGGAAGAACTTTAGGATGCTTTTCGGGCTAACTTTCAGGGGACTTATGTCCGGGCCCCGGATGATGATGATTTAAGTCACATAATCCAGCAACCTGGGTAGTCAGCCCGCAAGCTTTGGAATTGGTTCTTAACTAAAAAGAACCAAAAATTTGACTGCCCGAATGCTGAGGCCTTAGCGGCATTCAAGCATAGTGTCCGAAACGAATGGCTGGCTAGACACCTCGGCCAAGAGAAGCCGAGGACAATGGCAGCCCTAACTACACTCATGGCCCGCTTTTGCGCGGGCGAGGATAGCTGGCTAGTTCGTAGCTGGCACCTCCGAAGTTAAGGATGGAAATGGCAAGCGATGACGCAATAAGAACAAGCATCGAAACAATACTAGAAGCACAAATGACATGGCAGTGAACGCCGGATTCAGTGGATCCAAGCCCGGTCAATGAGAGAAGCCATTTAAAGGCAACCGAGACAGTCCATCTAGCTTGGACAAAATACTAGAAAGGCCTTGCCAGATCCATGGCACCCCTGATAAACGTGCAAATCATACCAACCGAAACTGTTGGGTCTTCAAGCAGGCCGGCAAGTTAAATGCCGAACACAAGGGGAAAGGACCTCAAAGATAGGATGGGGATGAACCTCGCCAGCCGAACACTGGGGGACATAATAAATTTCCACCGGAGGTAAAAATCGGGAATATGATCTATGTTACCCATATCCCCAAGAGGGAATGCAAGCGCACACTCAGTGAAGTTTACACCGTAGAGCTTGTCGCCCCCAAGTTCAACCCATGGTCGGCTTGTCCGATCACCTTTCATCGCAGGGATCACCCAACCAGTATCCGTCGTGGAGGTTCTGCGGCCCTAGTGCTCGATCCTATAATCAACAGATATCATCTTACTCGAGTCCTTATGGACGGCGGCAACAGTCTCAATCTGATATACTAAGACACTGTCCGCAAGATGGGGATAGACCCGTCAAGAATTAAGCCTAGCACCACCACCTTTAAAGGAGTGATACCAGGAGTAGAAGCCCGCTGCACGGGCTCATTAACATTGGAGGTCGTATTCGACTCTCCTGATAACTTTCGAAGCGAGGAGTTAATCTTCGACATCGCTCCTTTCCGAAGTGGCTATCATGCACTACTTGGATGAACGGCCTTCGCCCACTTTAATGCGGTCCCGCATTATGCTTACTTAAATCTCAAAATGCCTGGACCAGGCGGCGTCATCGCGGTCAACGGAAACATGGAGCGCTCCCTCCGTACAGAGGAAGACACTGCGGCCCTAGCAGCCGAGGTCCAAAGCGGCTTGTTCAAGCCGAGCAGTTCATCGGTCGTTAAGACCACATACACGGCTAAACATATCTGGCCCGCACTACAATGCGGCAGCTCACATGAACCTGAGATTGATTAGCAGTTACGCCCCTATCGACTGCCCCATAAGATAGTAGCATACGTACCTCGCGTACACAATTACGCCCTTAAAATACCTTGGGCGGCGCTGGGGGCACACTGCATACAAATAGTCCATAGTTCAGCTTGACCCTATTCGGACTCTAAAATACATTTTCTTTTTATGGTTCATTAAAAAGAACCAACCTTACTTACGATTGTGCAGGACATTCTTTTCTAGAATCCTCTTTCCAGTTTTACAGGCGGCCATCATAATTCCCCTCTTCAAGGAGACATTACAAAGGAGAAAACGGCGCAGACGTGCAACAGGGCCCCACATTAAGATTTAGTTTTAGATTCAGGCTCTATGTAAACCTTTTCTCTCTTTCTTTATTGTTTATTTTTTATTTTTCTTCAGTTGGCATGTAAAATGCCCAAAGATGTTGTTGGCATTATCCATAACCATATGGCTCGCCATACCAAACGGGATATAAAAGAAGCAGTTTGGTTCCAATTCGCTTGGAGTTCATCTTATTACCACTTGTATTCTCTCCCCATGTCAGTTTGCCAAGTGTGCCTTAATACCTGGACTTAATACGAGGGGCTGTATTCGGCCTGGCACACCTCCAAAGTCCGAACACCCATAGGGAACTGTTCAGCGTCCCAGATATTGCATTATATGCATCAGCTCCGAATTATGTCTTGGGTCTATAGTTGGGTTTCCCGGCTCCTGTGTTTGCCACCTTACGTTCCACATTGTTCGGCTATGGTAGCAAAGGGAGAACTATTGCAATTGTACTTCTGGTTCGTCCGGTCAAGTAACTAAGTAGAGAAAGCCGAAAACTGACTGTCATGATGAAGTGAGAGCCGGTCAAGCGATTCAGTGACCTAGTGTCATACTACGATCGATAGCGATCTACTCCGTATTATACAAGGGTCCAGCCGCGTAAAGTGGGCACCATAGTTCGGAAAGCCGCACACGCACCAGGGGCTAGTACTTAGCCCCACAAGTCAAGCTCTTATGGGTAAGTGAAATCAATAAAGCCGCATAGTCTGATTGCCTGGTTCATTCCGCGGACACCTCCTCTATGGACGAAGATGTTGGAAAAAGAGTGTTAAAAGTGCATTACCGAACACCCCTGTAATATTTACATGGGGGCTGAAGCCGACGACTGGAAACTTTCAAATTTAAATAAACAACCGCACAGGAGGAAAAAGTCGCTTATAATACATAAGCGCAAAAATTATATATATCGGCACATAGGCTTAGTCCTTACAATCCGAATACAATGATTCAAAGATTATATCCTTTGAGCACTGGCCCTCTACAAGGAGGGATCCTTCTAGGACGTCGCCAAAGAATCTTTCTGGCTTCCGGTGATCCTTGCCCTCTGGCGGGACATCAGTTGCTATCTCCATGGCCTTCATCTTCGCCCAGTGCACCTTGACGCGAGCGAAGGCCATTCGTGCACCCTCTATGCAGGCCGAACGCTTAATAGCGTCGACCCACAGACTCGCGTCGACGAGCTTCTTCACCAATTCGAAGTAGCTACTTAGGATTAGATGAACGGGCCATAGCCGGACTATCAAGTCTTTCATGGCTGTACTCGCCATATTATGCAGCTCGACCAGCTGCTTCATCTGGTCATTGAGGGGCACCGGATGATTTGGCGCAAGAAACTACGACCAGAACAACTTCTCCGTTATGTTCCCCTCCTAGGCTTGGAAGTATTGGGCGGTGTCGGCAACCCTCCTCGGGAGATCCGCAAACGCGCCTGGTGAACTCCATAATTGCGTCAGCGCAAGATAACTCCGACCTCCAAAGATACTCTACAAGAGAAAAGTCTTACCAGCTGCTATTTGCCGCGCTTGTTTTATCTCCTCATGAGCACTGCGCGACTCACTCCGCGCCTCCTTGGCGGCATTGACCGCCGTGTTGAGTTCGGATGCTTATTCTGAAGTCTTCTGCTCCAATGCCTCACACTTGCGAATGGCATCTCGCAGCTCATCCTCGACTTCGGCCACCCATGACGCACGACCTATTCGCCCTTCAGGTCGGCAGTCGCTTTGTTAGCAGTTGTCCTACTTGCCTCGGCCTCTTCCTTGGCCTTTGCAAGCTCGCCCTTAAGGGCCTCGAGCGTAGCTGCGGTAGCTGTTCCACAAATCATATAACACAAATAAGCTCATGCTCACACATACAGTGTCTTAAAATTTCAATTCTTTGAAAATCCGCATACCTTGTGTTTCATTAAAACGCTTGTTGACAAGGTCGAGCTTCTCGTCAGCTAGTTTCGGTTTCCGATTAAGCTCGGAAACCTCTGCAGCCTGGACGGATGCCGCTAATAGCGAAGCCTATTCAAAGACATAATACACAATTCAGCTCTGTTACATGATATTACATGGATCCTTCGTCCGATTCTGTCCAGAATCAGACAAAGCATCAGGGGCTATTGTCTATGCATATATATATATATATATATATATATATATATATATATATATATATATATATATATAAAATGAAAATTTTCTTTTCAGAACATTACATCGCATACCTCGAACCTGTCAGTAGGCTGTTGAAAGCTTCATTCAGTCCGCCTTTGATGGGCTGAATCTTCTCCATGACCGCACTCTGCTTCCGGATTGACGGCATGCGCCAAGGGAGCAGTTGCTCCTTCCCCCATTACGGGGGGCTGGTTTCCCAATTCGGGAGCCGTACTGGGCTCCGGAACAGTGTTTGGTGAGGGCCTGGATGGCTTGGGTCCCCCGTCTTCGGTCAACATGGGGATTGCTCCCCCTTGGTTGACGGCGACTGAGGGATTGACCTCGGGCGCCCTCTCGTCCGCCCCACTCCCACCTGCTCGAATAGGGTGAGCTTGTAGAGAGGGCACCTCGGCGTCCCCCAATACGGGCGATGAGCCCCGCGAAGGCGTATCGCTCTCCACCATCTTCGGCGCTAGAGAACTCCCCGATGACAGTGAAGCCTCGGGGAGTGCATACAGAGGACTATATAAAGACAAAATGTCATTATTTAGATACTAGAAAGTAATTTAACCGAACATAAGTATCTATCGTCCGAGTACTTACGATTCGTTCAGGGGCTTAATCCTGGGGTGAACTCGGAAGCTGTGTTCGGACGTTGAGTCCAAACTATCCGGAAGATTCAGTTTCTTCGTGGGCGCCGCCTTACCCGCATCAACAGGGGCCGCCCTCTTACTCCCTCTTACCTTGACGGGGGAGTCGTCTTCTTCTTATTCCTCCTCCTCTTCTTCTTCGGGGGAGAGGTGAGAGTCGGTCTCTGTCGGATTATGCGTTCCAGAAAACCCTTGAGGTTCAAACACTGGGGTGCACACGAAGATCTCTCCTTTCCGCCCTAGTTCGCTCTTGCACCGATTCCTAAGCCTAGCTCGTCGAACTAGAAGAACAAGAGACACAAGGGTTTATACTGGTTCGGGCCACCGTCGTGGTGGAATACCCTAATCCAGTGTGGTGTGGTGGATTGCCTTGTAGGCTGGGAAGAACTAGTACATGGGAAGAACAACCTCCCGAGGAGAGGTGTTCTTGTTCTCGGTGAGCTTGTGGTTGTAAGGGTGGTGTGAATCTTCTCTGATCCGGATCCCTCTCCACGGTGGTGGCTAGTCCTATTTAGAGAGGCCCGGGTCCTCTTCCCAAATATTGAGCGGGAAGGGATCCCACAACGGCCATGTTTGAAGGGGGACAGTTAGTACAAGCTATCCTGACAAAAGGTGGTCTTCGCCTGCCAAAGGCTCTGGTGGTGAAATCACCATGGGCTCCGTGGTGACCTTCGCCCTGCCGTCCTTCTAGTCTTGGTCTTGTTGCACCGATATGGAAACCTTTGCCTGATGCCTCAGAACTCCTCGCCTGCGCTTGCCCCTTTAGCACCGAAGAGGAAACTGGCACCCAGCGCCCGTTGGAGCCCGCCTGGCCTTGGTCGTCATGGCTCACGTCACGAGAACCTCATGAGGTGCCCCTTGCCTTGATATCTCCACTCCTCGGGAGCTAGCCTAGTGAGGCCGCCCTAGGGGAGGTCTTGCATCGTCCGCCTCGCGAGGGTCTTGAGAGGTTTGCTGATGAAGATGGGCCATAACAGGCCACTAGACGAGCCACACTCTGGGCCGCAGGTAGGCAAGTCTGGGTACCCCCGTTCCCAGAATGCCGACAGTAGCCCCCAGGCCCAAGGCTCGCTCGGACTTGGCTTCGCGGCGAAGCCAAGGGTCAACTGTGGAGCGCCACGGGCTCCTAAAGCATGCAGCCTTGATTGACACGTGGCGATTGACGGGACGTGGGCGTCTCCACTTCCCCACGCCGCCTCGACAACTTCACGACTGACAAAAGGCATGTGCGTGTTGCAGTGCCTTCATTGCTCGCCTTCGCCTTGCTCTAGATCCCCTTTCTTGCTCTTCTCCCTCAAAGACTCTAGATATGCTCCGCCTCCCCTCTGAGTTGTCCATCGATGGCGTCTAGTAAGGCAAAGGCCGCCGCTCCGTCTGCCTGGTACGAGACGGCCTTGTGCGCTCCCAGCGTCTCGGAGAAGAACCTCACCGCCGTTCGCCTGATGACGGCGGGGGACACCTATGAGAAGGGGAAGACCACGCTCCGGTCCGCCTCCGCTGAGTCGGAGGATCCAAAGAGTACTTTCTATCCCCTCTTCAGGAGCAGTGTTGTCGCGGACTGGTTCCCCCTTTCTCCAATTTCTTCTACGCCGTCCTTAGCCACTACAAGCTTCATGCCCTTCATATTCATCCCAATTCTGTCCTCTTCATGTCGATCTTCGCCTTCTATTGTGAGGCATTTTTTGGGGTGATGCCGTCCGTGGCGCTGCTTCGCCACTTCTTCTCCCTCCGGAACAAAGGCAAGCTTTGTTCAGGGTGCGCCAACTTCGTCGCTGCCAACGGTACCAACGCGATCTCGGAAGCCAGGAAGAAGGCCGAGGACTTCAGGAACAAGTGGGTCCTTGTGGATGTCAAGTGCTCTCATCCTCGGTTGGTGCTGCTGATGGAGATGCCCACGTCTTGCGACAGGTGGTTCAGCGCGAAGCTCACCGACCCTCGGGCGGAGCAGGTGCTGGGGAAGATGACCGCCGACTTGAAGCCCGACGACCCAAAAGCGACGAAGTTGATGGGGCCCATCATGGTCAAGGAATTCCTAGCATGCCGCGTAGCTCCACTTTAGGCGCACTCGCGCCCCTTGTGGACGCTCGGGGATGAGTTGGACGACCTCCGCCTGCACCTCGATGCCCTGTCCAACGAGCAGCTGGGTGCAGCCCTCCGCCTACTGGTTGGGGACGACCAGGGGTATCCACCCGATACCCATGTCCCCCTGTACCGCCGCCCAGATGGGGCAAAGGTGGCAGCCTCCATGCCCACCTTCGACGGACGCGGGCTCGTGCCGCCGGCACCCTCTGAGGCCCAGGTGGTGTCGGTTCCGGTGGAGCTGTCTTCAGGTGACTCCGATGGGGAGGAGGACTCAGAGGCGACTATGGAGGGGGGCGGGGAGACCTCCCCCCACACAAGGCCGATCTCCTCCGCGCCTTGCCCGATGACGACGACTCCGACGACCACCAGGTGAAGGAGGCCGCAGCCCCTTCCGGGGTTACCACGAGGTCCATGGTATCCCCCTTGAAGAAGTTGTCGGCTGGTGTCCCGACAAAGGACGGGTCAGCATTGATCTCCCGAGGCGACGCTCCAGCTCTGATGCCACCCGGTGCTATCAATGGGCTTGCTGCCGCGGCCTTAGCTGTTCCGGGGGCTTGCACGCCCGAGCAGCATGCTGCAGGCTCCCTGGGATCCGTTGTTCTGAAGAGGCCACGGGGTTACGCCGCCGTGGACCAGTAAGTGCCCCGTCCTGATTTCATCCTCACTCTTGATTCCGTTGCCGATTCCTGACGTCTTCCCCTTGCATCGCCAGGCCAGCGCCGTCGGCGAAGAAGAAGGAGGGGGCGACAACATCAGAGGCCCAACGGCCTGGCTTGGCTTCACCTTCTCCTGCTCAGGTGTCTTCGCAAGGCCCAGTGGACCAACCTCAGGAGGGGATGGCCTCCTTGGTCAAGCCGGCCCCAGAGGAGCCCATCTTCGACTCGCCTGCGGGTGTCACCACGGCTCAGGAGGTCTTGGACACGCCGCAGCCTCCTCCTCAGGTTGCGCCGCTAGCTCGCGGCCCTCCTACTTCATCCTGCGCCCTGAAGGAGGCTTTTTCCGCGCTGACGCAGCTCCAGGACGACCTCCAAGGCGCTGGCCGTCATTTGGTGGCAGAGCACTTGGAGCTGGTCTCGGGCTGGCTGAACTCCAACGCGTCTGTCCGGGCTGTGCTGAGCCAAGTCATGGCGGCTTCCGAAGAGGGCAAGCAGGCTGCCAACCAGGCCGCAGCCGCCCGCGAGGCGGCGCTGAAGAATGCGCAGGCTGCCAAGGAGCGCTGCCGGTCGATGGAGTCCGAGCTGGAGACCTTGCGCAGCAAGTGCACGGCAGAGGAGGAGAAGATGAAGGCCCGAGAAGACACCGTAGCCAGCCGTGACGCCGAGTTGGAGCAGTGGGCAAAGGCACAGGCTGCAGAGTGCCGTCGCCTGGAGGAGCTGGGGTAGGCGGTGGAAGCAGAGAAGGCCCATCTGGAGACCATGGCGAAGGTTCTGGCTGAGGATCGCGCGGCCTTCAAGTCCCTTGAGGAGAGGTCCCGCCAAGCACTGAGGGCACTCTATGAGAAGGGTTTGGAGAAACCGCTGGCGACGGATGACGAAGGACCCGCCCGGCTGCTTCCTTATCTTGTCTTGGCGCTTGAGGGTGTCGTCAGCGAGATTGGCCCCATGGTGGAGGGGGAAATTCGCGCGCTTTCTTCCTCAGCCTTGACGCGCGTCCTCAGCCACCTGCATATTCGTGATCCCAATGCCGACCTTAGTGCGCTGCTTGAGCGTGTGGATGAAGAGTGCTGTGAGGCCGCTGCTGAAGCTGTGAAGGGCCAAGTGGAGGCCTTGTTGAAGAAGTTCCTCACCATCGACCCCTCACCTCCAGCCAACGGCGCCACCGATCCCGCGGCCAAGGCCAACTCAGCAGGGCGTGGCGATGCTGCCGATGGAGAAGCGCTTCCTGACCACGGCGCGCAAGGCTGAAGAAGGGGCCTGCTGGTGGGCGACGGTGCTCCTCCCTATCTTTACTTTCCCGCGAACTTCCCTGCGACATGCCACGTGCCTTGTGGAGGCGTTAAAACTTCCGTTTGGTGTTTGAAGAACAATTTGGCTTGTAATAATTGCTAGCTATCCGCGGTTCCCTTCCTATCTGCTTTATTGTTCTACGTCGGCAGAGCCCGACCCCGCGCATACCTCAGCCGCCGTTGACTCTTCCGGATCACCGGGACAAGACCAAGGGGTGAGGGGCTACGTGACCAGTTAGGCTCCTGAGTCGCGATGCTCAGGAGTCCTCCTCGACGTGCAAACATCCTCTAGGAAGGAGATGCGAAACCAGGCTTTAGCGTTCTGCGTCGGCAGGGCCCGGCCCACGCATACCTGAGCCGCCATTGGGTCGTCTGGATCACCAGGACGAGACCAAGGGGTGAGGGGCTACGGGACTAGTTAGGCCCTTGGGTCGCGATGCCCAAGGGTCCCCCTTGATGTACGAACAACCCTTGGGAAGGAGATGCGAGAGTGGGCCTTAGTGTTTTCTGTCGGCAGAGCCCTGTCCTGTGCGTACCTCAGACGCTGTTGGGTCATCCAGAACACCAGGACGAGACCAAGGGGTGAGGGGCTACGGGACCAGTTAGGCCCTTGGGTCACGATGCCCAAGGGCCCCCTTGACGTGCGAATGGACCTCATACCTGTCCTCGCCGGGCTTGCGCTCGGGAGGGTTGCATGACGACCAGGTCCGGGGGACCTGGTGGGGCGTATGCCAGGCGTGACCTGAGCGCAGCCCCCGTGCCCAGCCCCCTCGCGCTACCATCCCGAGGGGAGCACAACACGGTGGGGCTGGTTACCGAGCCTGGTGGCTCCCTGAGGTTAAAGCAGCCGTGAGGCCACCCCCAGTTGTTTATCACCTGCGCGGAGCATGGCGCTACCGTTCTTGCACGGGCATAGCCGCTCCTCGACCGTGTTGACTGCCAGCGTGGAGCATGGTGCTTCTACTGGCACATGGGATGGGACCCCTACTGCGGAGAGCCCCGGGGGCGTGTACAACCCCGCCCTGACAAGTGGATTGCACGGTAGGGCTTGACGAGGTGTATCTGGGCACCCATGAGCCAGCGCAGGACTCACGGGGCCCTACCTCAAGGCGGGTTGCCCCCGGTCTTGAGTGAGAACGCTTGAGGTGGTTGTCAGGCCCAAGATGCGATTCTATCCCGATCACGTGACACTTACGTGATTGGGGCACAACCGCATTTCGGGCGCTTAGCAAGATGGATATCATTACATCGTACCATTACATACATACAAGGGGGATACAACAATACATACAAGTCACAATAATACAACAACATCAATACAAAGTATCCGACTACGGATACAAACAAGAAAAGAACAACGACATCCATCTGCTATCCCAGGATGCCGACCCGGAACCTAACCCAAGACTGAAGAAGAAGAACTCCAACAAAAGAACAACGCTCTCACGTCAAGACATCGGAAACCTGCACCTGTAACTGTTGTTGTAGAATCTGTGAGCCACGAGGACTCAGCAATCCCATAACCTTGGGTAACAAGACTATCAAAGCTTAATGGGAAGGAAGAGGTAAAGTGGTGAGGTTGCAACAGCGGCTAAGCAATATATGTGGTGGCTAACTTACGAGTACAAGAATAAGATGAGCATCTACGCAAAACGATCGCAACTAGTAGTGATCGCTAAAGATCCTGGACTACATACGAGTCAAACATAACCCCGCCGTGTTCTCTTCTCAAAGTGAAAAGAGACAGTCACGGTTACTCACACAGTTGTGTGTTTTACTTTCGGATCCTTTGTCAAGTTTTCTACAACCAGACATTAACAAATTCCATTCCGCCACATAACCGCAGGCACGGCTTTCGAAAGATCATAACCCTGCAGGGGTGTCCCAACTTAGCCCATCACAAGCTCTCACAATCAGTTGAAGTGATAAATATAATATCATCACCCCTTATCTTAGGGAAATCCGATCAGGCTCGGCATCCCGGTGCACAAGACATTTCGACAATGGTAAAACAAGTCCAGCAAGACCTCCCGGCGTGCCGACACCCTGATAGTAGTCGCGCGTATCTCGTCTCAGGCCACAACCGGATAGGTGATCCTACAGGAGCCAGATACCTCGAGTTTCCCCGAGGCGGTCCCGCAGTCTCCCCGTTTGGGACCAACACCATCAGCAGTGGCCCCCCTACTATGTAGAAGAATCCACGGGTAGCGCTAACTCCCTATGCAATTTAATTAATTAATTAAGTTGTTATTATGAGCAAATTAAAACCAATGTTGGGCCTTGCTGGAGGAGTTTTATTCAAAGACGAAGTGTCAAGGGGTCCCCATATACCCAACCGTGTAAGGAACGCAAAATCAAGGAACATAATGCCGGTTTATTGGCGCCTAAGGTGGCATGAGTGGAACAAAACACCAAGCAAAAGGCCAAGCCTTCCACCCATTCCCAGTATATAGGTGTGTTATTATATATATAACATATTGTGATATACCAACAACAAGTTCCCTCCTGGAACGATCTTCATCTTCACTTGCAACTAACAACGCTATAAGAGGGGCTGAGGAAGCGGGTAACATAGCCAAACAATGGTTTTTCTAGGAAGGTGTCAAAGGTTAGAGGTTTCAGGGCAATAGGGAGAGGCTGACAATAATGATGGGTAGCGCGACATATAACGATATCATAGAGACAACTAAGCAAAGGCAATGATAGTAAAGGTATCCAAGGTTATGGTCATCTTGCCTGAGATCCCGCAAGGAAGAAGAACAGATCCATGAAGAAGATGGAGAAGAAGCCTTGAAGAAGAACCACGGGTAGACGAACGAATCCTCACGAACGCAACGGAACAAGCACTAACGAGAAGAAGCAAGCAACACAGTAAACACACAACACAAGAACATGACAATATGCTCAACCAGGTATGATGCAAAACAAGTCTACATATGAAGCACAACAAGGCTATGCAGGAAGCACAACATGGCAAGGTAGAAAGCACAGAAAAACAACACAAGTCTATATGATGCAATACATGGCAAGGTATGATGCATGACAAGTCTATACAGGAAGCACAACAAGTCTATACAGGAAGCATAACATGGCAAGGTAGGAAGCACAGAAAAACAACACAAGTCTATATGATGCAATACATGGCAAGGTATGATGCATGACAAGTCTATACAGGAAGCACAACAAGTCTATACAGGAAGCATTACATGGCAAGGTAGGAAGCACAGAAAAACAACACAAGTTTATATATGATGCAATACATGGCAAGGTATGATGCACTGTAGATGCACTTAGGATGCATTACATGACAACATAGGAAGCACACCAGAACAACACAAGAACAAGACAATAAGCTCAAGCAAGTAGGAAGCAAGACAGATCTATATAGGATGCAAAACATGGCAAGGTAGGAATCACAGTAAAACAACATAAGAACAACAAGTTTAAATGAGGCCGGAAGCTACTTAAGACAAAACCGGTAAGTCCTCATATGCATAGTTTTAAATTAGTCCAGATCTGCACAAACCTTAAGTTAAAGTTGCTAAACAGCAAGTTAACATGCACCATCATGATCTACACGAAATTCTAGTCAATTTTCATATAAAGATTGTTTAATTCGGAGCTACGGCCTAGAAGATATGAGCAAAACAAGTTAAGCATGGCAATGGTGCAAGATGCACCCAAACATCAAGCAAACATACTCCAAACATGTTAACAAGATGATATTATGACTCTACATGCAAAATCACACAAGTTTCATATAAGGAACACTCAAAACGGAGCAACGGGCTAAAAGATACACATGAAACAAGATACAATGCAAAGCTGTAATTAACAGCCACATAGCAACTTGGGAGCAAGATATGGACATGAAGTAGACATATCCTATAGCAAACAACTCCATTGGAGCACCTCCATAGGAGGCATGGATCAATAGCAACAAGCTACAACATTTTGATCATGATATTAAAAACCTGACAGCAATATTTTATAGCAACTTGGGAGCAAGAATTAAATAAGCTACAGCAAGCCAAATGAGCAAGTAAGGGCATGAATGGATAGACAACAACATATACAGCAAGGAATGATCAATGGCCACCCCAAAACTAACATGGATTTGCCTAGGGCATCAAGCAAACATAGCATCAGGATATTACAGATTCTAGACTTGGTGAAATTTCACTAAGTGTTAAACCAGTAACAGCAACATGGCAAGTTTACAAGCATGTTTAAGTCAACACAAGGCATATCATAGCAAATGGTTTGCACCACAGCAAAAACACATCATGGAGATTCTAAAACATCTAGGCATGTGACATGGGGACAAACACATCAATAGCAACAAGCTCCTCAACTAGGCATCTCGTAACAAGTTACAAAACCTAACAGCCACATGCACTTTTGCAACAGAGATAAACATGGCAATATGGACACAAACAAGCATGCTATAGCAACCAACATGTAGAGCATCTCATGATGAACATTTTGACATATCATTTGCATCATTTGGATAAACATGCACCAAGTTATCATATCACAAACATGGCAACAAAATAACAAGTAACAACAGTTTATAATAAGTAGCACTCTTGCAACAGAGATTAGGGCATCAAGATGAAGTCAAACAAGCATGGCACAATGGAACAAAGTGTAGAGCATATCACCACGATCATTTTGACATATCATTCACTCAATTTGGACAAGTACACACAAAGTTATCAATATGCAAAGATAGCAACATAATATCAGATTCTCAGGACTTGGCAGATTTTGACACGGGAAAAAAACAAAACGAGCGCAAAGTAAGTATTCATCGCACGAGCAGGGAATAGGGCTTCTCACCACTGGGCCGGGCCCATGAAGGGGAGAGGGAGCAGGTGGGCCGTGGGCCTTGGCGGGGCTGGGCCGCACGGTGGCTGCAGCCCACGAGGCGTCGGGGCAGTCGGTTTGTCATCCTCCCGACGCACGAGGGAGCCGGCCATGGCAGCATCGGCGGCGGCGGGAGCCCGCAGCAGGGAGGTCGGTATGAGGCCGGAACCATGGGAACGGAGCGGCGGCGGGCGGATCCGGGCAGCTCCGCCCCGGATCTGGCCGAAGGAGGACCCAGCGGCGGCTCGGCGGCCGTGCCTCGCGAGCGAGCAACCAGGGACGGCGGCGGCAAGATCGTGGCTCGGGGTGACGGGGAGGGTTCCGAGGCGGCGGCGGCAAAGCTCAACGGCGGCGCCGGCAAAGCTCAACGGCGGCGGCGGCAAGGCTCAACGGCGGCGGGGCGGAGGCAGGCGACGACGCGAGCAGGTCGAGGTCGCCGGAGGCGCGAGGAGGCGGACGTGCGCTGGCACGCAGGCGCTTGGCGGTGGTTGCGCGGGCTCGTCCGGGCCCGCTGCGGCCCGGGGCGGGCCAGAGATGGGCCTGGCGCGGGTGGAGGGAGGCTGGGGCGACGTGGCGCACGCCCATTGGCCCCTTGCGGCTGATGTGGTGGCTCCAGCCAACAGGAAGCTGCCAAGTGGCGCTAGTGAGGTGGCTGCGCGCGGAAATGGAGGAGGAAGGCGGCTGGGAGGTTAGGGAAGGGTTAGGAATGCCCAAAAATGGCATGGAGGGGGCTTAAATAGGCAAGGGGCTAGAATTAGGGTTAGGAGGGGGATTTTTGCACCGTTTCGGACCGTTAGATCCCGATCGGGCGGTCTGCAATGGAGGGGTAGTGTAGGTGGGCTAGACGGGTTGTGTTAGAGGGGCTTCGGGCTGAGATGAGGGGAGAGGGAGAGAGGCCCGCGGGGGTTTTCGGAGACCGAAAACGTCCGACAATTAAACCGGCGACTAGTGCCGCTATAAATATCCGTTGGGCTATCAAACGAGCTCCGAATGCGATGAAATTTGGCAGGCTGTCTGTCTACACTATAATAAGACCACATGCCAAGTTTCAACCCATTCCGAGAACATTTTTCGGCCACTCATAAAATAAATATTCGGAGGCACCGTGGGCGCGTGTGAGTGTGTCTGGGCTCAGAACGGACAACTGAAAGAACGAGGGAACTCGAGCGGATGCAAGTTTCGAAAAATACTGATGCAACACACATGATGACATGGCAAGATGCAACACGCAAGCAGATGACATGGCAACGAAGACGAATAACTGGCTGACACCTGGCGCACCGGTCTCGGGGTGTCACAGTGGTCCTGCAAGATGGTTAGGCAACCAGCGCCGAGTGAATCCCTCGAGGTTACCACATGAGCAGGCCAGACACCAACGACCCCAGGAGGTGATGTGAACGGGGCGGGCCCACCAGATAGAGCTCAGCCGTTGGGTTTATCAGCGCTGCAGGGACGAACCCGAGCACAGACGTCGTGCCTAGTCTTCTCATGCGGATGTCCTAAGGAAAGACAACCGGCGCGCGGCTCCCATAGCGACGAGGCACCATGTCGTGTGCCCTTACCCGCCTGCTTGCACTCAGCTCATGCAAGGGCGAGGCACCAAGGACTACGGGAGGTGACGTACACGGGGTCGTCCCGCGAGCCAGAGCTCATCCGCTTGGATTTGGCGACGCTGCAGGGATGGACCCAAGCACAGACGCCGTGCCTGTGCTTAATTATGAGGCGGGCGCCAGCAGGTTAGTGAGGGCGTACAACGTTCATGGCATCGAGGTGCCGGTCAGGCAGGTAAATGATTTTAATGCCGCTGATGGGAAAGGTAACGCTAGCTCAGATAAGATGCAAGAACGATACATGCCACCGGGATGGATCCGCGCGGCCTGGGGATGAAGCGGCCCGAGGGGCGCCCCCAACAAAGTAAGCTTAAGATGCGAAAAGATACATGTCGCAGGGACAAGCCAGTGCGACCTGGGAATAATGCAGCTCGAGGGGCGCTCCCAGCTAAATAAAACTGGAAAATGTCACCTGGCACAGTTGCTGAAGTGGTGCTGATGTAGCCGAAGACGCTCGATGCAGATCACGTTCCTCACGAACCGCCTGACTCCGGGGCTTCACGAGGCTCCGGAGTTTCCTAGAGCTCACGAAGAACCGAGGCCACCTCTGCCAAGATCTCCTGATGCCTGGCCTTGCGAGTTGCCAGGACCTCCCGCATGTGGCGCTAGTGCAGGGTCACCTAGTTCGGCATGCCGAAGGGCATGCGAACGGAGCTGTGAGGAGGACCCTCGCACCGGCCCACCTCGGAGGGCCAGTAGAGCTCCTGAGACGCCTCCCTGTTGAGCCCTGGGACGTTGACACAGACGTGCAGCCCGTCGCCTGAGCCTAGGGCGACAGCTGCACCCTGAGGTGCTGGGCGGCGCTCGCCCCACATTGCCCTTGGCACCTGCAAGTCTTCGATGGTCTGGCTGATGAACTCCTGAGCACTTGGTGCCTCACGCCTTGAGGCCTCCGGAGGGAAACGTGCGGCGAGGCATGCCTCCACATGGTGTCCGAGCGCCTCGCTCGAGACATCGGCTAGGTCGGAGGCCCTCTAGAGGAGAGCCTCCGAGCCCAGCCTAAGGGGAGCACCGGGCGCACCTTCCTACGCGAGGGAGGGAGGCACCCCATCCCTGGGTGCAGGTCCTGAGGTACAACCACTGGGTGTTGCACCTTTGTGAGCCTCCAGGGCGAGCTTCTTCTTCTTCTTCTTCTTCTTGGGGACAGCCTCAGGTGGGTAGATGGCGCCATCATTGTCTGGATCCTCGACCGCCGGAGCCTGGTAGGCGCGCTCGAGTGAGCACACCGCATCTTTTCCTTCGCAAGCGACAGTGATGACTCCGCCGCTTCCTGGCATCTTGAGGACGTTGTACCCGTGGTGAGTCACTACCATGAAGTTGGCCAGGGCTGGATACTCGAGGATGGCACTGTAGGGAAGACGAATGTGGGCGACATCAAAGTCGATGAGCTCGGTGTGGTAGTTGTCACGCTTGCCAAAGGTGACAGGCAAGCGAACCTGCCCTATCGGGGTGGTGGAGCTGTCGATTACTCCTTAGAAGGGCTTGGTAGGCTGCAACTGATTGTATGGCACTTGGAGGTTGTCGAATGTCTTGACGGACAGGACATTGAGTCTTGCACCGCCGTCGATGAGGGTCTTCGTAACTTGAACGTTGCTGATGAAGGGCGAACAGAGCATTGGGAGGGCGCCGGCAGTCGCCGCGCAGTTGAGTTGGTCTGTTGAGCTGAAGGTGATGGCGCACTTGGACCACATGAGTGGGCGCGTGGCTTCGAGCTTGGGGAGAGCCGCGTTCACCTCTCGGGCGAACTGCTTGAAGAGGCGCTGAGAGGCTGGGGCCTGCGCTCTGCCCAAGATGCAAGCAATGGCGCGAGGCTCCTGGAAGCCCCCAGCCCCCTCGTCCTGGTCGTCGTTCCTCCTTGTTGGTGGCAGCGGAGGGAGGCCAGCCTTGCCCTGAGGACGGTCCTCGTGAGGCTTGTCACACCAGCGGTCCTCACGAGGCAGATCACGCCACTCCTGATGGGGGCCGTGGTCATCCCAGCACCCCCGGTCTGGCTGCCTCCGCGTCCATAGCCACAGTTGCTGCGCTCGGGGCGTTGGCCGACGCGCCCTTCACGGATGCCCCTGAGCTCTTGACAGTCATTGGTGTTGTGGCTATGCATGTTATGGAAGACGCAAAACGGACGGCTGCTCTTGGACGACTCCAGGTAGTCGCGGCCACGTTTCATGTATGGCTCAGCCGCAAGCACAACCACCCCCTTGTGCTTCACGTCCTTTCCCTTGGCCTTCTTGTCTTCAGGTTCAACGGTAGGGAGCTCAACAAGGGAGAGGCGCCCCTCCTCGGCTTTGGCGCACTTGGTCACGAGGTTGAACAGCTCTAGGGTCATGCACATGTCTTCGTGGATGGCGAGCTCCTCCTTCATCTTGACATCACGGATGCCATCTGAGAATGCTGAGATGATGGCCTCGTCCGTGACCTTGGGGATCTTGACGCGGACGCTGTTGAAGCGTTGGATGAACTTCTGCAGAGTTTCTCCTGGTTGTTGCTTGATGCGCCGCAGGTCACCCGCGGCCGGGGGGCGATCGCGGGTGCCCTGGAAGTTGGCGACGAACTGCTCGCGCATCTCACCACAGGAGAAGATTGATCCCGCGGGCAGGTTCAGGAGCCACGAGCGCGGGCTGTCCTTGAGAGCCATGGGAAACCAGTTCGCCATGATCTTCTCGTTGCCGCCGGATGCCTCGATGCTCAGCTCGTAGAGCTGCAGGAACTCAGCAGGGTCGGGGTGCCGTCATAGCGCGGAGGCAGATCGAGCTTGAACTTCCCGGGCCAGTTGACGTTGCGCAGCTCCGGGCGAGGGCCTTACAGCCTGCTGTTGACACCGGAGATTGTTGTGGAGGCGGAGCTTGGTCTTGATTCTCACGCGCCACCACGACAGGGGGAGCACGGTTTAGGCGTGGCGGTGGAGGGAGTGCTGGCGCTCCTCCTCGAGGCCGCTGGATCTCTTGGCAACTTCCTTCTTTGTGCACGGGTGTCGTGCGCGGGGGGTCGCGTCCTGGGGCCGCGTGCCTTGGGTTGTGGACGATGCCTTATTGCGGAGGCGGTGGAGGTGCTTCGTGGGCCGCATCACCCGCATGGGGAGACGGGCAAGATAGTGAGAGGGACGGTGCGGGAGAGCCCCCAGCGGCGCTAACGAGCTCGGCGATGTGGTCGAGCCAGTCTTCGTAGAAGTCGTCGACGGGGCGGTATCGCAGGAGCTCGCGTGCCATGAGCAACGCAGCCTACACGTCCGCAGGTCCGCGACGAGCGTGAGAAGACGAGCCCGCCGCAGTCAACAATGGGGTGGCAGTGTGTCCGTCCCGCCGCACGGACGGGTGTAGGGACGAGGCCTGCCACTCATGCCGCGCCCGGCCGGTGGCGGCGTTGGCAGCAGGCGATGGAGAACGGCGAGGAGGTCCGCTGGCGGGAGCCGTCTGAGCGACGCGGGCGGCAAGGGCGGCCCACCGCTCAGCTCGGGCTCGGCAAGCGTCGGCCATGGAATCAGCGGGATGATGGAGTGTGGATCGACAGAAGGGAAGCTTCGGCACACCCCTACCTGGCGCGCCAAATGTCGAATTATGGGTTCCGGCAAACCCTTGAGGTTCGAACACTGGGGTGCGCACGAAGATCTCTCCTTTCCGCCCTAGTTCACTCTTGCACCGATTCCTAAGCCTAGCTCGTCGAACTCAAAGAACAAGAGACAAAAGGGTTTATACTGGTTCGGGCCACCGTTGTGGTGTAATACCCTAATCCAGTGCGGTGTGGTGGATTGCCTTGTAGGTTGTCGAAGAACTAGTACATGGTAAGAACACCCTCCTGAGGAGAGGTTTTCTTGTGCTCGGTGAGCTTGTGGGTGTAAGGGTGGTGTGAATCTTCTCGGATCCGGATCCCTCTCCGCGGTGGTGGCTAGTCCTATTTATAGAGGCATGAGTCCTCTTCCCAAATATCGAGCGGGAAGGGATCCCACAACGGCCAAGTTTGAACGGGTACAGCTAGTACAAGCTATCCTGACAAAAGGTGGTCTTCACCTGCCAAAGGCTCTGGTGGTAACATCATAGTGGGCTCCGTGGTGGCCTTCGCCCTGCCGTCTTTCTGGTCTTGGTCTTGTTGCACCGATATGGAAACCTTTGCTTGACACCTCGGAACTCCTCGCCTGCGCTTGCCCCTTTAGCACCGAAGAGGAAATTGACACTCTTTGCCCGCTGGCGCCCGTCTGGCCTTGGTCGTCATGGCTCCTGTCACGAGAACCTCGTGAGGTGCCCCTTGCCTTGATATCTCTGCTCCTAGGGAGCCAGCCTAGTGAGGACGCCCAGGGGAGGTCTTGCGTCGTCCACCTCGCGAGGCTAGGGGCTCCTGTCACGAGAACCTCGTGAGGTGCCCCTTGCCTTGATACCTCTGCTCCTAGGGAGCCAGCCTAGTGAGGACGCCCAGGGGAGGTCTTGCGTCGTCCACCTCGCGAGGCTAGGCCCCTCGCGAGGGTCTTGAGAGGTTTGCTGATGAAGATGGGCCGTACTAGGCCGCTGGATGAGCTACGCTCTGGGCTGCAGACAGGCAAGTCTGGGTACCCCCATTCTCAAAATGCCGACAGTCTCCCCGGACACTGTGTCCACTGGACCCTTAGGGCGGAGGTTGCTCTTGACCTCCTTGCCCTTCTTCTTGGCCTTCTTCTTCGGCGCCTTGTACGGTGCCGGAACCAACATTGCCATCAGCTGAGGCGTCTCTGGATCTTTAGGCAAGGGAGCCGGACACTTGATCCGCTCCGCCTTTTTGGTCCAGGCCTGGATAGAACACAAAAACTCTAACTCCTGTAATAATTGAAGTATGGACAGAGTTTGTATTCGACAGAAATTTTGATTACCTCTGAAGCAGTGAGCACGCTGCTGAAGCCCTTGTCCTCGGTCTCCATCGGCCACCCCTTTTGGGCCTTGAAGAGCTGCTTCCAAATGTCTTCGTGCGTGGTGCCGAAGAGGTGATTCAAGGGCCGGGGTTCTTCCGGATTGAACTCCCACAAATGGGAGTCCCGACATTGGCAAAGAAGGACGCGCGGAAGAGCATTACCTGAATCACAATAGTGAGGATGGTGCCCTTCGTTATCATGCCAGAGATGCGATTTTGGAGGGCTAGCACCTCCGGCTGAGACCCCCCAGTCTGGACTCTTGTCAGTCCATGAGGTTAGCCTCTCCAGGGGTCCAGATTTGAATGTGGGCGCGACCACCCACTTGGCGTTGCAGAGCTCGGTGATGTAAAACTACTCCGGCTGCCAGACCTTGTTTGTCTCCACAAAGGCCCCTTTGGCGAGTGGCGTTGGGGAGCTTGCTCACCATGTCTCCTACACAATCTGCGTGTTGCCCATCAACCACCTTTGGCTTCAGATTGAATATCTTGAGCCATAAGCCGAAGTGTGGGGGGACACCGAGGAACGCCTCACATACCACTATGAAAGCGGAAATGTGGAGGATTGAGTTCTGGGCTAGATCATGGAAATCTAGCCCATAGAAAAATAAGAGGCCACGGACAAAGGGGTGGAGAGGAAATCCCAGCCCCCGGATAAAGTGAGAGAGGAAGATGAAAGTGCAACTATCCCTGGGTTGTTTTGGTAATTACTAACAACATATAGCTCATTGAACTAATGCTATCTCAAAATAAATATTTCAAGAAAGTTCAATGATTGTCAGGGCATGGATTATAATGTGGACTCCTCAAAATGCTAAGGCACATATTGGCTCAAGCTCAAGACTCTACATTTTCTATTTTAGTGATCCAAGATCACATTGAGTCCATAGGAAAGCCAATACTATTAAAAGGGGATGAGGTGTTATTTAATGGCTTTATTGCTCAAAATGCTTAGTGATATGCTCCAAAACCCTCAACCACTTTCTCACATCCACATATGTCCCAAACCAAAAGTCAAACTCGGCCCCACCAAAATCTTCTATCCGGCGCCACCGAGTTCAGTTGACATAGCCACTGCCACAAACCCTAATCACTTTGGTGTCACCGATAGGGATCTCGGTCTCACCGAGATGGGATTGCAAACTCACTGTTTCCCTTCGTAACATTTCGGTCTAACCGAGGTGAGCGGTCGGTCTCACCGAGTTCGCAATGCAAACTCTTTGTTTCCCCTTCATAACGTTTCGGTCCAACCGGGACGAGCGAATCGGTCCCACAGAGTTTGCCTCACTAACTCTTTGGTTAGCTTATTACCAAAATTGGTCCTACCGAGTTTGTGTAATCAGTCTCACTGAGATTACGTTATGCCCTAACCCTAATGAAATCGGTCCTACCGAGTTGATCATATGGGTCCCACCAAAATGCCTAACAGTCAAATTATGAACTAAATCGGTCTGACCGAGTTTTCTAATTCGGTCCCACCAAGTTTGGTAAATTGTGTGTAACGGTTAGATTTTCTATGGAGGCTATATATACCCCTCCACCCACTCTTCATTCGTGGAGAAAGCCATCTGAACTTACCTACACTTCCAACATACATTTTCTGAGAGAGAACCACCTACTCAAGTGTTGATATCAAGATATTCCATTCCGACCACATAAATCTTGTTCTCTAGCCTTCCCCAAGTTGCTTTCCACTCAATCTCTTCTTCCACCATATCCAAATCTGTGAGGAGCTATTTGAGTGTTGGGGAGACTATCATTTGAAGCATTTGAGCAAGGAGTTCATCATCAACACACCGTCTATTACCTTTTAGAGAGTGGTGTCTCCTAGATTGCTTAGGTGTCACTTGGGAGCCTCCAACAAGAGTGTGGAGTTGAACCAAGGAGTTTGTACGGGCAAGGAGATTGCCTACTTCGTGAAGATCTACCCTAGTGAGGCAAGTCCTTCGTGGGGAATGGCCATGGTGGGATAGACGAGGTCGCTTCTTCTTGGACCTTTCGTGGGTGGAGCCCTCTGTGGACTCGCGCAGCCGTTACCCTTCGTGGGTTGAAGTCTCCATCAACGTGGATGTACGATAGCACCACCTATCGGAACCACGACAAAAACATCCGTGTCTACACTTGAGTTTGCACTCTCCAAACCCCTCCCTTTACCTCCATATGCAATTGTTTTTCTTTTTGCTGCTATACTCTTAGAATTGCATATGTAGGTTGATTGCTTGACTTGTGCTAAGTTGCTAAAATCTTCCAAGAATTAAAATTGGGAAAAGGCTAGATTTTTATTTGTTCAAGTAGTCTAATCCCTCCTCTAGACATACGTTCGATCCTACAAGTGGTATCAGAGCTTTGGTGTCCATTTGCCTTGATTTCCATAGCTTTGGTGATCATACCCTTGGTTTCACAACCTAGGAGAGTATAGCGTCTAGCGAGGGAAATTACCACCGTAGAGGTCCTTACTTTGATGGTACTAATTTTGCTAGTTGGAAGCATATGATGAAAATGCTTATTCTTGGACATAACCCCGCCGTTTGGGCTATTGTGTGTATTCGTTTGCAAGGTGAATTTTTTATGGGAAGGAACCGAATCGTGAAGCATCCGTGGAAGAATTGAATATGCTGCAATACAGTGCTCTAGCTTGCGATATCCTCTTCAACGGATTGTGCCCCGAAGAATTCAACAAAATCAGCCGTCTTGAGAATGCAAAGGAAATTTGGAATACTTTGATTGATATGAACGAAGGTACCGACTCCGTCAAGGAATCCAAGTTGGATGTGCTTCAAAGTCAACTTGACAAGTTCAAGATGAAGGATGGTGAAGGTGTCGCTGAAATGTACTCTAGGATTGCTCTCATCACAAGTGAGATTGCCGGCTTAGGAAGCGAAGAAATGACCGACATATTCATCATCAAGAAGATCCTAAGAGCCTTGGATGGAAAATATGACACCGTGTGCACATTGATCCAAATGATGCCCAATTACAAAGATCTCAAGCCAACAGAAGTCATTGGAAGAATTGTTGCTAATGAGATGTCACTCAAGGATAAAGAAGAGCTTCACAACAAGTCTAGTGGTGCTTACAAAGCCTCATGTGACGCTCCTACATCATCAAGTGAGAAACAAGTCTTCAATGAAGAATTGAGCTTAATGGTGAAGAACTTCAACAAGTTCTACAAGAATAGAAGCAAAGAGATAAGTTCCAAGTCAAGGTCCTACAATAACAAAAGATCTTCTAGTCGTGACCGAAATTGCTACAATTGTGGAAGACTCGGACACTACTCTAATGAGTGTACGGCTCCCCACAAAAGGACAGAAGACTCACCTAAAAGGAGAAGTAGAAGAGGAGAATCACCACCAAGAGAGAGAAGGAGTAGAGATGATCGTTATGAACGAAGACCCTCTCGTAGAAGCAAGGATTCGGAAAGGAAGGACTAATCATCAAGGAGCTATACAAGACAAAGACATCAAGCTCATGTTGGTGAATAGGTATCCGGTTCCGCCTCCGACGACCACTCCGAGAGAAGCTATTACTTCGACTCCGAAGATACTCAAGATGAAGGTGTTGCCGGAATTGCTCTTGTGTCTTCCAACTCCTACGACATATTTGACTCAACAAATGAAGGAATTGGAAGATGCTTCATGGCTAAAGGCCCTAAGGTATCACACCCCGAGTATCTTGATTTCAATAGTGATGAAATGACTTGCTAGGAGATGGTGATTTACTTGTTGGTAGCAATAGTGATGAAACCTATGATAAAAACTATGATGAAATTGCTATTAATCATGCTAATCAGGATAAAACGAATGACAATGATAAGGAGAAGATTGAGTGTCTAACTAAAGAATTAAACACTCTTAAGTTAGCTCATGAAAATACCTTGGAAGATCATCGAGAACTTTTAAAGACTCATGAGAAGTTACGCTTTGAAAAGCTCAACCTAGAGCAAGAGCATGAGTTCTTAAAATCAATCAATGATGATCTTCGTAAGAAAAGTTCTTATTACATTGCCAATCATTTAATCTTGTCTACTTACATGCCACAAGTAAAATCTAGCAACAATAACAAGAAGATTCTTCCTCTAGTAGTAACAACAATCATGCTAAATCCAATATTGTTGCTTCTAGTAGTTCTCTTGATTCCACTAATGATTCTCTTAGCCAAGTTACATTGAGTAAGAAAATAGCTTATTGAAGGGAATTATAGAGAAAGGTGTTTACAAGAGCCTTGCTGGAAGTAAGAATTTGAGGAAATAGTACGCAAGCAAGGAGGGCACCGGAAGAATCAAGGTGTTGGTTTTGAATGAAAGTTCAATGCCAATGGAGTTGAGTGGGAATAAGATCAATACCCCAAGACGAAGTTTGTTCCTCAACAAGAGAAGTATGATCCTACTTCCTTCAAGGGGACACAATCCCAAGATGATCTTCCACCACTAGACCACAAGCTAAAGGGCAAGGACAAGCTTCAAGAAGAGATTGATGCATTTGAAGAAGCTCCTAAGGCCTTGGTCAAGTGGGTTCCCAAGACTACATCAAGTTCTACTTCATCAAGTACGACTACAACTCCAAGGATTCCCATCAAGGTGGTGTGGATCCCAAAGAAGAAGAACTAGAGAGTTCTTGAGGGTGACTCCGCCAACATACTTCACTCATATCATTTTGGCGAGGACAAGTGCAAACAACTTCCATATCTTGCACTAGTTCAAGGAGTCACCAACCCTCTCGTTGGTAAGACAAGGGACAAGGTAACCAAATGCTTTCATGGACATCATCTTATGTGAACATCACTCTATGTCCATGGATATCCTTGCTTGTTCCTTGTGGGACTAACCCGTGTAGGTATTGAAAGTGAAACTCACTCCAATGGATTGCTCCAAATGATCTACATCAACATTGAGCATCTACATCTTCAACACCTACATGAAGTCATCATCGACAAAACCCAAGGTTAGTTCATCCCTCTTAGGGGGGATATCAAATCCAGGGGGAGCTTTACTCTAATCAATTGAGCTAAGGCAACTCTAATGATGTGAGCACAACAATGCTTTATGTAAAAGTGGTAACCCCACTTGTGCTTAAACGATTAGTATGACCTATGATCAAATGTTCTCATTTGACTCCTAAGTCAATATACTCATATATAGATGACCTAGTCATCGCCAATTGCTTGATTGATGCTAGAATGTTTGTGCATGCTTTGCCACACGTTTCATTTGCTATCTTATTGTGTGAGCATGTTGAATGCATATTTTCTCATTCGAGGACATCCATTTGTTCCTTTGATTGTTTGGCTCTTTTTCTTTTGCCAAGTGGATTGACAAGAATGCCTAAGAACCTCCCTGTAGCTATCTATGATTTTCTCGTCTCAAACTCTATTCATGCTACCTCACAAAGTTTGATCAAGTTAGATTCGAACCACTCTGTGTGAGGAGCACTCGGAGTCCCCGATTCATCATAGACTTAAACTTCCAAAACCTCTCTGTGTATTTCGGTCTGACCGATTCACCCTTTTCGGTCATACTGAGTTCACTGAGTTGATCTAGGTTTTCAATCTTGGTGCAACCGATTAGAACTTTTCGGTCTCACCGAGTTGCAGTAACTGCTAGCAGTTCTGCATCTCGGTGCCACCGAGTTGTTCCACTCGGTCACAGCGACAAGGTCAGGTTATATATACCGACGGGTCAAAATTTGAAAAACTTTCCAAAACCTCTCGCCCGCGCTTGACATGCTCTGCCGTCTCGGGTCTCCGGATCGTCTCCTCGCCGCCAGCAACCTCCCACTGTTGGTCTCCACCGTCGACAACGGAAATCTGCTCTGCTGTTGCCGCCATAGCGAGCTCACCGCCAAGTTAGGGTATGAGCTCGATCTATGTGCTATTCCTTAACTCTGATTCATAGCACATTACTTTTCCATGATTCTTGCCACGATTGAAATCATCCTGTCCAGTAGAAACTCTGTAGAGATTAGTTTTGATTCGAAAATTTAGGTATAGGTCTCCGCCGACCTCATCTCGGACCGACCGAGTTGTAGAAATCGTTCTCACCGATTTGGCTTAGGCCATTGCACTTGCGCTTTTTGGTCTGAACGAAAACTGCAAATCGGTGTGACCGAGTTCGACTCTCTGTGAAACCCTAGCAATCTTGATGCCACCGAACTGTGACTCGGTCTGACCGAGTTCACTAGTTTAGGTTCCGAAATTGCTTCGGTATCACCGATAGCTCCGAAATGCTTTCTGGGGAGAACTAAAACTAAGTTTTTGAGCCATCTGTTTTGCAAAAACTCCGCACTTTGTGATACTTATCGACTCTACCTCATCTACATCTATTCACAGGGTTTGCTGTCAGTGTATTTGCCAAGATGTCTGACCAGTGTGACAACCAGAACAGGTTTGAGGAGCAAGTTAACATGAGTGAGGGCACTAGTCCCTCAAGCAGTTCTGATGAGGGTAGCAGGAGCACTGCAAGTAATCTTCCAAAGGCTTCTACCAAGACAAGAAAGAAGAAAACTTCATATTCTGAGGATGAGGACTTTGTGGCTGATGAGGCCACTTCAAAAAAGAAAGTTGCTAGAAAGGAATATGGCACAGCTGCTTCAACCAAGTCTGGACTGAACAAGAAGGCCCCTGACAAAAGAGCTCCAATGTCAAAGGCCAGAGCATCAACTCAATAAACAATGGTGTTCACTCTTGAAACCAGAGGTGATGAGCCAGGAGGAACAAATAAGAGAGCTACAAAGACCATAGCCAGAGTAATTGGCAAGCCATCCATGAGATAGGATGATGATGATGAAGCTGAAGAAGAAGAGGAAGAGGATGCTGCACCAGCATCCAAAGCTCAGAAGCTTATGGGAGATGCAATCAAGTCACGGGCTGCTCCTTCAAAGCCCACGACTGCCCCCAAAGCTGCCGCTCAAGCCACCAAGTCTGCACCCAAGAGAAGCACAAGGAATATTCAAGGTGCAGAAAAGAACAAGGCCCCAATGCCTGAGATTGATGAAGATGCTGAGGTCCAAGTGCTCAGAAAATTGAAGCCCAAGATTCCTGATCATGATGATAATCATATTGTTGCTGAGGACATGCAGTTGAGGAAGGATGCATGTCTCAGAAGATGGAGACATTCTGGTCCATATGTTGTGAGGAGAAGGACTGCTGTGGATTACAGGTTCCACACAAAAGAACAACATGATTTCTATGAGATCAATCTGATTGACAAGAAGCCAATGGTATGTGACAAGAGATGGGTTGATTGGGAATACATCAAGGAGAATGAAGGTCATTTTCCAAGTGTGCATGAAAGCTTCAAGGCTTGTGGTGTTGACAAGTTTGTGGGTCAGAAGCTGACAAAATGGAATGATGAACTCATCATGCAATTCTACTCTACAACAAATTTTATCCAGATGGTAGAATTGTGTGGATGTCTGAAGGTACAAGGTACTAGTCAACTGTTGATGAGTGGGCCAAGTTGGTAAAAGCCCCTAAAGAGCATGATGATGACTTGGATGTCTATGCCAAGAAGAAGCAAGACCACAACTCTATGGCCAACATGTACAAAGAGATCCCTGATACAGCTTTGGAAACACACAAGTTTGGATCTGTTCATTACTTGTTGTCTGGTCTAGCTACAATCAACACTATATTGAGGCATACGTTGTTGCCCAAGCCAGGAGATCACAAGATGACCAGAGGCCATTCAATCAACTTGCTGCACATTTTTGATGTCCCTCAAAAATTCAAAGTTATGAGCATGATTGTTGAGACAATCAAGAGGACTGCTGCAGACCACAAGAGATCATGTGGGTATGCTCCACACATTCAGGAGCTCATTAACTCCAAGATGGGCACAATCACATACTTGTTAGACAAGGAGCATCTACCACTATATCCCGAATTTGAGGACAACACGGTTGTGATGGATGAGAATGAACCTTCATCAGTGCAAGCACAAGAAAAGAGAGCCAAAGCTAGAGCTGAGAAAGCTGCCAAGATGTCAAGTGTTGAAGAAGCATCTCAAGTGTCCCTCAAGTCAAAACAAGATCAAATGGCATATCTGATTCAAGCAACTTTGAGGATTGAGAAGGGCTTGTCCACCCTGACTCAAAATCAGGAGAGCTTGGAGAGGAACACTAAAACAAAGTCTATGATCTTGATCTGAAAGTGACTGAGATACAGATTGCAGTTGAGCAGCTCCAGGAGGAAGCAGAGGAGAGGAAAGGGCAGGCTACCATAGATGCCTTCAAGAGAGTGCCTAGAGGTCAGAGGTCTGCTGCAGTGCTTGTACATGATACAAGAGCAACTTCATCAGCACCAGCAACCACAACTTCAGTGCCACCTCCAGTTGCCACTCCACCAGCCCCAACTACATCATCTAAAGCCTCCTTCCTTGGAGTTCTCTCTACACCGCCTTCCGAAGATCAAGCCTAGAGAGACGCATAGCACTATGCATATTTGAACTTTTTTGGTAACTTCTTGCCAAAAGGGGAGAAATATGTACATATCATACGCTTCGAGAGAGAGTGTTTTTCTTCTTGGTCTCTTGCTATTTGGTTGATACATTTGTGTGTTTGCTTGATACTCTATGTTATGTGTGTGAGATACTTGTTTGATCATGTGATTGATCATACGCAACTTTAATGCTTGCTTGAATAATATTATCTTTCATATCCCTATATGATCATTCACTTTTCTTGGTGATGAGTGCATGCTTTTAGTTCATATCATTTTGAGTGCTCCACCAAGATGTATGTGACATGGAAGAGTAACCCATGAACCTAATCGATTTTGCATTTGCATTCAAATGCAAATTTTAAATAATGCACAAATTTAGGGGGAGCTCTTGTTTATCACATACTTCTCAAAGCGATGATGTATTTAAATCTTATTATCATTTGTCGAAGCTTTGATCTATATGTTGTCATCAATTATCAAAAAGGGGGAGATTGAAAGTGCAACTATCCCTAGGTGGTTTTGGTAATTACTAACAACATATAGCTCATTGAACTAATGCTATCTCAAGATAAATATTTTAGGAAAGTTCAATGATTGGCACGGCATGGATTAGAAATGTGGACCCCTCAAAATGCTAAGGACACATATTGGCTCAAGCTCAAGACTCTACATTTTCTATCTTAGTGATCCAAGATCACATTGAGTCCATAGGAAAGCCAATACTATTAAAAGGGGATGAGGCGTTTCTTAATGGGTTTCTTGCTCAAAATGCTTAGTGATATGCTCCAAAACCCTCAACCACTTTCTCACATCCACATATGTCCCAAAACAAAAGTCAAACTCGGCCCCACCAAAATCTTATATCCGGTGCCACCGAGTTCAGTTGACATAGCCACTGCCACAAACCCTAATCACTTCGGTCTCACCGATAGGGATCTCGGTCTCACTGATATGGGATTGCGAACACTCTATTTCCCTTCATAACGTTTTGGTCTAACCGAGATGAGCGATCGGTCCCACCGAGTTCGCAATGCAAACTCTCTGTTTCCCCTTCGTAACGTTTCGGTCCGACCGAAACGAGCGAATCGGTCCCACCGAGTTTGCCTGACCAACTCTCTGGTTAGCTTATTACCAAAATCGGTCCTACCGAGTTTGTGTAATCGGTCTCACCGAGATTACATTATGCCCTAACCCTAATGAAATGGGTCCTACTGAGTTGATCATATCGGTCCCACCAAAATGCTTAACGGTCACATTATGAACTAAATCGGTCTGACCGAGTTTTCTAGTTCGGTCCCAATGAGTTTGGTAAATTGTGTGTAACAGTTAGATTTTGTGTGGAGGCTATATATACCCCTCCACCCACTATTCATTCATGGAGAAAGCCATCAGAACATACCTACACTTCCAACATACATTTTCTGAGAGAGAACCACCTACTCAAGTGTTGAGATCAAGATGTTCCATTCCTACCACATAAATCTTGTTCTCTAGCCTTCCCCAAGTTGCGTTCTACTCAATCTCTTCTTCCACCATATCCAAATCCATGAGGAGCTGTTTGAGTGTTGGCAAGACTATCATTTGAAGAATTTGAGCAAGGAGTTCATCATCAACACACCGTCTATTACCTTTTGGAGAGTGGTGTCTCCTAGATTGGTTAGGTGTCACTTGGGAGCCTCCGACAAGATTGTGGAGTTGAACCAAGGAGTTTGTACGGGCAAGGAGATTGCCTACTTCATGAAGATCTACCCTAGTGAGGCAAGTCCTTCGTGGGCGATGGCCATGGTGGGATAGACAAGGTTGCTTCTCCGTGGACCCTTCGTGGGTGGAGCCCTCCGTGGACTCGTGCAGCCGTTACCCTTCGTGGGTTGAAGTCTCCATCAACGTGGATGTACGATAGCACCACCTATCGGAACCACGACAAAAACATCCGTGTCTACACTTGCATTTGCACTCTCCAAACCCCTCCCTTTACCTTCATATGCAATTGTTTTTCTTTCCGCTGCTATACTCTTAGAATTGCATGTGTAGGTTGATTGCTTGAGTTGCGCTAAGTTGCTAAAATCTGCCAAGAATTAAAATTGGGAAAAGGCTAGATTTTTATTTGGTCAAGTAGTCTAATCCCCCCTCTAAACATACTTTTGATCCTACAGAAGACCACCCTCTCACCCGGCTTAGGGACGGGGATCACCTGGTCCTTTTCAGGAACCCGGTGTGTTATATCATCAGCAAGATAGCCCGCACTCCGGAGATTATTGATGGTCTTCTCCGTGACCGTGGAGGCCTCCCACTTGCCCTCAGAACTGGATCTGACCATTACAGGGAAGGGAGGCGGTGGTGGAGAAGTCGAGAGTTGTGGGCGCAAGAGCTGTGGGTGTTGGGGCTAAGGAGATTGGAAAGCTAGGGCTTGAGGAGAGCGCGAGGTTAAAGGGGAAGGATATGTGTCCTTTTATAAGGGGTGAATGCCAAACGTCCCCCCACTCCAGCCATAAACCTCGCCGGTTCCCAACGCAATCGTGCGTAAGGCACAGTTGGATTACCCATGTCATATTGATAAGGATCCCGTAATAAGCGAGTCCGATCTCTGTTTCGACAAGACGTGCTAATAGGGCTATGCCTCGAAACGCGAAACTAGAGCCAAGAAAATGATTTGAAATATTAAAGGGCCGGATGTGACGTTTCACTGGAAAGGTTTCATTAATAACACAGTATCCGTTTTTTGATACCTTGCCTTCAAGGCTAAGGGTTTTACTAACCACGTAGGGCCGGACACAGTACCTTTGTGTAGGGAATGTTGCCCCAATATGTTCTGGAGGAGGAACCCACTTGCAATGTCGAAGACAGTAAGCAAGCCGAACTCGTCGTCATCGAAGACTGGTTCAGGGGCTACTGAGGGAGACCTAGATTAAGGGGTCCCCAGGTGGCCGAATTGCTCGTTATGGGCCGGACTGGTGGGCCATGAAGATTATTGCAGAAGACTACCTCCCATATCCGGATAGGACTCCCATTTGTGTAAAATAGCAAGTTTAGAGTCCGGGTGTAATACTTTCCTTCCTCTGCAAGACGGTCATGTACAACCCTAGGTCCCTCTGGTGCATATATAAACCAAAGGGTGTAGTCCATAGAGGCAACAATCACAATTACATAGGCTAGACTCCTAGGGTTTTAGCCATTATGATCTCGAGGTAGATCAACTCTTGTAAACTCCTATTCATCAAGATCAATCAAGCAGGAAGTAGGGTATTACCTCGATCGAGAGGGCCTGAACCTGGGTAAAACATCATGTCCCCAGTCTCTTGTTACCATCAATCCTCAGACGCATAGTTTGGGACCCCCTACCCGAGATCTGTCGGTTTTGACACCGACATGGGTGCTGGCTGGCGGTAGTGGCCCCAACCCCGGCACCAACACCGACACTGGCATTGGCACCAACACCGACACCACCCCCAAGACCGGCGACGATGTTGTCGTATCCGGTAAAGCACCAAAGCAGAAGAGGAAACGAAGACCAAACGAGCTCAGCATCGGACAAATTGTGGTCACAGAGATGCACCCCAAGAAATTAGAGCCATCGGCACTGGAGGAAGTGCGCTTGTGCTGGGGCAGTCAACTTGGATGCATCTTCGGGAAACCGCCAACATCAATGATGTTCTGTTGAAGAAGATACCACATATGGAGGAGATGCTCCTAAAACAAATTGCACAATAGGTTCTTGTTCCCCGACCGGGATGAAAGCAAACATCTGTGGGAGGACGCCACCATGACAAACATAAACGACAAGAAGAAGGAGACATTCACCAACGACTTGTCCTCCTGGAAAGTTCGGGTGAAAAAAGCGATTGCAAAGAATGAACCGTGGTCCAAGATTCATGCTGACAATCCGTCAATAACGGAAGAGGACTTTCAAAAATTAAAGGAGACTTGCGCTAAATGAGAAGTCAAGGCAAGTTCGGATAAAATGAAGGCGCTCCAGGCCAAGAACACGCCTCCCCACTGCCTTGGGAGCCATGGTTACGAGGGGAAGAGGCACGTATGGGCCAAGGAGGACGCCGAACGTGAAAGTCACGGAATCCCAGACCCCTTGGCGGAGTTCACCGACCCGCTGGAGCATGACTGGATCAGGGCCCGGTACAAGTGGGACCACATCAAAAAGATCTTTTACACGGACCCGAACATGAGGGAGTTCATGAGACTTCTGGTAATTTTTATACTACCACATTATCATATTAGCTTCCAATCAATCCAACTACAAGTTTTGTCACATTAGTAAACCATCCATGTTCCTTTTGCAGAAAGAGCAGCACCAAAAGGCAGCCGAAAGCGACGAGTTGTTACAGTCGTCAGCGAGGCCGAAGCGGGACATGCCATTCAACCGGGCCCTGAACATACTGAAAAATGGTCTTGGAGGACAAACCACCGTCCTACGAACGTGTGCACGGCGTCTGTCGTGGAATTAACACGGCAGATGTCCGGTTTAGAGGACTTAGGTGTGGAGCCATCGCGCGGGTTAGCTTGAAGAGGTTAAAAGCACACAAACGACACCGAGGGTTTATACTAGTTCGGCCCCTTCGATGAAGGTAAAAGCCTACGTCTAGTTTGGTTTGGTATTGCTTGGGCGTCGATGAACAGGGAGCAGATTGCTTGCCTGTCTCTCGACGGATTGTTGCTTGTCCTTGAACCGTCGCCGGGCCGTTCCTTTATATAGGAGGAACGCCCGGTCCGGTTTACAGAGTCACGAGGCCGGCTCATAATCGTGTCCGCCTCGGTCTCTATTATTTCTTCCTTGTGTCTCAAGTTACATGATAAGACGGTTTACAAACCGTAAACTTTACACATGGGCCCTAAGCCTTCATGGGCCGTAACCTCTACTGAGTTTATAACTACACATCTACATTACCATAATCCGGATCTCCCTAGCCGGTTTATATCTGCTAGTAATATCCCTGACAGTAGGCCCCAGAATGATTTGAACTTGTTCATATCAGTCTTCTAAGTCTTGCATAAACTTCCTCTTTGTATCTTCTCTGTTTTGTAAACCGGCTATGACGTCATCCCTAGAAATCATTTTATTCGATCGTGACATCACCTCCGCACTTATTGCGCACAGCTGTTTGTTACCTTTGTTTAAAGGCTATCCCGGAAATCGAGGCGACAGTAGAATCTTTATCTGATATGACCTCCTCAAATCCTGCGCCTGCCGTTTCATCTCTCAGCCCTTATAAATACCGCCGTGCCTTGTTACCTTTCTTCCTTCCGTTCTTCTTCTTCCTCCGTCGCCAGAAGCTCCGCTGTTGCCCTCGAGCTCGTTGCCGTCGTCAACCAGGCCGATGCATCACCCTAAAACGCGACCAGATTACTCCGCCGCCGTCTCCTTCTGTCTCAGGTATTCCTCTTCTCTCGCTGCAGATCTGTAGCCTAGGGTTCCTCCATTGCTTCCGCCATGAGACCTCGAAGCTCTGCTGTTCATCCTATAGGCTGTCTCTGCAGTAGATTCGAAACCTGAGTTTGTTTCGAACGAACCCCTGCTCCGTAGTTTGAACTTAGACTCGGTACTTTTAGCTTCAACCCTTAGATTCATCTGCTCTGTAGAAAACCTTCGCAGTTCTTCCTGTGATAAACTTGCGTAAATTTCGTCTTTTTCTTACTGCTCAGATCTATTTTACTTTAACCTCTTGTAGAAACCTGTTTCTTCGTCTTGATAGATCTGCAAGTTACTCGCCGGTTTAGTCAATCATATATTGCTCCTGCAACGCATCAATCATGAACCCGATGGTTTAGCTTCTTCTTTTTTGTTATCATAAACCGGTAGCAGCTCGTTTCCCACCTGCTTCTGGATTGTCAATGCCATTAGCCTCCTGTCTAAACCGTGGATGTAAGTTGATAACACAATCCGGTTTATGCTGCAGCACTTGTATAATCCGGGTTTTGCACTTTACTTTTTCAGCACTTTCCTTCTGCTCATATGTCTGCCAAGCAGTTCGTTTCTTGCAACTGGGTTCCTTCCCGCATTACGGAAGAGGACTTAGTCAATGCTGCTTCAATTGGTACTCTGGGTCCTCAAGCGGTTCTGAAATGGCGGGCCCCAGGGGATGAATGCCCTCCTACCCCCAAAGAAGGATAAGTTATTGTTTTCTTTGATCATATGGCCCGGGGTTTTAGCCCTCCCGGTTCAAAATTCTTCCGGGATGTGCTGGCCACTTTTCAACTCCATCCTCAGGATATAGGCCCAAATTCTGTATCAAACGTCTGCAATTTCCAAGTCTTCTCCGAGGTGTACCTTCAAGAAGAGCCATCAGTGGACTTGTTTCATGATTTTTTCCACTTAAACCGGCGGACTGAGTTCACTACCGGACCACATCAAGAACTAGGTGGTGTTAGTATTCAGAAGAGAAGAGATGTGGTTTTTCCTCATGCTGCTCTCCATACACACCCCAAGTATTGGAATCAGTCCTGGTTTTATTGCAAGGATACCTCGCCTGAAGGAGAAAGTCCACTGCCGGGTTACCGCGAACATCGTCTTCCGGAAGATCATCCCTTGCCACAACGTCTTACTTCCTCCGAGAGAGCCCGGTTTACCCCTCAGCTTGCCAAACTCAAGGCCTTTATGGCCAATGGTTTGACCGGAGTCGACTTCGTTCGTTGTTGGCTTTCCTGGAGAATCCTTCCTTTGAGTCGGTGCTCTGGTCTCATGTATCGGTATACCGGAAAGCCGGATGATCCTCAACGCCACATCGACGTAATACTTCCTGAGAAGGATGTTATTGAATCTGCCAAAAAGATGCTCAACATCTCTCTGGAAGAATGTAGCCAAACCGGATTGGCCCCATATTACAAGAAGAACAAACTGCCAGCCGTAAGTTTTACCCTCTTCTGTCTGCGTCTAATCCGTCCGTATGAATTACCCCTTGTATTTATTTTTCCCTTTCTGCATAGACCGACGATCCGTTTTGGAAGAGAAAATCTCAGGATAAGTCAGGTAAACAGCCACGCCGGAAGACGTGCGCTGTCAAAAAGAAGAAGGCAGCTGCTGGCTCCGATTCACATCTTGAGGAGGATGATCCGGATTCTGAGGTATGATTTGATCTTGATATGTTTTGATCTCTTTTATCCAGATTTATGTTAACAGTGTCTTTTCACAGGATTTGGCTGAAGGTGATAAAGCGACAGAAGTTGAGGTAATCTCTCTTTCTTCAGATTCTGAACCGCCGGTGCCCAAGATTCGTAAGGCATCTCGGAAGTACCCTTTTTCTCATCCTTACGCTCAACTGGACCCCAATTTTCTTTTGAAGAAGCAGCAACATGAAGCCCGCCGGACTACACGCCATAGTGGCCATGTAGTCGAGTCTTCCGGAATATCTCTCACTCCGGCTCGGAGGCGCCGATATGAGGTTTTACTTTCTCCAACTCTTCTTCATCCCAAGGCTGGACTTATACGCAAACCACTTAAACCGTTTGATCCTAACTATCTGGAGACGCCTTTATCATCTTCCGGCGAATCGACTGCCACACAGGTCCCAATTCTGAAAACTGTCCCCGGGTAAGTCTTTTATCTCATCCGGTTTACCTTTGTATTTGCCTTTATGACTCTGATTTCTTTTTCAATTCCTTTCAGCAAGCCCAAGCCTATCAAAAAGGCAAAGGCCAGCAAAACGGCTGCTGAGACTGCTACTGCTGATCCGGTAGCTGATCCGGATGAAGTCATCCCTCCAGAAAACGAGCCTGTCATTCAATTGGATGATCCTGCTCCCATGGACCATGATTACAATGCTGCTCCTGAAGGTACAAATGCTGAATATGTTCTTGAACCGGCAAGTCCTGTCCGGGCTAGTCCTCCTCAGAATAGTCCGGCTCCTGCTAGCCCGGCTCGTACTGCAGCTCCTTCACAGCCGGCCGCTGCTTCTTCTCCGGATATTCAGATAACTGGTACAGGTTTTACCGCTCCTTCTGAGCCTATCATTTTAGCCAAGCATACTGCTAAAGCGGAGAAACTTCAACAAGAGAAGGGCAAGTGGAGCACGGACTTGTCCAACTATGCTGAACTGAGCACCCAGGAACTTTATTCCGGGTATTTGAACCGGCTTCATACCAGCCGTGAATATGAAATGAGCTTGGTTAACATGATGAAGGACAAATATGAGGTACC
Organism: Secale cereale; assembly: GCA_902687465.1. Taxonomy (NCBI): domain Eukaryota; kingdom Viridiplantae; phylum Streptophyta; class Magnoliopsida; order Poales; family Poaceae; genus Secale; species Secale cereale. The sequence goes on along the minus strand of LR738712.1, from coordinate 534,288,325 downwards.
TTTGCCTTTGCCTTCTTCGTATTTCTGGCTATGTCATGGTAGCCCCCAAGTTCCGGTTTAGCTTTGTTGTAGGTGAAACGGTACTTCCAAATGTATGGAAAATGAACTTACATTAGCCCCCAAGTGCCAGGGTCATAATTTATTTTATGTACCTGGGACTTGTCTGAATCTCTCTTTCGATACTTCAACTGCCCATTAGCCCCCAAGTGTCAAGTGGATAACTTGCTTATGTGCTTGAGACTTGTCTTTAATTGTCACCTTTTGATACTTCAACTGCCCATTAGCCCCCAAGTGTCAAGTGGATAACTTGCTTATGTGCTTGAGACTTGTCCGAACTTTTATTTACTCCACTTGACTTTCTTGCAGGCTGACTTGACCCGGAGGGACGCAGAAATAACTGCGCTCCAGAATAGACTTGCGGTAACTGAAACTGATGCTACCAAGGCCAAAGATGATCTGGCGTTGAACTTAACCACTACTGAACAATTGAAGAAATACTTTGAAGCGGAGCGGACAACCTGGGAAGTGCAGAGGAATGCTCTTGAAAAAAGAGCAAAGGATGCTGAAGAGGCCCTCAACCCGGTGACACAAGAGCTGACCGGTTTAAGGCAGCAAATAGAGCTTATGACCTCTGCCGTCTTTGGTAAATACTTAACTTGCATGTGTTTGTATCTCTGCAATCTTTATTCCGCTCCGGTTTAACTGTGATGATCATATGTAGGGCGACGCGTCACTCAACTTGGGGATGACCTCCAGAAGAAACTCAAGGCCTCTTATACTCTGGTTGAGCAGCTGTATTCCGGCGCTCAAAGGATTATAAGTGCGATGTCTTTTCATAAAGCAGCCCTACCACTATCCAAGGCACTTTAGAGAAGCTTTCTATACTGCCTGCACGCTTGGAAGTGGTGAAGAAATCTGCTGCACGGGCCGGTTCTCTTGTAGCGCTGACCAGGGACAAAGCGTGGGTTCCGGACTTTGATCCGGAAGAAGCTATGAACGGGTACCCCAGCACCAAGGAAGATGGATCGGCCTTCTCTGGCAAAGACCTTCATGCTTTGACTAAAGAAATGCGTCCCCTTGCCAGCAATCTTGCTGATGAATCGGACCTGACCAGGTATCATCCGGCGTATGACTTAAAGAATGAGCGGGTGGATCGGCCGGTTTATGATATCGAAAATCTAATCCCACCAGTGTGGCCCCATACTTTCGCTCCAGATGCCGTCTGATCTTATTACTGAGGAGATGTACTTCCGTGCTTTATCAAAGATCGACTGGCGCGTTCCTGCTTTTCAACCGCTTCAAGAAGATGAAGAAGCGCCGGAACAAGTTGATCCTCAGCCTTCGCAGCAGGAAGAAGAAGCATAAGCCGCTCAGTTTAACTTTAGCTGCTTTTCTCTTTTGTCAAGAAAAACTTTAATCCGTTCAGGCTTGCCGTGCCTTGTAATAGGATAGCTCGAAACATTGCCCGTCTTAATCCGGATATCACAGCTTTGCTTTGGCGTCTGCCAATTTGAATCCTTTGTCTGCTATGGTTTATCTGTATCTGCATAGATAACACTGAAAAAATGCCCTGGCGGTTTACCGCCGGACTGATTAAATTGCTCTCATATGTTTATATATATCGCACGAGTATCTGTTTTATACCAAAAATAACGTCATACCTTTGATTAAGCATGCTTGATATCCTTAATCCGGCGAACATTGTAGTTTCTGATGAAGCTCTTGGCTCTGTTGGGGTGGACCCAATAATTGCTCCGGGTTATAATAACTACCGGTTTAAATAATGTTGGAGCTCTATGTCCATACTTTGAAAATATGTGGTCAACTTTGAAGTTGTCCAGCTCCGGATCAAAAAACCATAGAAAACACATGAAAAATCATAAACACAAAAACACAGGTTGCAAATAAGACCATGTAGTCAAGGCTTTTTACGAGCTGCCAGGCTCCATATGTGCCAATCAAAGGGTGCGACCCAAAGGGCTATGACTCATTTTCTTTTGCCATCAAAGGATGTACTCCAAGGGGCAAGAAATATTGCATTTGCCATCAAAGGAAGTACTCCTAGGGACAAGAACTTTTCTTTTGCCATCAAAGGGATGTATCTTCCAAGGGGCAAGAAATATTGCATTTGCCATCAAAGGAAGTACCCTAGGGACAAGAACAGATTTTCTTTTGCCATCAAAGGGAATGATCAACCAAGGGGCAAGAAATATTGCACTTGCCATCAAAGGAAGGTTCCCTAGGGACAAGAACAGTTTTTTCTTTTGCCATCAAAGGGAGTGATCAACCAAGGGGCAGGAAATATTGCATCTGCCATCAAAGGAAGGTTCCCTAGGGACAAGAACATGTTTTTTTCTTTTGCCATCAAAGGGAGTGATCAACCAAGGGGCAGGAAATATTGCATCTGCCATCAAAGGAAGGTTCCCTAGGGACAAGAACAGGTTTTTTTTGCCATCAAAGGGAGTGATCAACCAAGGGGCAGGAAATATTGCATCTGCCATCAAAGGAAGGTTCCCTAGGGACAAGAACAGGTTTTTGCCAATCGATGGAGTTTATCCAAAGGGCGCTTGATACGAAGATACTCATGTAGACCGGACCAGAAAAGACTTTTAGTGAGGATTCACATGTGATCCGTAGCCCCCTAGTTTGGTCCCTTCTGCATAAAATAGTTTACTTCGAAATATCTGTAATAATTTTCACAGGACATATATTTAGAAGAAAAAAGGTTGATCCCCCGGTTTACCAAGGGTGCCGGTTTATTCATTAATCATAATATATACATAGGATACAGCAGAGCTCATGGCTCAAGTGTAGTAGGGCCGTAGGAGAGCGATGTTCCACGACCTCTTCATCTCTTCTTCTAATGTCCGTGAGTCTTTGTGCTCTCGAACGTCCACTAGGTAATATGAACCGTTGTGCAGGTTCTTGCTAACCACAAAGGGCCCTTCCCAAGGTGGGGATAGCTTGTGCATATCTGTTTGGTCCTGGATGAGCCGGAGTACCAAGTCCCCCTCCTGGAACGTCCTGGTTTTAACCCGGCGGCTATGATATATGCGCAAGTCCTGCTGATAAATCGCAGATCGTGCTGCTGCTATGTCACGCTCTTCATCTAGCCGGTCCAAACTGTCCTGTCTTGCCTGCTCATTGGCTGCTTCAACATAAGCCGTCACTCGTGGTGAATCATGGCGGATATCGCTTGGAAGAACCGCTTCAGCACCGTACACCATGAAGAAAGGTGTATAACCTGTGGACCTGTTCGCGTAGTATTGATGCTCCAGAGGACAGAAGGTAACTCCTCAACCCAGCACCCCGGTGTTCTTTGCAAGGGAGTCATAAGCCGGGGCTTGATACCTCACAAAATCTCTTGATTGGCCCTTTTAGCTTGACCATTGGATTGAGGGTGAGCTACAGAAGACACATCTAGGCGAATATGCTCCCGTTGACAAAACTCTTCCATCTCTCCTTTGATAATTTGGTGCCATTGTCTGTGATGATGCTGTGTGGAAAGCCAAACCGGAAAATTACCTTTTTGATGAATTTAAGCGATATTGCCGCATCACACTTGCTCACAGGCTCTGCTTCAATCCACTTCGTAAACTTATCCACAGCAACCAGCAGATGAGTTTTTTGATCTTGGGATCGTTTAAAAGGCCCAACCATATCAAGCCCCCAAGTCGCAAACGGCCAAGTAATTGGTATCATCCGCAGCTCCTGTGCCGGAACAAGAGCACGTCGTGAAAATTTCTGGCAAGCATCGCACTTCCGGACTAGATCCTCCGCATCAGCATGGGCTGTCAGCCAATAGAACCCATGTCGAAAAGCTTTAGCCACCAAGGATTTTGAACCGGCGTGATGACCACAATCCCCTTCATGGATCTCTCGAAGGATGTCACAACCTTCCTCGGATGATACACACCGCTGAAACGCTCCAGAAACACTGCGATGGTGAAGTTCCCCGTTTACAATTGTCATGGATTTGGATCGCCAGATTATCTGCCTTGCTTCAATCTCATCATCTGGCAACTCTCCACGGCTTAGATATGCCAAGTACGGGAGCGTCCAATCCGGAATAACATGAAGTGCCGCAACCAACTGCGCTTCCGGATCAGGAACAGCCAAATCCTCCTCCGATGGTATCTGAACTGATGGATTGTGCAGCTCATCCAAAAAGGTGTTCGGTGGTACCGATTTACGCTGAGAACCCAGCCGGCTTAGAGCATCGGCCGCTTCATTTTTTCGCCGGTCTATGTGATCCACCTGATATCCTTTAAAATATCCCGTGACTGCTTCAACTTCTCGTCTGTAAGCTGCCATGAGAGGGTCTTTTGAATCCCACTTGACGTATACTTGTTGTGCCACTAAATCTGAATCACCAAAACACTTGACCCGGCTCAAGTTCATCTCCTTAGCCATCCGCAGGCCATGAAGCAATGCCTCATATTCTGCTGCATTATTAGTACAAGGAAACATTAGACGGAGGACATAACAGAATTTGTCACCTCGTGGGGAAGTTAACACAACTCCAGCCCCCGAGCCTTCTAATTGTCTTGAACCGTCAAAGTGAATAGTCCAGTATGTATGATCCGGCTTTTCCTCTGGTGCTTGCAACTCTGTCCAATCATTGATAAAATCTACCAATGCTTGTGATTTGATAGCGGTGTGTGGCACATACTTCAACCCGTGAGGGCTAAGCTCAATGGCCCACTTTGCGACTCTGCCCGTGGCTTCTCTGTTCTGGATTATATCCCCCAACGGAGCTGAACTGACGACAGTTATTGGGTGGCCTTTGAAGTAATGCTTCAACTTCCGGTTTGCCATGAACACGCCATATACCAGCTTCTGCGAATGTGGGTACCTTTGTTTGGATCCAATAAGAACCTCACTGACATAATAAACCGGACGTTGAACCGGATACTCCTTTCCTGCTTCTTTGCGCTCGACCACGATTGCCACGCTAACAGCCCGTGCATTGGCGGCCACGTATAACAGCAACGGCTCCTTGTCAACGGGGGCAACAAGGACTGGTGGCTCCGCTAGTTGCCGCTTTAACTCCTCAAACGCAGCATTTGCCTCATTGCTCCATATAAACCGGTCTGTCTTTCTAGCATTTGATAAAGCAGGATTGCCTTCTCTTCTAGACGACTGATGAATCGGCTCAACGCTGTAATCCGGCCGGCGATACGCTGGACATCATTGATGCAAGCTGGTTTAGTCAGGGACGTGATTGCCTTGATTTTCTCCGGATTGGCTTCTATTCCTTTGTTCGACACCAAGAATCCAAGGAGCTTGCCCGCCGGAACACCGAAAGCACACTTCTCCGGATTAAGCATCATTTTATAGGCCCGAAGGTTATTAAAGGTCTCCTTGAGGTCCTCTATCAATGTCTCCTCTTTCCTTGACTTCACCACGATATCATCCACATAGGCGTGAACATTTTTCCCTATCTGCCCCTTAAGACAGTTCTGTATGCAACGCTGGTAAGTTGCTTGGGCACTCTTGAGCCCAAAAGGCATAGATACATAGCAAAAAGCACCAAAATGAGTTATGAAGGCTGTCTTCTCCTGGTCCTTAACTGCCATCTCGATCTGGTGATACCCTGAATATGCATCCAAAAAACTTAGCTGCTCACATCCCACCGTAGCATCAATGATCTGATCAATACGAGGGAGAGCAAAAGGATCGGTTGGACAAGCTTTGTTTAGGTCTGTGTAATCCACACACATTCTCCACTTTCCATTTTTCTTTAACACCAACACCGGATTAGCCAACCACTCCGGGTGGAATACTTCAACTATGAACCCTGCGGCCAAAAGCCTGGCCACTTCTTCACCTATAGCCTTGCGCCTTTCTTCGTTGAAGTGGCGCAGATACTGCTTGACCGGTTTGAACTTCGGATCAATATTAAGACTGTGCTCAGCGAGTTCCCTCCGTATACCTGGCATGTAAGAAGGTTTCCATGCAAAGATATCCCGGTTCTCACGGATGAACTCGATGAGCGCGCTTTCCTATTTAGGGTCAAGGTTAGCGCTGATAGTGAACTGCTTGGATGAATTGCCTGGCACAAAGTCGACTTGCTTGGTTTCCTGTGCCGATTTAAACTTCAACGCCGGATCATGCTCTGTAGTTGGCTTCTTCAATGGGGACATATCCGCCGGATCAACATTGTCTTTATAAAACTTCAATTCCTCCGTAGCACATACTGCCTCTGCATAAGCAGCGTCTCCTTCCTCGCACTCCAATGCGATTTTGCGACTTCCATGAACCGTGATGGTTCCCTTGTGACCCGGCATCTTGAGCTGTAGATAAACATAGCACGGTCTAGCCATAAACTTAGCGTAAACCGGCCGTCCAAATAGCGCATGGTATGGGCTCCGGATCTTAACCACTTCAATGGTTATTGTCTCTGACCTGGAATCCTGTTCATCTCCAAAGGTAACTTCTAGGTCAATTTTCCCAACTGGGTAAGCTGATTTACCTGGTACTACTCCATGGAATACCGTGTTTGATTGTCTTAGCTTCTTATCCGTCAGCCCCATGCGACGGAAGGCCTCGTAATATAAGATATTGATGCTGCTGCCGCCGTCCATGAGAACCTTGGTGAATTTGTAGCCACCCACCTGTGGTGCCACTACTAAGGCCAATTGGCCCGGATTATCGACCCGCGGTGGGTGATCCTCTCTGCTCCACACAATAGGTTGTTCCGACCAGCGCAGGAATCGTGGTATTGCCGGTTCAACCGTGTGGACCGCCCGCTTTAAAACTTTCTGACCCCGTTTTCACAAACTCGTGGTGAACACATGGTACTGTCCACTACTCAGCTCCTTCGGATTACTCTGATATCCGGATTGCTGCTGCTGCTGACGCTGCTGATTGCCTTGGTTGTTGTGATTACCCTGGCCCTGCTGTTGGTTGCCTTGGTTATTGTAACCGCCCTGACCATACTGATGGTTGCCTGGGCTATTGTAACTGCCCTGACCATACTGATGATTTCCTTGGTTGTAACCATTGTTGCCGCCATGATATCCTGATCCGGAGCCATTACCCTGGTGACCCGGGCCATGAAACCCGGGGCCTGAATCGCCGCCCGGTGGTCCGTTGTTGAATCTGGCCCGGTTCATGGGCTCCATCATGACCCGACATTCCCCCCATGTGTGTTTAGCTGGGCGTTCCTCTGTGCTGTGCTTCGGGCAAGGCTCGTTCAACTGTCGCTCCAGATTAATGAATCCTCCGCCACCCTGTGGAGGCGGTCTATTCTTGTTGCGTTGAAAGCTTCCTTGAACCTTGGTATTGGCCACAAAATCAGAGCCACCTTCTGCCTTTCGCTTACCGTTGAAGCTTGTTCCGACCGGATTAGCCTGCGCCGGTTTACCAGGCTTACTTGCTTTTCCGGACTTATCCCCATCCGCTTCTGGGTATTTAGTGTTGTCAGAGTCCCCGTACTTTACCAAAGCGCTCATGAGTGTTCCTATGTCATTACAATCCCGCTTGAGCCGTCCCAGCTTCAGCTTCAGAGACACGAACCGGCAATTGTTTTCCAGTGTTACTATCGCTATGCTGGGACTAATACCGTTCAAAGAGTGTAAGATTTCTGACACTCGCCGTACCCAAGCGCTCGTAGGCTCCTGCTCTCCTTGTATACATGCCGCTAGGTCCACTACTGACATTGGCTGTTTGCATGTGTCCTTGAAATTTTTGATAAACTGGCGGCGCAACTCACCCCATGATCCGATGGAGTTAGGTGGTAAGCCCTTTAACCATGTTCGGGCTGTACCCTCAAGCATCATGGTAAAATATTTTGTGCATGCTGCTTCATCTACGCCCAGCATCTCCATAGCCATCTCATAGCTCTCGATCCAAGCCTCTGGAGCCAAATCTGCTGTGTAGTTAGGCACCTTACATGGACCTTTGAAGTCCTTGGGTAACCTTAGACTTTGTAAAGCGGGAACGAGACACTGTACTCCAAAAGAACTTGTAGTGACTCCCGTCTCTGCTGTGGCTGTGTGAACCGGCGTTGTTTGGCGGATCTCCTCACGAGCAGTAGTTCCAAACCGGTTCGTCGCCTCCTGGGCGTGCGCCTCCACTCCTGCCGGATTACCTTGCCTGTGACGGTGACGTCTCCGCTCGCTGCTAGATACCTCCGGTTCTTCCCAATGCCTAGTATAACTCCTGCTGTCATGGGGTGTTGAATGAAGTCTCTCCCTACTGTAGGAGTATGCCTGCTGCTATGTCAATGCTGTGTCGAGTAGATCCTTGACCCTGCGTGCTTCCATCGCCACGGGGGATGTGCCCTCAATGGGTAAATCGGCCAGCCGTGAGCGGCCGCGACAATGTTATCCAGGGGGTTTGAGTAATGGCCAGGAGGAGTGGGGATGTGCGGAGCGGGCACAACCCGACGATCTTGCTCCGCAGTGGGTTGTTGAACCGGTGCACCTGTCACTGGGGCTCCCCTCCGGTTTACTTCTAGATTATTGCTGGCTCCCGCTCCTGGCGTGCCAAAGAGATTCGTTGCCTCATAGACCGGTGGTAGACGAGTCTGATACCTTCTGTTCCTTACTCCCTGCGCAGAGACCTGATCCATCCTGAGCCGGAAAGCCTGAGAATCCAGCTCTGCCTACCTTGTTGCTATCATAGCTTTCTCTGCATTTAGATCTTGTCTGGCTTGTTCGATCCGGCCCTTCAGCTGAAGGATTTCTGCATCGTGTTGCGCCTTGTCAGCAGGAGCCACCACTGCTACTGCCCGGGTTGTCAACTCCTCCACCAAGGAAGATAAAGCGTCAGAGGGCGAGGGGGCTTGGCCACTCCCCCCTGCACCAGCCTCTGCTGTGAACGCCCCGGTCACCGTGGGCTGCGGCGTAGGCTGCGATCCGGCCATGAAGACAGCCACCCGGTTTGGCGGATCAAAAGGGTCCGGAATACTATCACCATCAGACACACCCTCAGATCGGCCGTCCCGCAACAGATACAAGGATTCAGCCTCTCTGGATGAGGATTCATCGTCGGAATAGACAACTGTCTCGCCATTAGAATCCGATCCGTCCTCGGCTTGGACTCCATGTATTGCTCCAACGAAAACGCGCTTTATGGCAGGCTGAATCCGGGCCTATCTCGCACGCTGAGCCGGCTCGACGATGTCGGGGAAGATGTCCGGCTCAGGTCCCGGTTCACCAATCTTGCCGATGAAGACATGGATGCTGCCGAAGGGAACCCGGTACCCGTATTTGATTGAATCGGCCTCCGGGCCCCAGCCGGCATCGTCGATGTAGATCCGGCCACGGCGACTCTTGGTCATCCGGCCGACCGCGTAGCCCTTGAGTCCTTCAAAGCTGCCCTTCAAGAACTCGAAACCATCGTGCGATAGCCCCACGGTGGGCGCCAACTGTCATGGAATTAACACGACAGATGTCCGGTTTAGAGGACTTAGGTGTGGAGCCATCGCGCGGGTTAGCTTGAAGAGGTTAAAAGCACACAAAGGACACAGAGGGTTTATACTAGTTCGGCCCCTTCGATGAAGGTAAAAGCCTACGTCTAGTTTGGTTTGGTATTGCTTGGGCGTCGATGAACAGGGAGCAGATTGCTTGCATGTCTCTCGACGGATTGTTGCTTGTCCTTGAACCGTCGTCGGGCCGTTCCTTTATATAGGAGGCAACGCCCGGTCCGGTTTACAGAGTCCCGAGGCCGGCTCATAATCGTGTCCGCCTCGGTCTCTATTCTTTCTTCCTTGTGTCTCAAGTTACATGATAAGATGGTTTACAAACCGTAAACTTTACACATGGGCCCTAAGCCTTCATGGGCCGTAACCTCTACTGAGTTTATAACTACACAGCTACATTACCATAATCCGGATCTCCCTAGCCGGTTTATATCTGCTAGTAATATCCCTGACAGCGTCGGAGATGGTGCCTCGTGGAAGACGTGCTACCGTGAGGAGCCAAAAGAAAGAAGGAAGCGATGGTTGCTCACTCAGCAGACCATCAACGAGAAGATCGTGATTGCGGTCAATGATAACCCACAAGTATAGGGGATCGCAATAGTTTTCGAGGGTAGAGTATTCAACCCAAATTTATTGATTCGACACAAGGGGAGCCAAAGAATATTCTCAAGTATTAGCAACTGAGCTGTCAATTCAACCACACCTCGAAAACTTAATATCTGCAGCAAAGTATTTAGTAGCAAAGTAGTATGGAAGTAAAGGTAACAGTAGCAAAAGTAACAGTGGCAGTTTTGTAGTGATGGTGACAACAACAGTAATGAAAGTAAAAAAGCAAGTATCAATATGGAACGGACTCGTAGGAAATGGATCGGCAATGATAGGTGTCATATAATATTCATCATGTAGCAGTTATAACCTAGGGTGACATAGAACTAGCTCCAATTCATCAATGTAATGTAGGCATGTATTCCGAATATAGTCATACGTGCTTATGGAAAAGAACTTGCATGACATGTTGTGTCCTACCCTCCCATGGAAGTGGGGTCCTTATGGAAACTAAGGAATATTAAGGCCTCCTTTTAATAGAGTACCAGACCAAAGCATTAGCACTCAGTGAATACATGAACTCCTCAAACTATGGTCATCACCGGGAAGTACCCCGGTTGTTGTCCCTACGAGTTTGCCGGATCATAACACATAGTAGGTGACTATAGACTTGCAAGATAGGATCAAGAACACTCATATATTCATGAAAACATAACAGGTTCAAATCTAAAATCATGGCACCCGGGCCCTAATGACAAGCATTAAGCATAGAAAAGTCATAGCAACATCAATCTCAGAACATAGTGGATACAAGGTATCAAACCCAAACAAAACTGATTTGATTACATGATAAATCTCATCTAACCCATGACCGTCCAGCAAGCCTACGATGGAATTACTCATGCACGGCGGTGAGCATCATGAAATTGGTGACCTAGGATGGTTGGTGATGACGACGACGGTGATCTCCACTCTTCGAAGCCCCGAACGGACTCCAGATTAGGTCTCCCGATGAAGAACAGGAGGTGACGGCGGCTCCGTATCGTAAAACACGATGGGATCTTCTCTCTGATTTTTTTCTCCGCGAAAGAGACTATTTAGAGTTGGAGTAGACGTCGGTGGAGCCTCAGGGGGGCACAAGGTAGGGGGCGCCCCCCCACCCTTTAGGATAGGGTGTGGGCCCCTCAGCTGGATCTTTATGCCAGTATTTTTTATATTTTCTGAAAATATTCCTCGTGAAATTTCAGGTCATTCCGAGAACTTTTATTTCTACCAAAAAATAACACCAAGGTAATTCTGCTGAAAACAGCGTCGGTTCAGGTTAGTTACATGCAAATTAGAGTCTAAAACAAGGGCAAAAGAGTTTGGAAAAGTAGATACGATGGAGACGTATCAACTCCCCCAAACTTAACCCATTGCTTGTCCTCAAGCAATTCAGTTGATAAACTGAAAGTGATAAAGAAAAACTTTTACAAACTCTATTTGATCTTGTTGTTGTAAATGCGTAGAGCTAGCATTCAAGTTTTTAGCAAAGATAATGAACTAACCACATTCAGAATAACATTTAGGTCTCATGTTTACTCATATCATTGGCATAATCAACTAGCAAGCAATAATAATAAACCTCGGATGGTAACACTTTTTCAAAATAATCGTGATACAATATGATAAGTGGTACCTCACTAGCCCTTTCTGAGACCGCAAAACATAAATGCAGAGCACCTAAGAAGATTAAGGACTGACTAAACATTGTAATTCATGGTCAAAGAGATCCAGTCATACTCATATTCAACATCAATTAATAGCAATGCATATAGATGATAGAGGTGCTCTCTAACTGGTGCTTTTTATAAGAGGATGATGATTCAGCAATAAAAGTAAATAGATAGGCTCTTCGTAGAGGAAGCAGGGATTTGCAGAGGTGCGAGAGCTCAAGTTTTTGAATCAGAGATGAATATAATTTTGACCAATATGCTTTCTTTGTCAACACTACGACCAAGAGTTCTCAATATATTCCATGCTACATACATTATAGGCGGTTCCCAAACAGAATGGTAAAGTTTTACTCCCCCTCCACCATCAAACACACTCCACGGCTTATCCAAAACAACGGGTACCGTCCAGACCAACAACAGTCGAGGGGAGCTTTGTTTAATTATAATTTGATTTCATTTTTGATCTTTTGATCGTGGGACTGGGTATCCCGGTTACCAGCCATTTTCTCGTGAATGACAAACAGAGTCCACTCATCGTGTGAATAACCCACCTAGCATGGAATATATTGACAGCGCCGAGTCGCAACATGAGCGGTTTGGGCATACAAAACAGAATTTTATTTGAAGGTTTAGAGTTTGGTACATGCAAATTTACTTGGAACGGCAAGTAAATACCGCATATAGGTAGGTATGGTGGACTCTTATGGAACAACTTTGGGTTTATGGAAGTGGATGCACAAGCAGTATTTCCGCTTAGTACAAGTGAAGGCTAGAAAAAGACTGGGAAGCGAGCAGCTAGAGAGCAACAACGGTCATAAACATGCCTTGAGATTAACCAACATTGAGTGCAAGCATGAGTAGGATATAAACAACCATGAACATAAATATCGTGGAGGCTATGTTGATTTTGCTTCGACTACACGTGTGAACATGTGCCAAGTCGAGTCACTTAAATCATTCAAAGGAGGATACCATCCTATCATACCGCATCACAAACATTTTAAAAGCATGTTGGCAGGCAAGGTAAACCATTATAATCTCCTAGCTAATTAAACATGGCATGAGTAACTATAATCTCTAATTGTCATTGCAAACATGTTTCATTCATAATAGGCTGAATCAGGAATGACAAGCTAATCATATTTACAAAAACAAGATAGGTCGAGTTCGTACCAGCTTTTCTCCATCTCAATCATTTCATTATATAGCGTCATCATTGCCTTTCACTTGCACGACCGAAACGTGTGAATAATAATAGTGCACGTGCATCGGACTAAGTTGGAATCTGCAAACATTTATTCAAAGGAGAAGACAAGGTAATATGGGCTCTTTGTTAGTTCAACAATAATTCATATGAGAGCCACTCATCAATTTCATCGTGGTCTTCTCCTCTCGACCCCCAAAGGAAGAGAAAATAATTTCAAAGAAACACATTGAAATATTTTTTTTGGAGTTTTTGTTTTTCTAAAGGAAGCAAAACAAGAACGAGAAAAAATATTTACACGGGAAAGCTCCGAACAAGCAAAAAGAAAAATGAGAAATCTTTTTGGATTTTCTTTTAATACCGCAAACTACTAAGAAACTAGCTAGGAAGAAAAGACAAAAAGAAATAGGAAATATTTTTGGGTTTTCTGAATTTTCCAAACACACAAGAACAAAGCGAGAAAAACAAACTAGCATGGATAATACAGTGAATAAGTATGAACACCGACAACTGGAATGAATGTGTGAACATGAATGTAATGTCGGTGAGAAATACATACTCCCCCAAGCTTAGGCTTTTGCCTAAGTTGGTCTAGGCCATGGCTCAAAGTATCCCTCCCCTGGATACTGAGGTGGGTCCTGAGGGTTCCACTGGTTTGCGAGCTCCTGCGGCTCCCACTGAAAGATAGGCTTGCTATAAGGATCAAGGGCCGGTGCTGGCTCTGGTACTGCAGGTTGTGGAAGCCCCCAGAATCTGTAGATGTCCTCTGGCCAAATAGTGTAATTGTCTGCATGAATGTTAAACAAAGAATGTGCACACAAGGTAGTAGTCTGAAAAGTGTTCTGAATAAATATCAAGTTATAAATAAGCTTCTTTTCCTCAGCAGAACGAATAAATTTATGTGCTACCATGCTGCCATAATCTAAATAAATAGTGGGTAGCACTTTCTCTTCTTTTTCATAATGCCTAACAGGTATTTCAAAATGTGCGGCAAGGCGTGAGGCGAAGATGCCTCCGAAAATAGGACCCTTACTACAGTTTAAACTCAACGGTTTAGCTACCATAGCACCCAGACTAAAAGTTCTATCATGAAGCAAAGCATGGCACATAATGGCAAGGTCAGGAGCACTAAGGCCTCCACTCTCCCCACGACCAATCAAACATCTCCTGGCAAATAATGAATCATAGCGTAAAACAGGAAAATCTATACTGGCCACTCTCGCTTCAGAGACCCTTCTCCTTTCACCTACGGTAATTTCATCAATGAAATCTTCCACATCTCCAGGATGTGGTTCATTGACGCTTCCTTCATAAGGTAATTTGCATACCCCACAAAACTAATAAAGCACCATCTCCGTATGCACATTATATAAGTCAAATTCTACCATAGGCGGTGATTACCTAGCATGAAAATGAAAATTTTGCACGAAAGTATTAGTTAGGAGGAGATACTGATCACACAGGTCGCGGAGGAAGTCGGTGATTCTTGCATTCTAGGCCAAATAATAGAAGTCATCGTGAATTTCGGCCGCCTGTAAGAATGCATCGCATGGCCATTCACATGCTTGAATCTCCGTGGTACGAGGAAGATTATACTTGGGCTTCTCCTTCTCCTTATTCTCCTTCTCCTTTGAACCCCGGCTCAGTGACCCTCTCAACAATCTCCTCATCATTTTCTTCCTCTGACAAATTCTGAAATTTTTAGTGACTCAAAATAAAAGTGAACCAAACTCAACAAAATTGATAGCAACTACTCCTACAAGTGTCTAGAAGCTATATCATCCATCAAAACTGCTTTGGACCATATAAATTTGACATGCAAACTCAAGAACAAGGTCACTACATCAGCAAAAATGTGCAATAAATAAAGCACTAGAACAAAAACTAATTGGACCATTGGAGGAGTCACATACCGAAGAACAATCCTCCAATACAGTTTTGCAAATGATGGATCGAGCAAGGAGATCAAAAATGGCAGCAAGATGAGCTAGAACACGGGTTTGAGCTGGTGGATGATTTTTCTGGAGGAAGAAGGAGAGGATGGGTGCTGGGATTAGTGGAGGGGGGCCACGTGGGACCCACAAGGACAGGGTCACACCCAGGGGTAGGGGGCGCCCTCCACCCTTGTGGCCCACTGGTGCATACCCAGTGCCAAAAATCTTAAAATATCCTAGAAAAAATCATATTAAATTTTTAGGGCATTTGGAGAACTTTTATTTTCAGGACATTTTTTAGTGCACGGATAATTCAGAAAACAGACAGATAATGCTATTTTTGCTTTATTTAATCTAAATAACAGAAAGTAAAAGTTGAGTACAGAAGGTGGTGTTCTCTGAATTCATCCGTCTCATGCTCATCAAAAGGAACCCATCAATGAGGTTGATCAAGTCTCATTAACAAACTTCTTTCGAATAACATAAAACCGGAGAATTTTCAAATAACACTAGGTTACCTCAATGGGGATATGCATGTCCCCAACAATAATTATATCATATTTCTTCTTAACAGTAGGAAGAGGGAATTCCAAACCTCCAATGGTGATAGTTGAAATTTTTCCCAATAGAATTGACGCTATTGACTTGAGGTTGTCTCCTCGGAAAGTGTACCATATGGTCATTACCATTTACACGAAAAGTAATATTGCCTTTGTTGCAATCAATAGCAGCCCCTGCAGTATTCAAAAAGGGTCCACCAAGGATAATTGACATACCGTCGTCCTTGGGAATATCAAGAATAACAAAGTCTGTTAAGATAGTAACGTTTGCAACCACAACATGCACATCCTCACAAATACCGATAGGTATAGCAGTTGATTTATCAGCCATTTGCAAAGAGATTTCAATAGGTGTCAACTTATTTAAATCAAGTCTACGATACAAAGAGAAAGGCATAACACTAACACCAGCTCCAAGATCACATAAATCAGTTTTAACATAATTTCCTTTAATGGAGCATGGTATAGTAGGTATTCCTGGATCTCCAAATTTCTTTGGTATTCCACCCTTAAAAGTATAATTAGCAAGCATGGTGGAAATTTCAACTTTCAGTATCTTTCTTCTATATGTAACAATTTCTTTCATATACTTGGCATAAGGAGGCATTTTAAGCATATCAGTCAAACGCATATGCAAGAAGATAGGTCTAATCATCTCACAAAAGCGGTCAAAATCCTCATCATCCTTTTTCTTGGATGGTTTAGGAGGAAAGGGCATGGGTTTCTGAACCCATGGTTCCATTTCAATACCATGTTTCCTAGCGATGAAGTCGCTCTTATCTTGATTCTTTGATTGTGGGTTATCTAGATCAACAACCGGTTCAATCTCTACATCATTATCATTACTAGGTTGAGCATCGGTATGAACATCATTATTAACATTATCGCTAGGTTCATGTTCATTACCAGACTGAGTCTCAGCATTAGAAATAGAAATATTATTAGGATTCTCAAGTGTGTCCACAACAGGTTCACTAGCATGCATAATCCTATCGGTTTTCTTTTCCTTTTTGTTACTAGTACTAGGTTTATCAATATTAATTATCTAGATAATCTTGCTCAATTCTCTTAGGATGGCCCTCAGGATACAAAGGTTCCTGAGTTACTTTACCACCTCTAGTAGCAACCATAACATATTTCTCATTATTTCTACTATTCAACTCATTGAGCAAATCATTTTGTGCCTTAAGTACTTGATCTACTTGAGTGGTAACCATGGAAGCATGTATACTAATAAGTTTCACATCATTAGAAGTTCTACTCACAAGATCACCCAAGCGGTCAAGCATATAAGCATTACGTTTCAGCTGTCTACTAACATAAGCATTGAAATATTCTTGTTTAACAATAATATTATCAAACTCATCTAAGCATTGCCTAGCAGACTTATTATGAGGAATATCACCTTCATCAAATCTATAAAGAGAATTTACCTTTACTACTTGTGTCGGGTTATCAAGACCATATATTTCTTCAACCGGCGGTAAATTCTTAACATCTTCAGCTTTAATTCCTTTTTCCTTCATAGATTTCTTTGCCTCTTGCATATCTTCGGGATTGAGAAATAGAATACATGTTTTCTTCGGAGTTGGATTCGGTGTTGGTTCAGGAAGAGTCCAATCATTATCATTACTCAATATATCATTCAATAACTTTTCAGCTTGTTCAATAGTTCTTTCCCTGAAAACACAACCATCACAACTATCTAGGTGGTCCCTAGAAGCTTCAGTTAATCTATTATAAAATATATCAAGTATTACATTCATCTTAAGTGGGTGATCAGGCAAAGCATTAAGTAATTGGAGAAGCCTCCCCCAAGTTTGTGGGAGACTCTCATCTTCAATTGGCACAAAATTAAATATTTCCTATAAGGCAGCTTGTTTCTTATGAGCAGGAAAATATTTTGCAGAGAAGTAGTAAATCATATCCTCGGGACTACGCACGCAACCAGGATGAAGGGAATTAAACCATAACTTAGCATCACCCTTTAATGAGGAAGAAAACAATTTAAGAATATAGTAATAGTGAATTTTTTCCTCCTGGGCAAATAGGGTGGCTATATCATTTAATTTAGTAAGATGTGCCACAACAGTTTCAGATTCATAACCATGGAAAGGATCAGATTCAACTAAAGTAATTAACCCAGGATCAACAGAGAATTCATAATCCTTATCAGTAACACGGATAGGTGAAGTAGCAAATTTAGGATCACATTGCATCTTAGCATTCAAAGTTTGTTATTTCCACTTACGTGCTAATTTCTTAAGATCATACCTATCATTACATGCAAGGAAGTCTCTAGCTACTTCTCCTTCGATAACATATCCCTCAGGAACAATATGCAATTCATATCTAGGGGAAGTAGGTCTAATAGGTGTTTCAAAGTTTTCAATATCATTAATTTCATCAATTTCAGAAATATCATCATCTTCAGCATATTCAGTAGTTTTGGCCTTAGCAAGATGTTTATCAAGTAATTCACCCAATGGCACAGTTTCATCATAAGCATCATTCATAATAGAAGTGGCATCATCAATATCATGCGACATATCAGAATCAATAACAGGTGTAGGTGTCGCAATTTTACTCAAAACAGATGGTGAATCAAGTGCAGAGCTAGATGGCAGTTCCTTACCTCCCCTCGTTCTATAGGGAACGATCTTGGTTCTCTCATCCTTTAGTGGCCTCATAGGGATCAATAGATATAAATCCCAAGTAACTCAGAGAATAGATCTATGCTCCCCGGCAACGGCGCCAGAAAAAGGTCTTGATAACCCACAAGTATAGGGGATCGCAACAGTTTTCGATGGTAGAGTATTCAACCCAAATTTATTGATTCGACACAAGGGGAGCCAAAGAATATTCTAAAGTATTAGCAGTTGAGTTGTCAATTCAACCACACCTATAAAACTTAATTTCTGCAGCAAAGTAGTATGGAAGTAACGGTAACAGTAGCAAAAGTAACAGTAGTAGTTTTGTAGTGATGGTGACAACAGCAGTAACGAAAGTAACAAAGCAAGTATCAATATGGAACGAACTCGTAGACAATGGATCGGTAATGATAGGTGTCGGATAATATTCATCATGTAGCAGTTATAACCTAGGGTGACACAGAACTAGCTCCAATTCACCAATGTAATGTAGGCATGTATTCCGAATATAGTCATACGTGCTTATGGAAAAGAATTAGCATGTCATCTTTTGTCCTACCCTCCCGTGGTAGCGGAGTCCTTATGGAAACTAAGGGATATTAAGGCCTCCTTTTAATAGAGTACCGGACCAAAGCATTAGCACCTAGTGAATACATGAACTCCTCAAACTATGGTCATCACCTAGAAGTGCCCCGGTTATTGTCACTCCGAGTTTGCCGGATCATAACACATAGTAGGTGACTATAGACTTGCAAGATAGGATGAAGAACACACATATTTTCATGAAAACATAATAGGTTCAGATCTGAAATCATGGCACTCGGGCCCTAGTGACAAGCATTAAGCATAGCAAAGTCCTAGCAACATCAATCTCAGAACATAGTGGATACTAGGGATCAAACACTAACAAAACTAATTCGTTTACATGATAAATCTCATCCAACCCATCACCATCCAGGAAGCCTACGATGGAATTACTCACGCACAGCGGTGAGCATCATGAAATTGGTGATGGAGGATGGTTGGTGATGACGACGGTGATGATCTCCACTCTCCGGAGCCCCGAACGGACTCCACATTAGGTCTCCTGATGAAGAACATGAGGTGGCGGCGGCTCTGTGTCGTAAAACGCGATGGGATCTTCTCTCAGATTATTTTTTCTCCGCGAAAGAGACTATATAGTGTTGGAGTAGACGTCGGTGGAGCCTCAGGGGGCCCACAAGGTAGGGGGCGTGCCCTAGGGGGGCCATTCTTGTGGATAGGGTGTGGGCCCCCTCTGGTGGATCTTTACACCAATATTTTTATATTTTCTTAAAATATTCCTCGTGAAATTTCAGGTCATTCTGAGAACTTCTATTTTTGCACAAAAATAACACCAAGGCAATTCTGCTGAAAACAGCATCAGTCCGGGTTAGTTCTATTCAAATCATGCAAATTAGAGTCCAAAACAAGGGCAAAAGAGTTTGGAAAAGTAGATACGATGGAGACGTATCAGTCAATAAGACCAAAGCTGGGACCAAAGAAGAGTTGCTCGGGGTAGTCAATGCAAGGGTCGATGAAGCAGTGGCTGACGTCACGGCTCAATTCCAAACTTTAATTACTACCAGCTTGATTCCGACAATTATCGATTGGTCGAAGAGCAATCCAAAAAAGGGCCAGAGGACTTTCCCCTTCCCAGCTATGTCAGGAGCAATTTGATGACAAACATCACACCACCAGCACCTGTTCAGGCAACCGCAAAAGATTCCGCTCCTGTTCATAGCAGATCGACCTCCGTCTCCGGCATGCTCGGCGGGCCTTCGTCTATGGTTGAGCTCGACGCCCTCACGCTAATTACGCGTCATACCCTTTTCACCAGCATGTCTATAGTTTTGTGTTTCGGTTGCCTTTCAGATGTTTGACGTCATAGACACGTCTTCTTTGTAGGACGACGATACTCGTGCACCCTACTGTACGACATCAAGGGTCAGAAGGTGGCCTTTGGAAAGGCAACGATCATGAAGCCGAAGGACCGCATGTTCCACTACCGGAGATTCCCGATGGCGTCTTCAAGGCCGTGGCCAGTGTCTTATCGAGCTTTGAGGATTTGCCTCCTCCGATACCAGTCGATGACGAGGAGACCCCTCAACGGATTGGCGCATGCAAGAGCTGGTTCTTTCCTTGGCCGAAGACTCTTCTTCGTGTCGAGGCGCCCAGTATCATGATGACCCACAAGTATATGGGATCAATTGTAGCCTTTTCGATAAGTAAGAGTGTCGAACCCAACGAGGAGCAGAAGGAAATGACAAGTGGTTTTCAGCAAGGTAATGTCTTCAAGTGCTGAAATTGTAAGTAACAAAGTAGTTTGATAACAAGATAATTTGTAACAAGCAAGTAACGATAGTAGTAACAGAAGTGCAGCAAGATAGCCCAATCCTTTTGAGGCAAAGGACAAGCCAAAATGGTCTCTTATATTAAGCAAAGTGTTCTTCATGGTACACGAGAATTTCATCTAGTCACTTTCATCATGTTGATTCGATTCGTGTTTGCTACATTGATAATTTGGTATGTGGGTGGACCGGTGCTTAGGTGATGTTCTTAATTGAACAAACCTCCTACTTATGATTAACCCCTTCACAAGCATCCGCAACTATGAGAAAAGTATTAAGAATAAATTCTAACCATAGCATTAAACTTTTGGATCCAATTGGTCCCTAACGGAGTAACGCATAAAATAGGGTTTAAGCTTGTGTCACTCTTGCAACCCATCATCTAATAACTACTCCACAAGGCATTCCCTTAGGCCCAAATATGGTAAAGTGTCATGTAGTCGACGTTCACATGACACTACTAAGGGAATCACAACATACATACTATCAAAATATCGAACACATATCAAGTTCACATGATTACTTGCAACATGATTTCTCCCGTGACCTCAAAGAACAAAAGTAACTACTCACAAATTGAAGGAAATATGACCTAGAGGCAATAATAAAGTTGTTATTTATATTTCCTTATATATCATGATAAATGTCTTTTATTCATGCTAGAATTGTATTAACTGGAAACTTGATACATGTGTGAATACATAGACAAAACAGAGTGTCCCTAGTATGCCTCTACTAGACTAGCTCGTTAATCAAAGATGGTTATGTTTCCTAACCATAGACATGAGTTGTCATTTGATCAACGGGATCACATCATTAGGAGAATGATGTGATGGACAAGACCCATCCATTAGCTTAGCACTATGATCGTTTAGTTTTACTGCTATTGCTTTCTTCATGACTTATACATGTTCCTATGACTATGATATTATGGAACTCCCGAATACCAGAGGAACACCTTGTGTGCTATCAAACGTCACAACGTAACTGGGTGATTATAAAGATGCTCTACAGGTGTCTCCGAAGGTGTTTGTGGTGTTGGCATAGATTGAGAATAGGATTTGTCACTCCGAATGTCGGAGAGGTATCTCTGGGCCCTCTCGGTAGTACACATCGTAATAAGCCTTGCAAGCAAACAATTAATGAGTTAGTCACAAGATGATGGATTACGAAACGAGTAAAGAGACTTACTGATGACGCGATTGAACTAGGTATGATGATACCGACGATCGAATCTCGGGAAAGTAACATACCGATGACAAAGGGAACAACGTATGTTGTTATGCGGTTTGACCGATAAAGATCTTCGTAGAATATGTAGGAACCAATATGAGCATCCAGGTTCCGCTATTGGTTATTGACCGAAGATGAGTCTTGGTCATGTCTACATAGTTCTGGAACCCGTAGGGTCCGCACGCTTAATGTTCAATGACGATCGGTATTATGAGTTTATGTGTTTTGATGTACCGAAGGTAGTTCGGAGTCCCGGATGTGATCACGGACATGACGAGGAGTCTCGAAATGGTCGACACGTAAATATTGATATATTGGAAGGTTATATTCGGACACCGGAAGGGTTCCGGGGGTCACCGGATATATACCGGAGTACCGGGAGGTTACCGGAACCCCCCGGGGAGTCAATGGGCCTTATTGGGCCTTAGTGGAAGAGAGGAGGAGGAAGCCAAGTGGAGGGCGCCCCCCAAGCCCAATACGAATTGGGTGGGGGCCGGCCCCCCTTTCCTTTCTCCCTCTCTCCCTCTTCCTTCTTCTCCTACTCCTAATAGGAAAGGGGGAATCCCACTCCTAGTGGGAATAGGACTCCCCCCTTGGGCGCGCCATAGAGAGGCCGGCCCTCTCCTCCTCCCCTCCTTTATATACGTGGACAGGGAGCACCCCATAGACACACAAGTTGATTTCTTATCTGTGTGCGATGCCCCCCTCCACAATTACACACCTCTGTCATATCGTCGTAGTGCTTAGGCGAAGCCCTGCGCCGGTAACTTCATCATCACCATCACCATGTCGTCGTGCTGACGGAATTCTCCCTCGACCTCAACTGGATCAAGAGTTCATGGGACGTCATCGAGCTGAACGTGTGCTGAACGCGGAGGTGCCGTACGTTCGGTGCTTGGATCAGTTGGATCGCGAAGACGTTTGCCTACATCAACCCCGTTACTAAACACTTCCGCTTTCGGTCTACGAGGGTACGTGTACACACTCTCCCCGCTCGTTGCTATTCTTCTCCTAGATAGATCTTGCGTGATCGTAGGAATTTTTTTGAAATACTATGCTCCCCAACAGTGGCATCAAGAGCCAGGTCTATGCGTAGATGATATGCACGAGTAGAACACAATGAGTTGTGGGCGATAATAGTCATACTGGTTATGAGCATGTCATACTTTGATTCGGCGGTATTGTGAGATGAAGCGGCCCGGACCGACATTATGCGTACGCTTACGCGAGACTAGTTTCACCATTATGAGCACTCGTTGCTTAAAGTTGACTGGTGGGGGTCTGTCTCTCTCACTTTAGTTGAATCAAGTGTGACTATGCCCGGTCCTTGTGAAGGTTAAAACAGCACACTTGATGAAAAGTCGTTATGGTTTTGATGCGTAGGTAAGAATGGTTCTTGCTAAGCCCGTAGCAGCCACGTAAAACTTGCAACAACAAAGTAGAGGACGTCTAACTTGTTTTTGCAGGGCAGGTTGCCATCATGTTTTGTAAATTATCGGCAACCGACAGGAGCCTTATGGTTGTCTCTTTATTGTATGAATTGCAAAGGCAATGTAATTTCTTTACTTTATCACTATGAGTTAGCGATAGTAGTAGTAGCAATAGTTGGCGAGACGACCACGACGCTACGATGAAGATCATGGTGTCAAGCCGGTGACGATGGAGATCATGACGATACTTTGGAGATGGAGATCAAAAGCACAAGATGATGATGGCCAT
This sequence comes from Secale cereale, assembly GCA_902687465.1. Lineage (NCBI taxonomy): Eukaryota > Viridiplantae > Streptophyta > Magnoliopsida > Poales > Poaceae > Secale > Secale cereale. The sequence continues at coordinate 534,264,964 of LR738712.1, read as the reverse complement.
ATCATGTCACATATTTTGATTGCATGTGATGTTTATCTTATTATGCTTCTTATTTTTCTTAGTTCGGCGGTAGCATTATAAGATGATCCCTTACAAAATTTTAAGGTACAAGTGTTCTCCCTGAGTATGCACTGTTGCGAAAGTTCGTCGTGCCGAGACACAACGTGATGATCGGGTGTGATAAGCTCTACGTTCAAATACAACGGGTGTAAGACAGTTTTGCACATGCAGAATACTCGGTATAAACTTGACGAGCCTAGCACGTACAGACATGGCCTCAGAACACTGGAGACCGAAAGGTCGAGTGTGAATTATATAGTAGATATGATCAACATAAGATGTTCACCATTGAAAACTAATCTATCTCACGTGATGATCAGACATGGTTTAGTTGATTTGGATTACGTGATCATTTAGATGACTAGAGGGATGTCTATCTAAGTGGGAGTTCTTTAGTAATATGATTAATTGAACTTTAATTTACCATGAACTTAGTCCTGATAGTTTTTGCATATCTATGTTGTTGTAGATCAATGGCTCGTGCTATCGTTCCCTTCAATTTTAATGCGTTCCTAGAGAAAGCTAAGTTGAAAGATGATGGTAGCACTGGGTCCGTAACTTGAGGATTATCCTCATTTCTACACAGAAGAATTATGTCCTTGAAGCACCGCTTGGTGACAGGCCTGCTGGAGGAGCAACTCCGGACGTTATGAACGGCTGGCAAGCTCGTTCTGATGACTACTCGATAGTTCAGTGTGCCATGCTTTACGGCTTAGAATCGGGACTTCAAATACATTTTGAACGTCATGGAGCATATGAGATGTTCCAAGAGTTGAAGTTAATATTTCAAGCAAATGCCCGAATTGAGAGATATGAAGTCTCCAATAAGTTAAATAGCTGCAAGATGGAGGAGAACAGTTCTATCAGCGAACACTTACACAGAATGTCTTGGTACTACAATCACATGACTCAACTTGGTTGCAAAGTTGATGAAGATAGTGTTATTGATAGAGTTCTTCAATCATTGCCACCAAGCTATAAAGGCTTCATGATGAACTATAATATGCAAGGGATGCAGAAGACAATTCTCGAGCTCTTCGCTATGCTCAAAGCTGCGGAGCTAGAAATCAAAAAGGAGGATCAAGTGTTGATGGTTAACAAGACCACCATTTCAAGAAAAAGGGCAAGGGAAAGAAGGGTAAGTTCAAGAAGAATAGCAAGCCAGTTGCTAATCCCGCAAAGAAACCCAAGTGTGGAGCCAAGCCTAAAAATGAGTGCTTCTATTGCAAAGGTACTGGACACTGGAAGCGGAACTGTCCCAAGTATTTGGTGGATAAGAAGGATGGCAAAGTGAACAAAGGTATATTTGATGTACATGTTATTGATGTGTACCTTACTAATGCTCGTAGTAGCACCTGGGTATTTTATACTGGTTCGGTTGCTTATATTTGTAACTCGAAACACGGGCTACAGATTAAACAAAGATTAGCTAAGGACGAGGTGTCGATGCGCGTGGGAAATGGTTCCAAAGTCGATGTGATCGTCGTCGGCACACTACCTCTAGATCTACCTTCGGGATTAGTTTTAGACCTAAATAATTGTTGTTTGGTGCCAGTGTTGAGCATGAACATTATATCTGGATCTTGTTTGTTGCGAGACGGTTATTCATTTAAATCAGAGAATAAAGGTTGTTCTATTTATATGAGTAATATCTTTTATGGTCATGCACCCTTGATGAATGGTCTATTTTTGTTGGATCTCGATTGTAGTGATACACATATTCATAATATTAAAGCCAAAAGATGCAAAGTCGATAATGATAGTGCAACTTATTTGTGGCACTGCCGTTTAGGTCATATTGGTGTAAAGTGCATGAAGAAACTCCATGTTGATGGACTTTTGGAATCACTTGATTATGAATCACTTGGTGCTTGCGAACCATGCCTCATGGGCAAGATGACTAAAACTCTATTCTTCGAAACAATGGAGCGAGCAACTGACTTATTGGAAATCATACATACTAATGTATGCGGACCAATGTGTGTTTAAGCTCGCGGCGGGTATCGTTATTTTCTGACCTTCACTGATGATTTGAGCATATATGGGTATATCTACTTGATGAAACACAAGTCTGAAACATTTGAAAAGTTCAAAGAATTTCATAGTGAAGTAGAGAATAATCGTAACAAGAAAATAAAGTTTCTACGGTTTGATCGCGCAGGCGAATATTTGAGTTACACATTTGGTCTTCATTTGAAACAATGTGGAATAGTTTCACAACTCACGCCACCTGGAACACCATAGCGTAATGGTGTGTCCTAACGTCTTAACCGTACTTTATTAGATATGGTGCGATCTATGATGTCTCTTACCGATTTACCACTATCGTTTTGGGGTTATGCTTTAGAGACAACTACATTCACATTAAATAGGGCACCATCTAAATCCGTTGAGACGACGCCTTATGAATTGTGGTTTGGCAATAAACCCAAGTGTTCGTTTCTTAAAGTTTGGGGCTGCGATGCTTATGTGAAAAAGCTTCAACCTGATAAGCTCGAACCCAAGTCGGGGAAATGTGTCTTCATAGGATACCCAAAGGAAACTGTTGGGTACACCTTCTATCACAGATCCGAAGGCAAGATATTCATTGCTAAGAATGGATCCTTTCTAGAGAAGGAGTTTCTCTCGAAAGAAGTGAGTGGGAGGAAAGTAGAACTTGATGAGGTAATTGTACCTTCTCCCGAGTTGGAAAGTAGTACATCACAAAAACTAGTTCTAGTGATTCTAACACCGATCAATGAGGAAGTTAATGATGATGATTATGAAACTTCAGATCAAGTTACTACTGAACCTCGCAGGTCAACCTGAGTGTGTTCTGTGCCAGAGTGGTACAGTAACCCGGTTCTGGAAGTCATGTTACTAGACCATGATGAACCTACGAACTATGAGGAAGCGATGATGAGCCCAGATTCCACAAAATGGCTTGAGGCCATGAAATCCGAGATGGGATCCATGTATGAGAACAAAGTGTGGACTTTGGTTGACTTGCCCGATGATCGGCAAGCCATTGAAAATAAATGGATCTTTAAGAGCAAAACTGACGCTGATGGTAATGTTACTGTCTACAAAGCTCGACTTGTTGCGAAAGGTTTTTAACAAGTTCAAGGAGTTGACTACAATGAGACTTTCTCACCCGTAGCGATGCTTAAGTATGTCTGAATCATGTTAGTAATTGCCGCATTTTATGATTATGAAATCTGGCAAATGGATGTCAAAACTGCACTACTTAATGGATATCTCAAAGAAGAGTTGTATATGATGCAACAAGAAGGTTTTGTCGATCCTAAAGGTGCTAACAAAGTGTGCAAACTCCAGTGATCCATCTATGGACTGGTACAAGCATCTCGTAGTTGGAATATAAGCTTTGATGAGGTGATCAAAGCATATGGTTTTATACGGACGTTTGGAGAAGCATGTATTTACAAGAAAGTGAGTGGGAGCTATGTAGCATTTCTGATATTATATGTGGATGACATATTGTTGATTGGAAATGATATAGAATTTCTGGATGGCATAAAAGGATACTTGAATAAGAATTTTTCAATGAAAGACCTCGGTGAAGCTACTTATATATTGGGCATCAAGATCTATAGAGATAGATCAAGACGCTTAATTGGACTTTCACAAAGCACATACCTTGATAAAGTTTTGAAGAATTCAAAATGGATCAGTCATAGAAAGGATTCTTGCATGTATTACAAGGTGTGAAGTTGAGTAAGACTCGGTGCCCGACCACTTCAAAAGATAGAGAGAAAATGAAAGTCATTCCCTATGCCTCAGCCATAGGATCTATCACATATGCAATGTTGTGTACCAGACCTGATGTGTACCTTGCTATAAGTTTAGCAGGGAGGTGCCATAGTAATCTAGGAGTGGATCACTAGACATCGGTCAAGAACATCCTGAAGTAACTGAAAAGGACAAAGGATATGTTTCTCGTTTATGGAGGTGACAAAGATCTCATCGTAAACGGTTACGTCGATTCAAGCTTTGACACTGATCCGGATGACTCTAAGTCACAAACCGGATATGTATTTTTTTGTTAAACAGTGCAGTTGTCAGTTGGTGCAGTTCCAAGCAGAGCGTCGTGGCGGGATCTACGTTTGAAGCGGGGTACATAGCTGCTTCGGAAGCAGCAAATGAAGGAGTCTGTATGAAGGATTTCATATCCGATCTAGGTGTAATACCTAGTGCATCGGGTCCAATGAAAATCTTTTGTGACAACACTAGAGCAATAGCCTTGGCGAAGGAATCCAGGTTTCACAAAAGAACCAAGCACATCAAGAGACGCTTCAATTCCATCCGCGATCAAGTCAAGGAGGGAGACATAGAAATTTGCAAGATACATACGGATTTGAATGTTGCAGACTCGTTGAGTAATCCTCTTCCACGAGCAAAACATGATCAGCAACAAAACTCCATGGGTGTTAGAATCATTACTATGTAATCTAGATTATTGACTCTAGTGCAAGTGGGAAACTCAAGGAAATATGCCCTAGAGGCAATAATAAACTTGTTATTTATATTTCCTTATATATCATGATAAATGTCTTCTATTGATGCTAGAATTGTATTAACCAGAAACTTGATACATGTGTGAATACATAGACAAAACAGAGTGTCCCTAGTATGCCTCTACTAGACTAGCTCGTTAATCAAAGATGGTTATGTTTCCTAAACATAGACATGAGTTGTCATTTGATCAACGTAGGAGAATGATGTGATAGACAAGACCCATCCGTTAGCTTAGCACTATGATCGTTTAGTTGTACTGCTATTGCTTTCTTCATGACTTATACATGTTCCTATGACTATGAGATTATGCAACTCCCGAATACTGGAGGAACACCTTGTGTGCTATCGAACGTCACAACGTAACTGGGTGATTATAAAGATGCTCTACAGGTGTCTCCGAAGGTGTTTGTGGTGTTGGCATAGATCAAGAATAGGATTTGTCACTCCGAGTGTCGGAGAGGTATCTTTGGGCCCTCTCGGTAATACACATCCTAATAAGCCTTGCAAGTAAACAACTAATTAGTTAGTCACAAGATGATGTACTGCGGAACGAGTAAAGAGACTTGCCGGTGACGAGATTGAACTAGGTATGATGATACCGACGATCGAATCTCGGGCAAGTAACATACCGATGACAAAGGGAACAACGTATGTTGTTATGTGGTTTGACCGATAAAGATCTTCGTAGAATATGTAGGAACCAATATGAGCATCCAGGTTCTGCAATTGGTTATTGATCGGAGATGAGTCTCGATCATGTCTACATAGTTCTCGAACCCGTAGGGTCCGCGCGCTTAACGTTCGATATTATGAGCTTTTGTGTTTTGATGTACCGAAGGTAGTTCGGAATCCCGGATGTGATCACGGACATGATGGGGAGTCTCGAAATGGTCGAGACATAAATATTGATATATTGGAAGGTTATATTCGGACACCGGAAGGGTTCCGGTGGTCACCAGATAAATACCAGAGTACCGGGAGGTTACTGGAACCCCCTAGGCAGTCAATGAGCCTTATTGGGCCTTAGTGGAAGAGAGGAGGAGGCAGCCAAGTGGAGGGTGCGCCCCCAAGCCCAATCTGAATGGGGTGGGGGGCGGCCCCCCTTTCCTTTCTCCCTCTCTCCCTCTTCCTTCTTCTTCTACTCCTACTAGGAAAGGGGGAATCCTACCCCTGGTGGGAGTAGGACTCCCCCCTTGGGCGCGCCATAGAGAGGCCAGCCCTCAGCTCCTCCCCTCCTTTATATACGTGGACAGGGGGCTCCCCATAGACACACATGTTGATTTCTTAGCCGTGTGCGGTGCCCCCTCTACAATTACACACCTCGGTCATATCGTCGTAGTACTTAGGCGAAGCCCTGCACCGGTAACTTCATCATCACCGTCACCACGCCATCGTGCTGACGGAACTCTCCCTCGACCTCAACTGGATCAAGAGTTTGTGGGACTTCATCGAGCTGAACATGTGTTGAACATGGAGGTGCCGTACGTTCGGTGCTTGGATCGATTGGAGAGGCAAATGACAAGCTTTCCCATAAACCATTTTATAAGGATACATACCCATAGGATTTTTGTAGGTTGTTCTATAAGGCCAAAGTGCATCATGCAATTTCTTGGACCAATTCTTTCGAGACCTATTGACAGTCTTTGGCAATATCAATTTTATTTCCCCATTGCTAAGTTCAACTTGACCACTAGACTGAGGATGATAGGGAGATGCAATTCTATGGTTAACATCATACTTGGCAAGCATTTTACTGAAAGAACCATGAATAAAGTGTGAACCACCATCAGTCATTAAATATCTAGGGACTCCAAACCTTGGGAAACTAACTTCCTTAAACATTTTAATAGAGGTGTTGTGATCAGCACTACTAGTTGGAATAGCTTCTACCCACATGGTAACATAATCAACAGCAACCAAAATATGTGTATACCCATTAGAAGAAGGAAAAGGTTCCATGTAATCAAAGCCCCAAACATCAAATGGTTCAACAACAAGAGAATAATTCATAGGCATTTCTTGACGCTTAGTGATATTACCTATTCTTTGGCATTCATCACAAGATAAGACAAACTTACGAGCATCCTTGAAGAGAGTAGGCCAATAAAAACCAGATTGCAATACCTTATGAGCAGTTCTGTCTCCCGCATGATGTCCTCCATAGGCTTCGGAGTGACATTTCCGTAGGATTTGTTCCTGTTCATGTTCACGTACACAACGTCTAATAATACCATCTACTCCTTCTTTATAATGATGTGGGTCATCCCAAAAGTAATGTCTTCAATCATATAAGAACTTTTTCTTTTGTAATTAAGTAAAGCTAGGTGGCAAATATTTAGCAACAATATAATTAGCATAGTCAGCATACCAAGGAGTGTTATAAGAAACATTTATTGCAGCTAACTTCTCATTAGGAAAACTATCATCAATAGGTAGTGGGTCATCAAGCACATTTTCAAGCCTAGACAAATTATCAGTTATGGGGTTCTCCGCTCCTTTTCTATCAATGATATGCAAATTAAATTCTTGTAGCAAAAGAACCCATCGAATAAGTCTAGGTTTAGCATATTTCTTTTCCATAAGATATTTTATAGCAGCATGGTCGGTGTCAATAGTTACTTCTGAATCAACAATGTAAGATCTAAATTTATCACAAGCAAACACCACTGCTAGAAATTATTTTTCAGTAGTAGCATAATTTCTTCGAGCACTGTCTAGAGTTTTACTAGCATAATGAATAACATTTAGTTTCTTATCAACTCTTGCCTTAGAACAACACCAATAGCATAATCGCTAGCATCACACATAATTTCAAAAGGCAGGTTCCAATCAAGCGGTTGAATAATAGGTGCATAAATTAAGGCTTTCTTGAGTGTTTAAAAGGCTTCTAATCAATCATCATAAAAGACAAAAGGATTATCCTTTTGCAAAAGATTTGTAAGGGGCCTAGAAATTTTAGAAAAGTCTTTGATAAATCTCCTATAGAAACCAGCATGACCTAGGAAACTATGAATACCTTTGATATCTTTAGGACATGGCATTTTCTCAATTGCATCAACCTTAGCTTTGTCCACTTCAGTACCCTTTTCAGAAATTTTATGGCCCAAAACAATTCCTTCGTTAACCATAAAGTGGCATTTCTCCCAATTCAAGACAAGATTAGTTTGCTCTCATCTCTTCAAAACTCAATCAAGATTGCTTAAACAATCATCAAAAGACTTCCCATAAACAGAAAAGTCACCCATGAAAACTTCAACAATCTTTTCACAAAAATCAGAGAATATAGCAGTCATGCATCTTCGAAAGGTAGCAGGTGCATTGCATAAACCAAAAGGCATACATCTATAAGCATAAGTTCCAAAAGGACAAGTAAAAATGGTATTTTCTTGATCAGGTTGAGAAACAGGTATTTGCGAAAAACCAGAATATCCATCATGGAAGCTAAAATGTGTGTGCTTAGATAGTATTTCTAGCATTGATCAATAAAAGGCAGAGGGTAATTGTCAGGGATATTACCACCAGGTATAAACCGCCCAGGAGGGGCCGGTTTATGTCCGGTGAGATTACTTTTACTAAAGCCCAGTAGAGCATGGAGCAAGACGCTTTAGCCCAGGAGGTTTAGAGCCCAAGTATTAGGGCCCATGATTTGTAAACCGCGATACTGTATGTAACTTGTGATGTAAGATAGGAAGGATAGAGACCGAGCCGGACACGTTTATGAGCCGGCCTCGGGATTCTATAAACCGGACCGGGTGTCACCTCGTATATAAAGGGACGACCCGGCGACGGTTCAAGGGCAGAGAACAATAGCTCGAGACACAGGCAAGCGGATTTGCTCCCTCGTCATTGAATGTGACGCCCGAAGACCGACGCCCCAGAAGATTCCAGATGTTCCGGGTTTTCCCGTGTGTTTCTTTTGTGCTTGCTCTATTTATTTTGCATTGCATCATATCATCATGCCATCATGTCATTAATCTTTTTGCATCTAAACTAAATAAATTGTATGGATCTTCGATCCATTTAAATCGAGGGAAGAGTGACTTCTCTTTATAACATATCCTCCTGGTATTCATGGAGCTATTATAAAATAATCTATTGTTCTGGAATCACCTTAACACACTTGCAATAACTCCCTATGCCTTTGTCAACTCGCTTCTTGAGCTCAAACTTTGTCCATAAATTCTTTCGTCTTTTTCCCAAGCTCTTCCTAAATTCTCAACATTTTTTGGACCCTTAGATCTAGTCCTAGTCCAAGTCATTTGAATTAAACTCAAATGAGTTTGAATTCATCTTCAAATCATGCCCGCGTCAAATTTTTTTCTTGGATCAAGATCATTTTTTTACGAGTCTGGAAAAATTAAACCCATGTCCAAATTCTTTTTCTAACCCTTCCTTCTTCTCTTTTCTTCTTGCTATTTTTTTCTGTAATTGGGAATAGGTAGAAAAGGGAGAAAGAAGAGCCCAGTCCAGGCCGGCTTCCCTAAACCATTCACTCCATGGGCCAAGGCCCAGCCGCACTCCTAACCCTAGGCCCGGACAGAACCCTCCCCATCGCTCTCTCCCACTCCTCCTCTCGTCCTCCCTCGCTCGCGCTGCCAGGCCTCGTCCTCTTCCCATCGGTCCTCCTCTCGCTCCCCCGCTATCCCTCCTCTCGATCTCGCGCTCTCCTTCTCGTCCACCTCGCACACCCGCGCAACGCCAGATCCTCGAGCCCCTTGTCGTCCCTCTCCTCCATGCGCCATGGCCCTGTCCTCCTCTCGCTCCCCCGCTCATACTCCTCGTCGGTCGAGTCCCCGAGCGCCTCGCCCTGGTGCCCCACGACAGCGCCGCCACGCCTTCCTCGCCGGATCCTCCAGCCCCGCGCCGTCCTGGCCCTCCGCCCCTTCTCTATCCTCCCGTGCGGGCTGCTGCGCTGCCACTTCCCCGCAAGTGCAGCCGCGCGTCTCCTTTGCGCCAAGGTTGCGGCCTCGCCGGCCCGCCATCGGATACGCCGCCCCGACCTCCTCGCGCGACCTCCTGCCTCTTCCTCGTTCCTGTGCCGCTCGTCGCCAGAGGACAGCAGGTGAAGCCCCGTCTTCGCTCGGGGCCCTGCGACATCCTCTGTTGCGCCTCCACCGGCCGGCGACCTCACATGAACCTCGCCGGTGAGCAGCCTGCCAGGACAAGCCAGTCCCGTTCAGAACCAGCCTCCTCCACGCACCAAATTCCGCGGCCGTCGCCCCTGGATCGCGCCCCTATTGTTGTGGACGCCAAGTCCAACGACTACCGAGTAGGGAGTAGCGCCAAGTTCGTCTTCAAAATGTACGGCTACCTCCGGTTGGTTTTCGTCAAGTTCAACGACCCAGCCCAGTACCTCTACATGATGCGACGCCAAGTACCACTACCGTCGCAAGAACCGAGACCGGCAAGTCCGAAGACCCCAAGTACCACGATGTCGACGACCTTCGAGTACGACTGCACGGATTCACCAAGTATTACGATGTCGGTGTCCCTCTAGTTTGATGCTGGAATATGTATGACTACCGTCGCAAGCACGAGACCTCAAGTACAACGACTTCCAACGACCGTCAAGTACCACTACGCTCGGCGATGCGACAAGTACCCCTACCGACGACCGTGAACGACTACTTCCACTACCTCGCGACGACTACTTCCTCTACGACCCGTGTACAACTACTTCTCTCCCTGAAACGAAACGAAACGAGAACGACTACTTCCCTCGACGACTCGAACCGCCCCGAAACGCACGCTTCGAAGGTATACCGCCGAAACGATGCCCGTGAACGAATGTGGTTGTATGAGATGCATCCCTTGTTTGCATTGTGTCCATTATGCCCCTCTTTTGTCGCCGACCCGTGGGAACCCGGAAACCGGGAGCACCCCATCATCTTGCATGACACGCTCACATCGACCCTTTCTTTTGCACCGGTTTCTCAATGAGTTACCGGTACCGAAATGTTGTTGCGGCATCATTTTTGGTTATCGCTGCCGTGGCCCCTTTCTTTCCACCACGGAGACAAATACTTCATATCTCTTATGTCAACTTTTAATAAAATATGCATAAAACTTGCTTTTGTCATCCGCATCATGACAACAACCTTTAAATGCTTAAAAATTGTTGAGTGCTTTAAAAATTGCTAAGTGACATGGGAAGTTTACCAGAATTGTTGTTGTTATTTCCGGCCTCATTTAAAATGACTAGATAGTGTAGTTTTGCTCATGCTTCACCTTTTGCCATGTTTAATAAAAACATTTAATCTTGTCTTGTAAATAAATGAGAGTCAACTAAATAAATATAATGTGGTGTTTTGTCAATATGCAACTCGTTGCATATTGAGCTCCACTTAACTTGTAGTATTTGTTTGTGCACTTTGCCATGCCATGTTGAATTAAACCGGACATGCAACATATTTGTTTATGCATCATGCCATGGTTATGATATGTGTGTTTACCATATTGTTTGCTTCTTTACGGTTTGCTTCTATCTTTAGCTTCGGTTCCGTTCCGGAGTTGTGAGGATTTGTCGACTACTGCATGGACTTGTTATTCTTCCTTGCGGAATCCCAGGCCAGATGACCATTCCCAGATATCACTACTATCTTTGCATATGCTAGATGTCTCGCTCTTTAGCTTATTGCCTCGATGCCTATTCCTGTTTGTCAGCCTCCTATTGTTGCCATGAAACCTATAACCTTTGACACCTTCCCAGCAAACCGTTGTTTGGCTATGCTACCCGCTTGCTTAGCCCCTCTTATAGCGTTGTTAGTTGCAGGTGAAGATGAAGATTGCTCTATGTTGGAACTTGTTGTTGGAATATCACAATAACTCTTAAATATATTAACACACCTATATACTTGGCAATGGGTGGAAGGCTTGGCCTTTTGCTCGGTGTTTTGTTCCACTCATGCCACCTTAGGACCCGATAAACCGGTGTTATGTTCCTGAATTTTGCATTCCTAACACGGTTGGGGTTTATGGGCCCCCCTTGATAACTCGCTTAGTGCTAAAGCTTTTCTAGCATGGCCCAACTTTGGTTCTACATTTGCTTGACAACTAAAACTTGCCGAGGGAGTAGTTAGCCCAAGGATTTATTAATCAACAAGCCGGGCCAGTGCTCCTCAGGAGTGTTGGTCCAAACTGGGGGTCCTGTGGGGCCACCTTGGGGAAACCCGAGGGTTGGTTTTACCTGTAGCATCGCCCATACGATCGTGGCCTGAGACGAGATACACGTGGCTACTATCAGGGTGGCGGCACGCCGGGGGGTCTTGCTGGATTAGTTTTACCTTTGTCGGAATATCTTGAGCACGGGATTCCGAGAATACTCGGGTCTTCCCACCTTGGAGTTGCGACTCCCCAGATCGTGAGCTTGTGATGGGCTAAATTGGGACACCCCTGCAGGGTTTTGATCTTTTTAAAGTCGTGCCCGCGGTTATGTGGGAGATGGGAATTTGTTAATATCCGGTTGTAGAAAACATGAAACTCTATCCTTAAGAATACACTACCTGTGTGAGTTCCGTGATTGTCTCTTCTCGAAGGGGGTTTCGAGAAGAAGAACATGGTGGGGTTATGTCTGACGTGAGTAGTTAGGATCACTTCGTGATCACTTTGACAATCGTTGGCTCTTACTCTCTTCTCGCTCTGAACTCGTAAGTTAGTTGCTTAGTGCTTGCTGCAAACACTTTTAAAGCCTTCCCTCACCTATAAGGCTTTGTTAGTTCTGATACCCGGGAACGGGATTGCTGAGTCCTCTGTGGCTCACAGATTCAACACACACCAGATACAGGTACCGCCGAGAACAATGTAGGAGGTGGATCAGAACTTTGCTGGAGTTCGATGAAGAGCTTGGCCATGTGTATGTGACGTTTTCGACGATCAGTAGTGGTTCCTCTAGGGGCCATCAGGACCTTGTGTTGCTTTATTTATGGTATCTTTCATTTGGATCTTCGTCCGTAGTCGGACTCTGATGTTATTTGAATGAGGAATGTTTATGTAATGCATTGTATGACGTGGCGAGTGTAAGCCAACTACTCTTTTGCTATTTCATCCCTCTTTTACATGAGTTGTGCAAAGATACCATTCTTGAGATCATTCCAGTATGATATTATGCCTTTAAGTCGTGCCTCGACACGTGGGAGGTATAATATCATACTGGGCATTACAAGTTGGTAATCAGAGCCTTCTCCGACCTAGGAGCCCCCACTGATTGATCGAATCGTTGACGGTTGAGTCTAGGCACACACATGAAAATGTTATGAGTCATATATATATATATATATATATATATATATATATATATATATATATATATGTATATATATATATATATATATATGTATATATATATATATATATGTATATATATATATATGTATATATATATATATATATGTATATATATATATATATCGGAGAGTAGGATTTCTTTTAGTCCTCATCCCTTTATCACTGTGGTGAGGACTCCTGACGATATT
>LR738712.1:534178059-534250562 GCA_902687465.1 Secale cereale | reverse complement strand
ATATCATACTGGGCATTACAAGTTGGTAATCAGAGCCTTCTCCGACCTAGGAGCCCCCACTGATTGATCGAATCGTTGACGGTTGAGTCTAGGCACACACATGAAAATGTTATGAGTCATATATATATATATATATATATATATATATATATATATATATATATATATATATATATATATATATATATATATATATATATATATATATATATATATATATATATATATATATATATATATATATATATATATATATATATATATGTATATATATATATATATATGTATATATATATATATATCGGAGAGTAGGATTTCTTTTAGTCCTCATCCCTTTATCACTGTGGTGAGGACTCCTGACGATATTCTATCTCTTCTGCTCTAAAAAATTCACTAATTTTTTTTAGGATCACGCGAGTATTGTTTCGATTGTTCCGATGTCTTTGTGACGAGAACATTGTTCTCGATGCCTCCTGTCATTTAGGGGTTGTGGCAGTGTCCTGGGGAGTTGAGCTTCGAGGTGTTGTCGTCACAAATCTATCGCAGCAGTTCTGGAATACTTAAGACGGCCGACATCGAAAACTCTTCTATGCGGTTGGTGGCAAGATAACCCCGACATCACCCAGTACTGGGGAGGTAGTTCGGGAGTATTGCCATAGCTTGTATAGCAGATGTGTTTCGAAGGTCCGTGGTAAACGGTTTCCGGAAATAACTGGTTATGTGTTGAAGGATGGATACAGCTGGATGTAGGATTAGAGTTGAGTGCGCGGTGCTTCCCCTGTATCCCCAACACCCGATTGCATAACTGGAAACTTTGGGAAATTAATAGGTGGGTTCATCTAGTAGCTCGTAGGCATTCTTCCAACGAATGCATGATATGGAGTTCGAGGTTCTACATTGAGTGAAGTGGTTTTATGGGCGTTGTTCCAATCAGGAGTTGCATCTTAAAGGGTCGTTGGCTATGCTGATCCGGGGATTGCAAAACCATTTTGTAACATGTTCCATGAGCTTTCAGCACGAATATGTGGAACAAAACTTCTATCTTGTATTTGTTCTATCTGCTCCTTGTTGTTTGTATTTACCTTTTGTTCTCCCAAGTGGCTTCTCGACAAGTGTTGTACCATTAAGCTATGGGATTCATTTGTTCAATTCTCTGTTCGGATGATATTGTGAAGATTATGTTGCAACATATCTATCCTTTGGTTTTGTTTTGATTCTGGTATTCGAGTTGCTTCGATGTCAAGTGTTGATTCCATACCTTTCCTAATCAGTGTTCTCATATTTCTAGGGGAGTGCTAATCCTTCTTGATCATCAAGATAGTCATGTTAAATTCTTCTCAACCGGTCTGCTTCGCTTCAAGTTAATCCGATCTCTTCATCATCTACAAGATCAACTCTTAGTCTTTTCTCAATGGTGTCTATTTCATTCATCCCAAGTTGTCTTTGTTTTCCCCACCCTCCCACCCTTCTTCTTCTCAGAGCCAGAATTCTTAATCAAGTATCCATTTTATCCATGTGATGTTTGTTCATTCATTTCCTTCAATGTTCTTATCCGGTGATTTCTCAGGATGATGCTCAGGAGTTTCAAGTTTTTCATTCTCCATTCTCGTTTCTTCTCCGGTGGATTAATTCAAGCTTCGGTGTTGATCATATCTCTTCCTTTTTGTTTCACATGTTGAAATTTTTTATCCAAGTCTCTCTTGCTTATTCAACTCTCTAATTCTTATCCGGAGTGTTCAAGATAGCTTGGAAGATTCGTGTTTCAATTCTTAATCCGTTCAGCTATTTTGACGATTGTCATCTTACTCAAGCCATTTAATTCAACCGGTGCAATATCTCTCAAGTAATCATTCCAACGGTGATTTCTTTTGGAGTGGGCCCTAACCCACGGGTCTTTTTCCAGGATCTTACCTGACTCTTCTATTTTCCGGAGTTATTCTAAAATTCTTTTCAAGTTTGATGTAAGAACGGATTTCTCATCGGTCAAATGTATCCTCCAAGATCGCGTGCAGATTCTTTTCACCATTGGTTCAACCTTTTAATTCTTCATTCCAGAGTGCCTCAACAATTCATGGTGGTGTATCTCATCGTCTTCTCACATTTGAAGACGAAGACCATCATTTCAGAAGATTTCTTCGTTCTTAGTTTTCAACTTCGTCCTCCAAATATTTTTCATCGATGCCTCTCTGTTCGTCTCCATATTCTTCCGGTGCATCAACTATATATTCTTTAATCTGCTCACGATCTCTTCGTTCTCTTGTATATAAATTTCCTCGAGTGTTTTTTCTTCCCGGTGGATTATTCTCTTTCATCACCCGGTTTCAATTCTTACGGTGGTTCATTCAAGATTACTCTTCCGTTGTTATCGTACCAATTCATTTGTTCTTTTCATAATCCTATCGGTGATTCGTTGAATGCTTTATCAAGATTGTGCGAGATCTCTCTTTAATTCTTTCCAATGAGAATAAGTAGTATGCCAAATCCTTTGGTTGTCATCAATTTAAATTGGTGAAGGATAAGCATGACATAATTCTTATTCTTATTCCTTCAAGGTGATTTAATTCCTTCTTTTGAAGTTGTTCATGATGAATAAACTCTAGGTTCGAAGTGTTTCATCTTTCTTTCCGGAGTTCCAAGTTTTCACATTATCTCATCACGAAGTTTCATCTAATCATTGCAAGGCCTCTATCGTATTCTTTTCATCCTTCACTTATCATCCTTTTGTTACCGGAGTTCTTCTTAGTGGTCCATCAGGATTTAATTCATCCTCGAAGTCTTCATCAAGATTCTTGTTGGAGCTCAAGTATTCTTCTTCATGCATTTTGAAGTGCAATTCTTTCTACCTTATCTTTTGAGGTGGTGTTATGTCATTCTTGACAATTCCCTTCATGATTCGTGATTCACAAGTTGTCAGGAATGAGATATTGTAAAACCATCATTTTCTCTTCGATCATGAGTTGTTTCAACCCATAATAATTTATTCGTTGGAGTAATCTTGGGTTGTATTTCACCTAAAAGCTTTCCCTAAGGATTGTTGCTATTGTGGTGCTTATAAATGACCCAAATTCTTCATCTATCCTCTATGTGATACTTAATTTTTCATCTCTTTGGTGCTCTCAATCAAAACAGTTGTTTCCGTTAGTGGCAGAATTTCACTTCAAGTTTTGAGATGTTTTCCATAAGCCCATAACAACCTTAGTATTTTGTTGTTTATTTTTTGAACAACTCTATTCAATCCATCTTTGCAAGGATGATATTTCAAAGTCAATTGTGGAGAAGTTGTCATTTTCTTCTCCGTTCTTTCTTCCCAACGATCTAGCATCTATTCTTTCGTCCCGAAGGCTTTGTGATATTGCTCTCGTCGAACCATCATCTTGTCATATCAAGATCAAGATCACGTTCTTTTCTTTTCTCGTCCATTTAACAGGAGTGTTGTGTCCACCATCCAGGTTTTTGTGATCTTATCAAGTTTTGCCTTTCTTTTCAACTGGAGTGCTATCTGAAATATTTCTTAACCTTGTGCCATTCTTTCAATTGTTTCGGAGGCAATGTGTTGCTGTATCATCCAATCTTCTCAAGCTCATGTTTATTCCTTCCATTTTCAGTCGGAATGCTATCCAAATTATTTCGTTATTATTCCTTCTCCATCTTGTTTTAACCGGAGTGGTTTTGAAATTCTTTCGTCATCCTTGAGCTCTACATTTATGTCTTTCAACCTACAAGGTTCTCATAATGCTCCTTGTTCCTCTTTTCAAACGGAGTGTTTTCATCTTCGTTTATCTCCATTGTATTCTTTATTCAACTTCTTTAACCTCTCAAGGTTCGTGGTTTCACTCGTTTGTCAAAGAAGCAACTTTGTTTTACCTCTTCCTTTATCCTCTTTTATTCGGTGCCATCTCTAGGATCTCGGGTCGAGATCCTCTGTTAGTGTGGGAGAGTTGTGACGCCCGAAGACCGATGCCCCAGAAGATTCCAGATCTTCCGGGTTTTCCCGTGTGTTTCTTTTGTGCTTGCTCTATTTATTTTGTATTGCATCATATCATCATGCCATCATGTCATTAATGTTTTTGCATCTAAACTAAATAAATTGTATGGATCTTCGATCCATTTAAATCGAGGGAAGAGTGACTTCTCTTTATAACATATCCTCCTGGTATTCATGGAGCTATTATAAAATAATCCATTGTTCTGGAATCACCTCAACACACTTGCAATAATTCCCTATGCCTTTGTCAACTCGCTTCTTGAGCTCAAACTTTGTCCACTAATTCTTTCGTCTTTTTCCCAAGCTCTTCCTAAATTCTCAACATTTTTTGGACCCTCAGATCTAGTCCTAGTTCAAGTCATTTGAATTAAACTCAAATGAGTTTGAATTCATCTTCAAATCATGACCGCTTCTATTTTTTTCTTGGATCAAGATCATTTTTTTACGAGTCTGGAAAAATTAAACCCATGTCCAAATTCTTTTTCTAACTCTTCCTTCTTCTCTTTTCTTCTTGCTATTTTTTCTGTAATTGAGAATAAGTAGAAAAGGGAGAAAGAAGAGCCCAGTCCAGGCCGGCCTCCATAAACCATCCACTCCATGGGCCAAGGCCCAGCCACACTCCTAACCTTAGGCCCGGACTGAACCCTCCCCATCGCTCTCTTCCACTCCTCCTCTCGTCCTCCCTCGCTCGCACCGCCAGGCCTCGTCCTCTTCCCATCGGTCCTCCTCTCGCTCCCCCGCTCTCCCTCCTCTCGATCTCGCGCTCTCCCTCTCGTCCACCTCGCACACCCGCGCAACGCCAGATCCTCGAGCCCCTTGCCGCCCATCTCCTCCATGCGCCATGGCCCTGTCCTCCTCTCGCTCCCTCGCTCATCCTCCTCGTCGGTCAAGGCCCTGAGAGCCTCGCCCCTGGTGCCCCACGACAGCGCCGCCATGCCTTCCTCGCCGGATCCTCCAGCCCCGCGCCATCCTGGCCCTCCGCCCCTTCTCCGTCCTCCCGTGCGGGCTGCTGCACTGCCGCTTCCCCGCAAGTGAAGCTGCGCGTCTCCTCTGTGCCAAGGCTGCGGCCTCGCCGGCCCGCCATCGGAGACGCGGCCCCGACCTCCTCGTGCGACCTCCTGCCTCATCCTCGTTCCCGTGCCGCTCATCGCCAGAGGCCAGCAGGATAAGCCCCGCCTTCGCTCGGGGCCCTGCGACATCCTCTGCTGCGCCTCCACCGGCCGGCGACCTCACATGAACCTCGCCGGTGAGCAGCTCGCTAGGACAGGACAGTCCCGTTCAGAACCAGCCTCCTCCACACACCAAGTTCCGCGGCCGTCGCCCCTGCATCGCACCCCTGTTGCTGTTGACGCCAAATCCAACGACTACCGAGTAGGGAGTAGCGCCAAGTTCGTCTTCAAAATGTACGGCTACCTCCGGTTGGTTTTCGTCAAGTTCAACGACCCAGCCCAGTACCTCTACATGATGCGACGCCAAGTACCACTACCGTCGCAAGACCCGAGACCGGCAAGTCCGAAGACCCCAAGTACCAAGATGTCGACGACCTTCGAGTACGACTACACAGATTCACCAAGTATCACGATGTCGGTGTCCCTCTAGTTTGATGCTGGAATATGTATGACTACCGTCGCAAGCATGAGACCTCAAGTACCACGACTTCCACCGACCGTCAAGTACCACTACGCTCGGCGATGCGGCAAGTACCCCTACCGACGACCGCGAACGACTTCTTCCACTACCTCACGACGACTACTTCCTCTATGACCCGTGTACCACTACTTCTCTCTCCGAAACGAAATGAAACGAGAACGACTACTTCCCTCGACGACTCGAACTGCCCCGAAAAGCACGCTTCGAAGGTATACCGCTGAAACGATGCCCGTGAACGAATGTGGTTGTATGAGATGCATCCCTTGTTTGCATTGTGTCCATTGTGCCCCTCTTTTGTCGCCGACCCGTGGGAACCCGGAAACCGGGAGCACCCCATCATCTTGCATGACACGCTCACGTCGACCCTTTCTTTTGCACCGGTCTCTCAATGAGTTACCGATACCGAAATGTTATTGCGGCATCATTTTTGGTTATCGCTGCCGTGGCCCCTTTCTTTCCACCACGGAGACAAATACTTCATATCTCTTATGTCAAGTTTTAATAAAATCTGCATAAAACTTGCTTTTGTCATCCGCATCATGACAACAACCTTTAAATGCTTAAAAATTGATGAGTGCTTTAAAAATTGCTAAGTGACATGGGGAGTTTCCGGGAATTGTTGTTGTTATTTCTGGCCTCATTTAAAATGACTAGATAGTGTAGTTTTGCTCATGCTTCACCTCTTGACATGTTTAATAAAAACATTTAATCTTGTCTTGTAAATAAACGGGAGTCAACTAAATAAATATAATGTGGTGTTCTGTCAATATGCAACTCGTTGCATATTGAGCTCCACTTAACTTGTAGTATTTGTTTGTGCACTTTGCCATGCGATGTTGAATTAAACCGGATATGCATCATATTTGTTTCTGCATCATGCCATGGTTATGATATGTGTGTTTGCCGTGTTGTTTGCTTCTTTCCGGTTTGCTTCTACCTTTAGCTTCGATTCCATTCCGGAGTTGTGAGGATTTTGTCGACTACTGCATGGACTTGTTCTTCTTCCTTGTGGAATCCCAGGCAAGATGACCATTCCCAGATATCACTACTATCTTTGCCTATGCTAGATGTCTCACTCTTTAGCTTATTGCCTCGATGCCTATTCCTGTTTGTCAGCCTCCTATTGTTGCCATGAAACCTCTAACCTTGGACACCTTCCCAGCAAACTGTTGTTTGGCTATGTTACCCGCTTGCTCAGCCTCTCTTATATAGTTGTTAGTTGCAGGTGAAGATGAAGATTGCTCTATATTGGAACTTGTTGTTGGAATATCACAATAACTCTTAAATATATTAACACACCTATATACTTGGCAATGGGTGGAAGGCTTGGCCTTTTGCTCGGTGTTTTGTTCCACTCATGCCACCTTAGGACCCGATAAACCGGTGTTATGTTCCCGGATTTTGCGTTCCAAACAAGGTTGGGGTTTATGGGCCCCCCTTGATAACTCGCTTAGTGCTAAAGCTTTTCCAGCAAGGCCCAACTTTGGTTCTACATTTGCCTAACAACTAAAACTTGCCGAGGGAGTAATTAACCCAAGGATTTATTAATCAACAACCCGGGCCAGTGCTCCTCAGGAGTGTTGGTCCAAACTGGGGGTCCTGCGAGGCCACCTTGGGGAAACCCGAGGGCTGGTTTTACCTGTAGCATCGCCCATCCGGTCGTGGCCTAAGACGAGATACACACGGCTACTATCAGGGTGTCGGCATGCCGGGAGGTCTTGCTGGATTAGTCTTACCTTTGTCGGAATATTTTGAGCACGGGATTCCGAGAATACTCGGGTCTTCCCACCTTGGAGTTGCGACTCCGCAGATCGTGAGCTTGTGATGGGCTAAGTTGGGACACCCCTGCAGGGTTTTGATCTTTCGAAAACCGTGCCCGCGGTTATGTGGCAGATGGGAATTTGTTAATATCCGGTTGTACAAAACATGACACTCTATCCTTAAGAATAGACTACCTGTGTGAGTTCCGTGATTGTCTCTTCTCGAAGGGGGTTTCGAGAACAAGAACACGGTGGGGTTATGTCTGATGTGAGTAGTTAGGATCACTTCGTGATCACTTTGATGATCGTTGGCTCTTACTCTCTTCTCGCTCTGAACTCGTAAGTTAGTCGCTTAGTGCTTGCTGCAAACACTTTTAAAGCCTTCCCTCACCTATAAGGCTTTGTTAGTTTTGATACCCAGGAAAGGGATTGCTGAGTCCTCTGTGGCTCACAGATTCAACACACACCAGATGCAGGTACCACCGAGAACAATGGAGGAGGTGGATCAGAACTTCGCTGGGAGTTCGATGAAGAGCTTGGCCGTATGTATGTGACGTTTTCGACGATCAGTAGTGGTTCCTACTAGGGGCGATCGGGACCTTGTGTTGCTTTATTTATGATATCTTTCATTTGGATCTTCGTCCGTAGTTGGACTCTGATGTTATTTGAATGATGAATGTTTATGTAATGCATTGTGTGATGTGGCGAGGGTAAGCCAACTACTCTTTTGCTATTTCATCCCTCTTTTACACGAGTTCTGCAAAGATACCATTCTTGAGATCATTCCAGTATGATATTATGCCTTTAAGTCGTGCCTCGACACGTGGGAGGTATAATCTCATACTGGGCATTACATCGAAACCCTAGCAATACTACACCAAACTAGACGTAGGCTTTTACCTTCATCGAAGGGGCCGAACTAGTATAAAGACCCCTGCATCCTTGTCCGCTTTAACCCCTTTAAGCTAACCCATAGCGATGGCCTCACGACTAAGTCCTTTTGCTAGGACATCTGCCGTGACGAAACCACGATAGTTGGCGCCCACCATGGGGCTATCGCATGATGGTTTCGAGTTCTTGAAGGGCAGCTTTGAAGGAATCAAGGGCTATGAAGTGGCCGGATGACTAAGAGTCATCGCGGCAAGATCTACATCGACAATGCAGGCTGGGGCCCCGAGGCCGATTCAATCGAATACGGGTACCGGTCCCCTTTGGCGGCATCCACGTCTTCATCGGCAAGATCGGCGAACCGGGCCCTGAGCTGGACCTCTTCCCCAACATCATCGAGCCGGCTCAGCGTCCGAGACCTGTCCGGATTCAGCCCGACGTGAAGCATGTCTTCGTTGGAGCAGTTCACGGAGTACAAGCTGAAGATGGATCGGACTCTGGCGGTGAGACTGTTATCTATTCCGGCGATGAATCGTCCTCTGGAGAGACAGAATCTTTATACCTATTGCAGGATGGCCGGTCTGAGGGCGGTTCCGATGGCGGCAGTATTCCGGACCCCCTTGATCCGCCAAACCGGGTTGCCATTTTCATGGCCGGATCATAGCCTATGCAGCAGTCATCGACTATAGCAGCGCTAACATCAGATGCAGTGGGGGCTAGGCCTAGAGGCCCTGATCCGTCGCCGGCCGAAACTTTGTCCGCCTTGGTCGACACTTTGACAGCGCTGTTAACGGTGGAGGTAGCCCAGGCCAATAAGGAGCAACATGATGCGGAAGTCGCTCAGGTGAAAATCCAGATAGATCAAGCCAAGTTGGACCTAGCTGCTGAGAAAACCAGGATGGCTGCGAAGCAGGCCGAGCTGGATGCCCAGGCCTTTCGAATCATGTTGGATCAGACCGCTTCACAGGAGGTAATGAGGAGAAGGCAACGATCTCACTTGCCGCCGGTTTACGAAGCAAGGAACCTTTTTAGCACGCTAGGAGCAGGAACCAGTAACCAGCCAGAGGTAAACCGGGGAGGAGCACCGGGCACAGGAGCGTCAGTCCAGCCACAACCCACGGAGCCAACCCGCCAGGTTGTCCCATCACAGCATGTGCCCAGCCCCTCCTGGTCATTACTCTAATCCATTGGATAACATAGTCGACGCTGCTTCACGACTGACCACCCTTCCCATGGAAGGAACATCCCCTGTAGCGGTGGAGGCACGACGGGCCAGGGAGTTTTTGGAAACAGCGCTAACTCAACAGCAAGCTTATTCACACAGCCGTGAGAGGATTCATTCAACCCCTCGCCCAAGCCGGAGTTATACTAGGCGTCTGGATGAACCGGCCGTGTCAAGCAGCGCGCGGAGACGTAACCCGCCGCAGAGGGATGATCCGGCAGGAGGAGATGCGAATGCTCAGGACGTGGTGGATCAGTGCAGGCAGCGCCGGGAGGCCGAGTTAGCAGCGCAATACGAAGCCCGACAGGGGACGCCGGTTCGTCTGTCTACCTCAGGTGAACCGGGGGTGATGTTCAGCTCCCTGGGAGTGCCTTGTCTTACTCCCGCTTTACGCAATGTAAAACTGCCCAAGGATTTCAAAGGACCGCGTAAGGTGTCGAACTATACTGCGGACCTATCTCCTGAGACATGGGTTGAGAGTTATGAGATGGCAATGGAGATGCTAGATGTAGATGATGCAGCGTGTGCTAAGTATTTCACAATGATGTTGGAGGGCACAACTCGCACTTGGCTGAAGGGCTTGCCACCCAATTCCGTCGGATCATGGGCCGAATTGCGCCGCCGGTTTATCAATAACTTCAAGGACACATGCAAACAGCCAATGTCTGTCGTCGATTTAGCTGCCTGCGTTCAAGGAGGGCAGGAGTCAACAAGTAATTGGGTGCGTCGAGTGTCGGAGATCCTGCATTCCTCCAACATCATCAACCCAAGCACAGCAGTTGTAACCTTGGAAGGCAATTGCCGGTTTGAACCCTTGAAGTTGAAGTTGGGACGGCTAAACGTAATTGTGATGACATGGGAACACTCATGGACGCCTTGGTGAAGTATGAGGATTCAGATAGTGCCAAATACCCAGATTCTGATGAGGATAAGTCAGGGAAGGTGAAGAAGATTGGTAAAGCGCCGCAGCCCAACCCGGCGAATCAAGGATACAATGGTAAGTGTAAAGCGGATAGTAACTCAAATTTTGTGGCCAACACCAATGCTCAGGAGAACAGCTAGCGCCGCAAGGGTAGACCGCCCCCACGAAATGGGAGGCCTCCTATTAATCTCGAACGCCAGATGAACATACCTTGTCCAAGGCACGGTACAGCAGAAAAGCCAGCCACGCACCTTTGGAAGGACTGTTTTATTATGCAGGAAATCATGAACCGGTCTCTGTATGATCATGGACCATTTGTCGGATCAGGTCCCGGTTTCCAAGGGCCGGGTTATCAAGGTGGTGGATCTAGTTCAGGGTACCAAGGGAGTAACGGCAACCACAACGGGCACAATCAGCATAACCAACAGCACGGCCAGGGCGGTTATAATAATCAGGGAAATCAACAGCGCCAACAGCAGCAGCAATCCGGATATCAGAGTAATCCGAAGGAACTGAACAGTGGGTAGTATCATGTCTTCACCATGAGCTTGTGTGAACGTGATCAAAAAGTTTACAAGAGGGTAGTAAATTATGTTGAGCCGGCGTGCCGCGCTACTTGCGATGGTCAGAACAACCCATTGTGTGGAGCCGAGAGGATCATCCGCCCCGGGTTGACAATCCGGGTCAGCTGGCTCTAGTTGTGGCACCTCAGGTGGGTGGCTAAAAGTTCACCAAGGTGCTTATGGACAGAGGCATCAGCATCAACATTCTATACTATGAGACTTTCCGGCGCATGGGGCTGACAAATAAGAAGCTTCAGCAATCCATCACAGTTTTCCATGGCGTGGTGCCTGGTAAATCAGCATATCCAGTTGGTAAGATAGACTTGGAAGTCACTTTCGGAGATGAGCATGATTCTAGGTCTGAGACATTGACCTTTGAAGTGGTAAAGATCAAGAGCCCGTATCACGCCCTGTTCAGACGGCCGGTTTATGCTAAGTTCATGGCGAGGCCGTGTTATGTTTTATCTACAGCTTAAGATGCCGGGCCATAAGGGGACCATTACAGTCCACGGGAGCCGCAAGATTGCTTTGGAGTGTGAGGAACGCAATACAGCTTATGCCGAGGCGGTTTGTGCAACTGAGGAGCTGAAGTTTTATAAACATAATGTTGATCCGGCAGATATGTCTCCGCTAAAAAAGCCAACCACAGAGCATGATCCGGCCTTGAAATTTAAATCAGCTGAAGAGACCAAACAGGTTGACTTTGTTCCTGGCGACTCATCCGGGCAGTTCACCATCAGTGCTAACCTAGATCCAAAATAGGAAAGCGCGCTCATCGAGTTCATCCATGAGAATCGGGACATCTTTCCATGGAAACCTTCTGACATGCCAGGTGTACCGAGGGAACTCGCTGAGCACACTCTCAACATCGATCCTAAGTTTAAACCGGTTAAGCAATTTTTGCGCCGCTTCAATGAAGAAAGGCGCAAAGCTATTGGTGAAGAAGTGACTAGGTTCTTGGCAGCAGGCTTTATAATTGAGGTATTTCATCCAGAGTGGTTGGCTAATTCGGTGCTGGTGCTTAAGAAGAATGGCACTTGGCGAATGTGTGTTGATTACACAGATCTGAACATAGCTTGCCTAACTGATCCCTTTGCCCTCCCCCGTATTGATCAGATCATTTATGCTACGGCAGGTTGTGAGCGACTAAGTTTTTTGGACGCATATTCAGGTTATCATTAGATCAAAATGGTAGTTAAGGACCAGGAGAAGACGGCCTTTATAACTCCCTTTGGAGCCTTCTGCTATGTATCTATGCCATTTGGGATTAAGAGTGCCCAGGCGACCTATCAGCATTGTGTGCAGAACTGCCTTCATGGACAGATTGGGCGGAATGTTCATGCATATGTGGACGACATTGTGGTGAAATCCAAGAAGGAGGAGATGTTAATAACAGACTTGAAAGAAACCTTTGATAATCTCCGGGTTTACAACATGATGCTTAATCCAGATAAGTGTGTTTTTGGTGTTCCGGCAGGCAAGCTCCTGGGATTCTTGGTATCGAACAGGGGAATTGAAGCTAATCCGGAGAAAATCAAGGCGATTACATCCTTGGCTAAACCGGCGTGCATCAACGATGTCCAACGTTCGGCGGGCCATATTGCGGCGCTGAGCCGGTTTATCAGCCGTTTGGGGGAGAAGGCCATCCCTCTTTATCAGATGATGAAAAAGATAGACCGTTTCATCTGGAGTGATGCTGCTGATGCTGCGTTTGAAGAGTTGAAGAAGCAATTAGCAGAACCGCCAGTCCTTGCTGCACCAGTCGATAATGAGCCGCTATTGCTGTATGTGGCTGCTAACGCCCGAGCTGTAAGGAGGCAGGCAAAGAATATCCGGTTCAATGGTCGGTTTACTACATCAGCGAGGTGCTCATTGAATCAAAGCAGCGATACCCGCATCGGCAGAAATTGGTGTACTGAGTCTTCATGGCAAACCGGAAGCTAAAGCAGTATTTTCAAGGTCATCCAATCACTATGGTCAGTTCAGCCCCTTTAGGCGATATAATCCAGAACAGGGAGGTAACTGGTCGAGTTGCAAAGTGGGCCATTGAGCTTAGTCCTCACGGATTGAAATATGTGCCCCGTACTGCAATCAAATCCCAAGCATTGGTGGACTTCAGCAATGATTGGACGGAGCTACAAGCACCAGAAGAGAAGCCGGATCACACATATTGGACTATTCACTTTGATGGATCCAGGCAATTAGAGGGCTCGGGGGCTGGAGTCGTATTAACTTCCCCACGAGGTGATAAGTTCTGTTACGTCCTCAGGTTAATGTTTCCTTGTACTAACAATGCAGCTGAGTATGAAGCTCTCATCCATGGTCTGCGGATGGCCAAGGAGATGAATTTAAGCCGGGTTAAATGCTTTGGAGATTCAGACCTGGTGGCTCAACAGGTGTCTGGTAAATGGGATTCTAAAGATCCACTCATGGCAGCATATCGACGAGAGGTGAACGTTGTTGCTGGACCCTTCAAGGGTATCAAGTGGATCATATAGACCGGCGAAAGAATGAAGCGGCTGATGCGTTAAGCCGGCTGGGTTCTCAACGTAAACCGGTTCCACCCAATACCTTCTTGGATGTATTACATAATCCGTCGGTGCAGTTACCTTAAGAAGAGGACTTGGTTGTTCCTGATCCGGAGGCACAATTGGTCGCGGCGCTTCATGTTATTCCGGATTAGACGTTTCCCTACCTGGCGTACATGAACCGAGGTGAGTTACCAGAGGACGAAGTCTTGGCTAGACAGATAGTCCGGCGATTCAAGTCAATGACTATTATCAATGGAGAACTACATCATCGCAGCGTTTCTGGGGCATTTCAGCGGTGTGTATCGCCAGATGAAGGCTGTGATATTCTTAGAGAGATCCATGAGGGAGATTGTGGTCATCATGCCGGTTCAAAATCCTTGGTGGCTAAGGCGTTTCGTCATGGGTTCTACTGATTGACGGCTCATGCCGATGCAGAGGACTTGGTCAGAAAATGTGATGCTTGCCAGAAGTTCTCACGGCGTGCTCATATACCAGCGCAGGAGTTGAGGATGATTCCAATTACTTGGCCGTTTGCGACTTGGGGGCTCTGTTGGGGATCGTAGCAGAAAATCAAAAATTTTCCTACGCGTCACCAAGATCTATCTATGGAGTAATCTAGCAACGAGCATAAAGGAGAGTGAGTGCATCTACATACCCTTGTAGATTGCGAGCGGAAGCGTTCAAGAGAACGGGGATGATGGAGTCGTACTCGTCGTGATCCAAATCACCGATGATCCTAGCGCCGAACAGACGGCACCTCCGTGTTCAACACACGTACGGAGCGGGGACGTCTCCTCCTTCTTGATCCAGCAAGGGGGGAGGAGAGGTTGATGGAGATCCAGCAGCACGACGGCGTGGTGGTGGAAGTAGCGGGATTCCAGCAGGGCTTCGCCAAGCGCTGCGGGAGGAGGGAGATGTGTCACGGGAGGGAGAGGGAGGCGCCAGGGCTTGGGGTGCTGCTCCCATGCGCCTCCCCACTATATATAGGGGTGGAGGGGGCTGATTTCTTGCCCTCCAAGTCCATTGGGGCGTTGGCAAAGGTGGGGGAAAGAAATCCCATCATTTCCTTTCCCCACCGATTGTTATCCCCCCTTTTTAGGGATCTTGATCTTATCCCTTCGGGATATGATCTTATTCCTTCTAAGGGGGGATCTTGGTGCGCCTTGACCAGGGGTGTGGGGCCTTGCCCCCACTACCCACGTTCATGTGGGTCCCCCCATGCAGGTGGGCCCCACTTTGGAACCTTCTAGAACCTTCCCGGTACAATACCGAAAAATCCCGAACATTTTCCGGTGGCCAAAATAGGACTTCCTATATATAAATCTTTACCTCCGGACCATTCCGGAACTCCTCGTGACGTCCGGGATCTCATCCGGGACTCCGAACAACTTTCGGGTTTCCGCATACTTATATCTCTACAACCCTAGCGTCACCGAACCTTAAGTGTGTAGACCCTACGGGTTCGGGAGACACACAGACATGACCGAGACGACTCTCCGGTCAATAACCAACAGCGGGATCTGGATACCCATGTTGGCTCCCACATGTTCCACGATGATCTCATCGGATGAACCACGATGTCAAGGATTCAATCAATCCCGTATACGATTCCCTTTGTCTATCGGTATAGCACTTGCCCGAGATTCGATCGTCGGTATACCGATACCTTGCTCAATCTCGTTACCGGCAAGTCTCTTTACTCGTTCCGTAACACATCATCCCGTGATCAACTCCTTGATCACATATTGTGCACATTATGATGATGTCCTACCGAGTGGGCCCAGAGATACCTCTCCGTCATACGGAGTGACAAATCCCAGTCTCGATTCGTGCCAACCCAAAAGACACTTTTGGAGATACCTGTAGTGCACCTTTATAGCCACCCAGTTACGTTGTGACGTTTGGTACACCCAAAGCATTCCTACGGTATCCGGGAGTTGCACAATCTCATGGTCTAAGGAAAAGATACTTGACATATAGAAAAGCTTTAGCATACGAACTACACGATCTGTGCTAGGCTTAGGATTGGGTCTTGTCCATCACATCATTCTCCTAATGATGTGATCCCGTTATCAACGACATCCAATGTCCATGGTCAGGAAACCGTAACCATCTATTGATCAACGAGCTAGTCATCTAGAGGCTTACTAGGGACATGGTGTTTGTCTATGTATCCACACATGTATCTGAGTTTCCTATCAATACAATTCTAGCATGGATAATAAACAATTATCATGAACAAGGAAATATAATAATAACCAATTTATTATTGCCTCTAGGGCATATTTCCAACAGTCTCCCACTTGCACTAGAGTCAATAATCTAGTTCACATCGCGATGTGATTAACACTCATAGGTCACATCGCCATGTGACTAACATCCAAGAGTTCACTAGAGTCAGTAATCTAGTTCACATCAATATGTGATTAACACTCAATGAGTTCTGGGTTTGATCATGTTATGCTTGTGAGAGAGGTTGTAGTCAATGGGTCTGCAACATTCAGATCGCTATGTACTTTGCAAAACTTTATGTCATATCGTAGATGCTGCTACCACGTTCCACTTGGAGCTATTCCAAACTGTTGCTCCATTATACGTATCCGGTATCTCTACTCAAAGTTATCCGGATAGGTGTTAAGCTTGCATCGACGTAACTCTTTACGTCGAACTCTTTATCACCTCCATAACCGAGAAACATTTCCTTATTCCTCCAAGGATAATTTTTGACCACTATCTGGTGATCCACTCCTGGATCACCTTTGTACCCTTTTGCCAGACATGTGGCAAGGCACACATCAGGTGCGGTACTCATCATGGCATACCGTATAGAGCCTATGACAAAAGCATAGGGGACGACCTTCGTCCTTCCTCTTCCTTCTACCGTGGTCAAGTTTTGAGTCTTACTCAACTTCAAACCTTATAACTCAGGTAAGAATTCCTTCTTTAACTGACCTATTTTGAACTCCTTCAAAATCATGTCAAAGGTGTGTGTTCCTTTTGAAAG
Source organism: Secale cereale (assembly GCA_902687465.1). NCBI lineage: Eukaryota > Viridiplantae > Streptophyta > Magnoliopsida > Poales > Poaceae > Secale > Secale cereale. The sequence goes on along the minus strand of LR738712.1, from coordinate 534,234,037 downwards.
TATCATCAGACGTCTTGATCTATCTCTATAGATCTTGATGCCCAATATGTAAGCAGCTTTATCCATGTCTTCCTTTGAAAAACTCCTTTCAAACAACCCTTTACGCTTTCCAGAAATTCAACATCATTTCGGATCAACCATATGTCATTCACATATACTTATCAGAAATGTTGTAGTGCTCCCACTCACTTTATTGCAAATACAAGTTTCTAACAAACTTTGTATACCCAAAAACTTTGATCACTCCATCAAAGTGTATATTCCGACTCCGAGATGCTTGCTCTAGTCCATGGAAGGATCGCTGGAGCTAGCATACCTTTTAGCATCCTTAGGATCGACAAAACCTTTCTGATTGTATCACATACAACCTTTCTTTAAGAAAACTGGTAAGGAAACTTGTTTTGTCATCCATCTGCCAGATTTCATAAATGCAGCTAATGCTAACATGATTCCGACGGACTTAAGCACCGCTACGGGTGAGAAAATCTCATCGTAGTCAACTCCTTGAACTTGTGGAAAACTCTTCGCCACAAGTCGAGCTTCATAGACGGTGACATTACCGTCCACGTCCGTCTTAGTCTTAAAGATCCATTTGTCTCAATGGCTTGCCGATCATAGGGCAAGTCCACCAAAGTCCATACTTTGTTTTGATACATGGATCCTATCTCGGATTTATCGGTTTCTAACCATTTGTCGGAATATGGACCCACCATCGCTTCTCCATAGTTCGAAGGTTCATTGTTGTCCAACAACATGACATTTAAGACAGGATCACCGTACCACTCAGGAGTAGTACTTATCCTTGTCGACCTACGAGGTTTGATAGCAACTTGATCCGAAACTTCATGATCACTATCATTAGTTTCCTCTTCAACAGTCGTAGGTTCCACAGAAACATCTTTCTGTGTTGCACTACTCTCCGGTTGAAGTGAGGGTTCGAAAACCTTATCAAGTTCTATCTTCCTCCCACTCAATTCTTTCGAGAGAAACTCTTTCTCGAGAAAGGACCCGTTCTTAGTGACAAACATTTTTGTCCTTGGATCTGAGATAGAAGGTATACCCAACCGTTACCAGTGGGTATCCCATGAAGATGTATTTGTCCGCTTTGGGTTCGAGCTTTTCCCGGCTGAAGCCATAAGCCTCGCAGCCCCAAACATTGAGAAACGACAACTACGGTTTCTTGCCAAACCATACGACGTCGTCTCAACGGACTTAGATGGTGCCCTATCTAAAGTGAATGCAGCTGTCTCTAATGCATAACCTCAAAATAATAGCGGTAGATCGGTAAGAGACATCATAGATCATACCATATCTCATAAGGTTCGATTATGACGTCCAGACACACCATTACGCTGTGGTGTTCCAGGTGGCTTCAACAGCAAAACAATTCCACAATGTCTTAAGTGATTGCCAAACTCACAACTCAGAAAATCTTCCCTTGATCAGATCGTAGGAACATGATCTTCTTGTTATGATGATTCTTAACTTCACTCTGAAATTGCTTGAACTTTTCAAACGTTTCAGACTTTTGCTTCATTAAGTAAATATACCCATATCTACTCAAATCGTCAGTGAAGATGAGAAAATAATGATATCCACCACACGCCTTAATTCTCATTGGATCACACACATCAGCATGTATGATTTCCAACAAGTCACTTGCCTGTTTCATTGTACCTGAAAACGGGGTCTTAGTCATCCTGCCCATGAGGCATGGCTCACATGTGTCAAGCGATTCAAAATCAAGTGACTCCAAACGTCCATCAGCATGGAGTTTCTTCATGCATTTTATGCCAAAATGACCTAAGCGGCAGTGCCACAAGAAAGTGGTACTATCATTATTAACTCTACATCTTTTGGCATTAATATTATCATCATGTGTATTGCTATAATCGAGATTCAATAAACCATTGGGTGCATGACCATAAAGGTATTATTCATGTAAATAGAATAACCATTATTCTCTAACTTAAATGAATAACCGTATTGCAATGAACATGATCTAATCATATTCATGCTCAACGTAGACACCTGATAACATTTATCTAGGTTCAACACTAATCCCGAAAATAGAGGGAGCGTGCGATGGTGATCTTATCATCCTTGGAAACACTTCCAACACATCGTCACCTCGCCCTTAGCTAGTCTCCGTTCAGTCCGTAGCTTTTGCTTCAAGTCACTAATAATAGCAACTGAACCGGTATCCAATACCCAGGTGCTACAAGGAGTACTAGTGAGGTACACATCAATAATACGTATATCAAATATACTTTGTTGAAGTTTCCAGCTATTCTTATCTACCATGTATTTGGGGTAGTTCCGCTACCATGTGACCGTTCCCCTTACAATAGAAGTACTTAGTCTCGAGGTTTGGGTTCAACCATTGGGTTCCTTCATTAGAGCGACAACTGGTTTGCCATTCATGAAGTTTCCCTTCTAGCCCTTGCCCCTTTTTGAAACCAGTGATCTTGTTAAACCATCAACACTTGATGCTCCTTCTTGATTTCTACTTTCGCGGTCTTAAGAACCGCTAATAGCTCCGGGATCATCTCCATCCTTTGCATGTCATAGTTCATCACGAAGTTCTAGTAGCTTGGTGATAGTGTCCAGAGAATTATGTCAACCACTATCTCACCTGGAAGATTAACTCCCACTTGGTTCAAGTGATTTTAGCACCCAGACATTCTGAGCACATGCTCACTAGTTGAGCCATTCTCCTCCATCTTTTTGGCAAAAGAACTTGTCAGAGGTCTCATACCTCTCAACACGGGCATGAGCCTAAAATCCCAATTTCAGCTCTTAGAACATCTCATATGTTCTATGGCGTTCAAAACGTCATTGGAATCCCGATTCTAAGCCGTAAAGTATGGTGCACTAAACTATCAAGTAGTCATCAGGACGTGTCTCTCAGGTGTTCACAACATCCACAGACAACGTTGTAGGGGTTTGCACATCGAGCGGTGCATCAAAGACGTAAGCTTTCTGTGCAGCAGTGAGGACACTCCTCGGACTACGGACCCAGTCCGCATCATTGCTTACAATATCTTTCAACTTAGTCTTTCTCTAGGATCGTATTAAACAGGGAGCTACAACGCAGTTATTGGTCTACAACATAATTTGCGAAGACAACTTAGACTATTGTTCATGACAATGAAGTTCATCTAATGAACTCCCACTCAGATAGACATCTCTCTAGTCATCTAAGTGATACATGATCCGAATCGACTAGGCCGTGTCCGATCATCACGTGAGACGGACTAGTCATCAACGGTGAACATCTTCATGTTGATCGTATCTTCTATACGACTCATGTTCGACCTTTCGGTCTTCCGTGTTCCGAGGCCATATCTGTACATGCTAGGCTCGTCAAGTCAACCCTAAGTGTATTGCGTGTGTAAATCTGGCTTACACCCGTTGTATGCGAACGTTAGAACCTATCACACCCGATCATCACGTGGTGCTTCGGAACAACGAACCTTAGCAACGGTGCACAGTTAGGGGAAACACAATTCTTGAAATTTTAGTGAGAGATCATCTTATTCACTACAGTCGTTCTAAGCAAATAAGATGAAAAACATGATAAACATCACATGCAATCAAATAGTGACATGATATGGCCAATATCATTTTGCTCCTTTTGATCTTCATCTTCGGGGCTCCATGATCATCATTGTCACCGGCATGACACCATGATCTCCATCATCATGATCTCCATCATCGTGTCTTCATGAGTCGTCTCGCCAAACATTACTTCTACTACTATGGCTAACGTTTAGCAATAAAGTAAAGTAATTACATGGCGTTATTCAGTGACACGCAGGTCATACAATAAATAAGACAACTCCTATGGCTCCTGCCGGTTGTCATTCTCATCGACATGCAAGTCGTGATTCCTATTACAAGAACATGATCAATCTCATACATCACACATATATCATTCATCACATCCTTTTGGCCATATCACATCACACGGCACATGCTGCAAGAACAAGTTAGACGTCCTCTAATTGTTGTTGCAAGTTTTTACGTGGCTGCTATAGGTTTCTAGCAAGAACGTTTCTTACCTACGCCAAAACCACAACGTGATATGCCAATTTCTATTTACCCTTCATAAGGACCCTTTTCATCGAATCCGATCCGACTAAAGTGGGAGAGACAGTCACCCGCTAGCCACCTTATGCAACTAGTGCATGTCAGTCGGTGGAACCTGTCTCACGTAAGAGTACGTGTAAGGTCGGTCCGGGCCGCTTCATCCCACGATGCCGCCGAATCAAGATAAGACTAGTAACGGTAAGTAAATTGACAAATCTACGCCCACAACTACTTTGTGTTCTACTCGTGCAAGATACTACGCATAGACCTAGCTCATGATGCCACTGATGGGGATCGTAGCAGAAAATCAAAAATTTTCCTACGCATCACCAAGATCTATCTATGGAGTAATCTAGCAACGAGCATAAAGGAGAGTGAGTGCATCTACATACCCTTGTAGATTGCGAGCGGAAGCGTTCAAGAGAACGGGGATGATGGAGTCGTACTCGTCGTGATCCAAATCATCGATGATCTTAGCGCCGAACGGACGGCACCTCCGTGTTCAACACACGTACGGAGCGGGGACGTCTCCTCCTTCTTGATCCAGCAAGGGGGGAGGAGAGGTTGATGGAGATCCAGCAGCACGACGGCGTGGTGGTGGAAGTAGCGGGATTCCAGCAGGGCTTCGCCAAGCGCTGCGGGAGGAGGGAGATGTGTCACGGGAGGGAGAGGGAGGCGCCAGGGCTTGGGGTGCTGCTCCCATGCGCCTCCCCACTATATATAGGGGTGGAGGGGGCTGGTTTCTTGCCCTCCAAGTCCATTGGGGCGTTGGCAAAGGTGGGGGAAAGAAATCCCATCATTTCCTTTCCCCACCGATTGTTATCCCCCCTTTTTAGGGATCTTGATCTTATCCCTTCGGGATATGATCTTATTCCTTCTAAGGGGGGATCTTGGTGCGCCTTGACCAGGGGTGTGGGGCCTTGCCCCCACTACCCACGTTCATGTGGGTCCCCCCATGCAGGTGGGCCCCACTTCGGAACCTTTTAGAACCTTCCCGGTACAATACCGAAAAATCCCGAACATTTTCCGGTGGCCAAAATAGGACTTCCTATATATAAATCTTTACCTCCGGACCATTCCGGAACTCCTCGTGACGTCCGGGATCTCATCCGGGACTCCGAACAACTTTCGGGTTTCCGCATACTTATATCTCTACAACCCTAGCGTCACCGAACCTTAAGTGTGTAGACCCTACGGGTTCGGGAGACACGCAGACATGACCGAGACGACTCTCCGGTCAATAACCAACAGCGGGATCTGGATACCCATGTTGGCTCCCACATGTTCCACGATGATCTCATCGGATGAACCACGATGTCAAGGATTCAATCAATCCCGTATACGATTCCCTTTGTCTATCGGTATAGCACTTGCCCGAGATTCGATCGTCGGTATACCGATACCTTGCTCAATCTCGTTACCGGCAAGTCTCTTTACTCGTTCCGTAACACATCATCTCGTGATCAACTCCTTGATCACATATTGTGCACATTATGATGATGTCCTACCGAGTGGGCCCAGAGATACCTCTCCGTCATACGGAGTGACAAATCCCAGTCTCGATTCGTGCCAACCCAAAAGACACTTTCGGAGATACCTGTAGTGCACCTTTATAGCCACCCAGTTACGTTGTGACGTTTGGTACACCCAAAGCATTCCTACGGTATCCGGGAGTTGCACAATCTCATGGTCTAAGGAAAAGATACTTGACATATAGAAAAGCTTTAGCATACGAACTACACGATCTGTGCTAGGCTTAGGATTGGGTCTTGTCCATCACATCATTCTCCTAATGATGTGATCCTGTTATCAACGACATCCAATGTCCATGGTCAGGAAACCGTAACCATCTATTGATCAACGAGCTAGTCATCTAGAGGCTTACTAGGGACATGGTGTTTGTCTATGTATCCACACATGTATCTGAGTTTCCTATCAATACAATTCTAGCATGGATAATAAACAATTATCATGAACAAGAAAATATAATAATAACCAATTTATTATTGCCTCTAGGGCATATTTCCAACAGTCTCCCACTTGCACTAGAGTCAATAATCTAGTTCACATCGCCATGTGATTAACACTCATAGGTCACATCGCCATGTGACTAACATCCAAAGAGTTCACTAGAGTCAGTAATCTAGTTCACATCAATATGTGATTAACACTCAATGAATTCTGGGTTTGATCATGTTATGCTTGTGAGAGAGGTTGTAGTCAATGGGTCTGCAACATTCAGATCGCTATGTACTTTGCAAAACTTTATGTCATATCGTAGATGCTGCTACCACGTTCCACTTGGAGCTATTCCAAACTGTTGCTCCATTATACGTATCCGGTATCTCTACTCAAAGTTATCCGGATAGGTGTTAAGCTTGCATCGACGTAACTCTTTACGTCGAACTCTTTATCACCTCCATAACCGAGAAACATTTCCTTATTCCTCCAAGGATAATTTTTGACCACTATCTGGTGATCCACTCCTGGATCACCTTTGTACCCTCTTGCCAGACATGTGGCAAGGCACACATCAGGTGCGGTACTCATCATGGCATACCGTATAGAGCCTATGACAAAAGCATAGGGGACGACCTTCGTCCTTCCTCTTCCTTCTGTCGTGGTCAAGTTTTGAGTCTTACTCAACTTCACACCTTATAACTCAGGTAAGAATTCCTTCTTTAACTGACCTATTTTGAACTCCTTCAAAATCATGTCAAAGGTGTGTGTTCCTTTTGAAAGTATCATCAGACGTCTTGATCTATCTCTATAGATCTTGATGCCCAATATGTAAGCAGCTTTATCCAGGTCTTCCTTTGAAAAACTCCTTTCAAACAACCCTTTACGCTTTCCAGAAATTCAACATCATTTCGGATCAACCATATGTCATTCACATATACTTATCAGAAATGTTGTAGTGCTCCCACTCACTTTATTGCAAATACAAGTTTCTAACAAACTTTGTATACCCAAAAACTTTGATCACTCCATCAAAGTGTATATTCCGACTCCGAGATGCTTGCTCTAGTCCATGGAAGGATCGCTGGAGCTAGCATACCTTTTAGCATCCTTAGGATCGACAAAACCTTTCTGATTGTATCACATACAACCTTTCTTTAAGAAAACTGGTAAGGAAACTTGTTTAGTCATCCATCTGCCAGATTTCATAAATGCAGCTAATGCTAACATGATTCCGACGGACTTAAGCACCGCTATGGGTGAGAAAATCTCATCGTAGTCAACTCCTTGAACTTGTGGAAAACTCTTCGCCACAAGTCGAGCTTCATAGACGGTGACATTACCGTCCACGTCCGTCTTAGTCTTAAAGATCCATTTGTCTCAATGGCTTGCCGATCATAGGGCAAGTCCACCAAAGTCCATACTTTGTTTTGATACATGGATCCTATCTCGGATTTATCGGTTTCTAACCATTTGTCGGAATATGGACCCACCATCGCTTCTCCATTGTTCGTAGGTTCATTGTTGTCCAACAACATGACATTTAAGACAGGATCACCGTACCACTCAGGAGTAGTACTTATCCTTGTCGACCTACCAGGTTTGATAGCAACTTGATCCGAAACTTCATGATCACTATCATTAGTTTCCTCTTCAACAGTCGTAGGTTCCACAGAAACATCTTTCTGTGTTGCACTACTCTCCGGTTGAAGTGAGCGTTCGAAAACCTTATCAAGTTCTATCTTCCTCCCACTCAATTCTTTCGAGAGAAACTCTTTCTCGAGAAAGGACCCGTTCTTAGTGACAAGCATTTTTGTCCTTGGATCTGAGATAGAAGGTATACCCAACCGTTACCAGTGGGTATCCCATGAAGATGTATTTGTCCGCTTTGGGTTCGAGCTTTTCCCGGCTGAAGCCATAAGCCTCGCAGCCCCAAACATTGAGAAACGACAACTACGGTTTCTTGCCAAACCATACGACGTCGTCTCAACGGACTTAGATGGTGCCCTATCTAAAGTGAATGCAGCTGTCTCTAATGCATAACCTCAAAATAATAGCGGTAGATCGGTAAGAGACATCATAGATCGTACCATATCTCATAAGGTTCGATTATGACGTCCAGACACACCATTACGCTGTGGTGTTCCAGGTGGCTTCAACAGCAAAACAATTCCACAATGTCTTAAGTGATTGCCAAACTCACAACTCAGAAAATCTTCCCTTGATCAGATCGTAGGAACATGATCTTCTTGTTATGATGATTCTTAACTTCACTCTAAAATTGCTTGAACTTTTCAAACGTTTCAGACTTTTGCTTCATTAAGTAAATATACCCATATCTACTCAAATCGTCAGTGAAGATGAGAAAATAATGATATCCACCACACGCCTTAATTCTCATTGGATCACACACATCAGCATGTATGATTTCCAACAAGTCACTTGCCTGTTTCATTGTACCTGAAAACGGGGTCTTAGTCATCCTGCCCATGAGGCATGGCTCACATGTGTCAAGCGATTCAAAATCAAGTGACTCCAAACGTCCATCAGCATGGAGTTTCTTCATGCATTTTATGCCAAAATGACCTAAGCGGCAGTGCCACAAGAAAGTGGTACTATCATTATTAACTCTACATCTTTTGGCATTAATATTATCATCATGTGTATTGCTATAATCGAGATTCAATAAACCATTGGGTGCATGACCATAAAGGTATTATTCATGTAAATAGAATAACCATTATTCTCTAACTTAAATGAATAACCGTATTGCAATGAACATGATCTAATCATATTCATGCTCAACGTAGACACCTGATAACATTTATCTAGGTTCAACACTAATCCCGAAAATAGAGGGAGCGTGCGATGGTGATCTTATCATCCTTGGAAACACTTCCAACACATCGTCACCTCGCCCTTAGCTAGTCTCCGTTCAGTCCGTAGCTTTTGCTTCAAGTCACTAATAATAGCAACTGAACCGGTATCCAATACCCAGGTGCTACAAGGAGTACTAGTGAGGTACACATCAATAATACGTATATCAAATATACTTTGTTGAAGTTTCCAGCTATTCTTATCTACCATGTATTTGGGGTAGTTCCGCTACCATGTGACCGTTCCCCTTACAATAGAAGCACTTAGTCTCGAGGTTTGGGTTCAACCATTGGGTTCGTTCATTAGAGCGACAACTGGTTTGCCATTCATGAAGTTTCCCTTCTAGCCCTTGCCCCTTTTTGAAACCAGTGATCTTGTTAAACCATCAACACTTGATGCTCCTTCTTGATTTCTACTTTCGCGGTCTTAAGAACCGCTAATAGCTCCGGGATCATCTCCATCCTTTGCATGTCATAGTTCATCACGAAGTTCTAGTAGCTTGGTGATAGTGTCCAGAGAATTATGTCAACCACTATCTCACCTGGAAGATTAACTCCCACTTGGTTCAAGTGATTTTAGCACCCAGACATTCTGAGCACATGCTCACTAGTTGAGCCATTCTCCTCCATCTTTTTGGCAAAAGAACTTGTCAGAGGTCTCATACCTCTCAACACGGGCATGAGCCTGAAATCCCAATTTCAGCTCTTAGAACATCTCATATGTTCTATGGCGTTCAAAACGTCATTGGAATCCCGATTCTAAGCCGTAAAGTATGGTGCACTAAACTATCAAGTAGTCATCAGGACGTGTCTCTTAGGTGTTCACAACATCCACAGACAACGTTGTAGGGGTTTGCACATCGAGCGGTGCATCAAAGACGTAAGCTTTCTGTGCAGCAGTGAGGACACTCCTCGGACTACGGACCCAGTCCGCATCATTGCTTACAATATCTTTCAACTTAGTCTTTCTCTAGGATTGTATTAAACAGGGAGCTACAACGCAGTTATTGGTCTACAACATAATTTGCGAAGACAACTTAGACTATTGTTCATGACAATGAAGTTCATCTAATGAACTCCCACTCAGATAGACATCTCTCTAGTCATCTAAGTGATACATGATCCGAATCGACTAGGCCGTGTCCGATCATCACGTGAGACGGACTAGTCATCAACGGTGAACATCTTCATGTTGATCGTATCTTCTATACGACTCATGTTCGACCTTTCGGTCTTCCGTGTTCCGAGGCCATGTCTGTACATGCTAGGCTCGTCAAGTCAACCCTAAGTGTATTGCGTGTGTAAATCTGGCTTACACCCGTTGTATGCGAACGTTAGAACCTATCACACCCGATCATCACGTGGTGCTTCGGAACAACGAACCTTAGCAACGGTGCACAGTTAGGGGAAACACAATTCTTGAAATTTTAGTGAGAGATCATCTTATTCACTACCGTCGTTCTAAGCAAATAAGATGAACAACATGATAAACATCACATGCAATCAAATAGTGACATGATATGGCCAATATCATTTTGCTCCTTTTGATCTTCATCTTCGGGGCTCCATGATCATCATTGTCACCGGCATGACACCATGATCTCCATCATCATGATCTCCATCATCGTGTCTTCATGAAGTCGTCTCGCCAAACATTACTTCTACTACTATGGCTAACGTTTAGCAATAAAGTAAAGTAATTACATGGCGTTATTCAGTGACACGCAGGTCATACAATAAATAAGACAACTCCTATGGCTCCTGCCGGTTGTCATTCTCATCGACATGCAAGTCGTGATTCCTATTACAAGAACATGATCAATCTCATACATCACACATATATCATTCATCACATCCTTTTGGCCATATCACATCACACGGCACATGCTGCAAGAACAAGTTAGACGTCCTCTAATTGTTGTTGCAAGTTTTTACGTGGCTGCTATAGGTTTCTAGCAAGAACGTTTCTTACCTACGCCAAAACCACAACGTGATATGCCAATTTCTATTTACCCTTCATAAGGACCCTTTTCATCGAATCTGATCCGACTAAAGTGGGAGAGACAGTCACCCGCTAGCCACCTTATGCAACTAGTGCATGTCAGTCGGTGGAACCTGTCTCACGTAAGAGTACGTGTAAGGTCGGTCCGGGCCGCTTCATCCCACGATGCCGCCGAATCAAGATAAGACTAGTAACGGCAAGAGAATTGACATGATCTACGCCCACAACTACTTTGTGTTCTACTCGTGCAAGATACTACGCATAGACCTAGCTCATGATGCCACTGTAGGGGATCGTAGCAGAAAATCAAAAAATTTCCTACGCGTCACCAAGATCTATCTATGGAGTAATCTAGCAACGAGCATAAAGGAGAGTGAGTGCATCTACATACCCTTGTAGATTGCGAGCGGAAGCGTTCAAGAGAACGGGGATGATGGAGTCGTACTCGTCGTGATCCAAATCACCGATGATCCTAGCGCCGAACGGACGGCACCTCCGTGTTCAACACACGTACGGAGCGGGGACGTCTCCTCCTTCTTGATCCAGCAAGGGGGGAGGAGAGGTTGATGGAGATCCAGCAGCACGACGGCGTGGTGGTGGAAGTAGCGGGATTCCAGCAGGGCTTCGCCAAGCGCTGCGGGAGGAGGGAGATGTGTCACGGGAGGGAGAGGGAGGCGCCAGGGCTTGGGGTGCTGCTCCCATGCGCCTCCCCACTATATATAGGGGTGGAGGGGGCTGGTTTCTTGCCCTCCAAGTCCATTGGGGCGTTGGCGAAGGTGGGGGAAAGAAATCCCATCATTTCCTTTCCCCACCGATTGTTATCCCCCCTTTTTAGGGATCTTGATCTTATCCCTTCGGGATATGATCTTATTCCTTCTAAGGGGGGATCTTGGTGCGCCTTGACCAGGGGTGTGGGGCCTTGCCCCCACTACCCACGTTCATGTGGGTCCCCCCATGCAGGTGGGCCCCACTTCGGAACCTTCTAGAACCTTCCCGGTACAATACCGAAAAATCCCGAACATTTTCCGGTGGCCAAAATAGGACTTCCTATATATAAATCTTTACCTCCGGACCATTCCGGAACTCCTCGTGACGTCCGGGATCTCATCCGGGACTCCGAACAACTTTCGGGTTTCCGCATACTTATATCTCTACAACCCTAGCGTCATCGAACCTTAAGTGTGTAGACCCTACGGGCTCGGGAACCATGTAGACATGACCGAGACAACTCTCCGGCCAATAACCAACAGCGGGATCTGGATACCCATGTTGGCTCCCACATGTTCCACGATGATCTCATCGGATGAACCACGATGTCAAGGATTCAATCAATCCCGTATACGATTCCCTTTGTCTATCGGTATAGCACTTGCCCGAGATTCGATCGTCGGTATACCGATACCTTGCTCAATCTCGTTACCGGCAAGTCTCTTTACTCGTTCCGTAACACATCATCCCGTGATCAACTCCTTGATCACATATTGTGCACATTATGATGATGTCCTACCGAGTGGGCCTAGAGATACCTCTCCGTCATACGGAGTGACAAATCCCAGTCTCGATTCGTGCCAACCCAACAGACACTTTCGGAGATACCTGTAGTGCACCTTTACAGCCACCCAGTTACGTTGTGACGTTTGGTACACCCAAAGCATTCCTACGGTATCCGGGAGTTGCACAATCTCATGGTCTAAGGAAAAGATACTTGACATATAGAAAAGCTTTAGCATACGAACTACACGATCTGTGCTAGGCTTAGGATTGGGTCTTGTCCATCACATCATTCTCCTAATGATGTGATCCCGTTATCAACGACATCCAATGTCCATGGTCAGGAAACCGTAACCATCTATTGATCAACGAGCTAGTCATCTAGAGGCTTACTAGGGACATGGTGTTTGTCTATGTATCCACACATGTATCTGAGTTTCCTATCAATACAATTCTAGCATGGATAATAAACGATTATCGTGAACAAGGAAATATAATAATAACCAATTTATTATTGCCTCTAGGGCATATTTCCAACACGGATACACCTCAAATGGATTTCAGCAACGAGGGATATCGTGAATCCGGCTTCCAGGGTAACTTGCTCGCGCCCACGAGCCATTTTGCGCCACTCGAAATGGCCTATTATTTTCGAACAGTACGAATGTAATGTAGAAGAGCTGGTATGCACAGTTTTGTCCAAGAACAACACATGTGCATGGACAAAAATGTGGGTTGTAGCGGTATGGGTGATAAACCATGCAAAACGGCAAGTTTTTGGGTGTTCGGTGCACCGAAGAGGCTTCTCCTTCCATCCAGACTAGCATGTAGGGCTTGCTGGTGCAGAAATAGAGTCATGTAACATTGTTCTGCACGTCATTGTCGCAGTATCTGTCCGTGGGTGAGCTCACGGTTGGGTGGTAGACGCTAGAAGAGTGCACGCCAACCACTAAATCATCCGAAACTCAATTCTGCAAGCCGTTTTCGGCCTCCGAAATTATTCCGAAACAGACGAAGTTTGTGACAGAAGGATACGAATTTTCGCTGCGGTCGTTTTGGCAGGTCATGGAGCCCAAACGGAGTTCGTATGGCCAGGGTACGGTCGTTCTACGGATACACCTCAAATGGATTTCAACAACGAGGGATATCGTGAATCCGGCTTCCAGGGTAACTTGCTCGCGCCCACGAGCCATTTTGCGCCACTCGAAATGGCCTATTATTTTCGAACAGTACGAATGTAATGTAGAAGAGCTGGTATGCACAGTTTTGTCCAAGAACAACACATGTGCATGGACAAAAATGTGGGTGGTAGCGGTATGGGTGATAAACCATGCAAAACATCAAGTTTTTGGGTGTTCGTGTTGGGGAACGTTGCATGGGAAACAAAAATTTTCCTACGCTCACCAAGATCAATCTAGGAGATGCATCTAGCAACGAGCATAAAGGAGAGTGAGTGCATCTACATACCCTTGTAGATTGCGAGCGGAAGCGTTCAAGAGAACGGGGATGATGGAGTCGTACTCGTCGTGATCCAAATCACCGATGATCCTAGCGCCGAACGGACGGCACCTCCGTGTTCAACACACGTACGGAGCGGGGACGTCTCCTCCTTCTTGATCCAGCAAGGGGGGAGGAGAGGTTGATGGAGATCCAGCAGCACGACGGCGTGGTGGTGGAAGTAGCGGGATTCCAGCAGGGCTTCGCCAAGCGCTGCGGGAGGAGGGAGATGTGTCACGGGAGGGAGAGGGAGGCGCCAGGGCTTGGGGGGCTGCTCCCATGCGCCTCCCCACTATATATAGGGGTGGAGGGGGCTGGTTTCTTGCCCTCCAAGTCCATTGGGGCGTTGGCAAAGGTGGGGGAAAGAAATCCCATCATTTCCTTTCCCCACCGATTGTTATCCCCCCTTTTTAGGGATCTTGATCTTATCCCTTCGGGATATGATCTTATTCCTTCTAAGGGGGGATCTTGGTGCGCCTTGACCAGGGGTGTGGGGCCTTGCCCCCACTACCCACGTTCATGTGGGTCCCCCCATGCAGGTGGGCCCCACTTCGGAACCTTCTAGAACCTTCCCGGTACAATACCGAAAAATCCCGAACATTTTCCGGTGGCCAAAATAGGACTTCCTATATATAAATCTTTACCTCCGGACCATTCTGGAACTCCTCGTGACGTCCGGGATCTCATCCGGGACTCCGAACAACTTTCGGGTTTCCGCATACTTATATCTCTACAACCCTAGCATCACCGAACCTTAAGTGTGTAGACCCTACGGGTTCGGGAGACACGCAGACATGACCGAGACGACTCTCCGGTCAATAACCAACAGCGGGATCTGGATACCCATGTTGGCTCCCACATGTTCCACGATGATCTCATCGGATGAACCACGATGTCAAGGATTCAATCGATCCCGTATACGATTCCCTTTGTCTATCGGTATAGCACTTGCCCGAGATTCGATCGTCGGTATACCGATACCTTGCTCAATCTCGTTACCGGCAAGTCTCTTTACTCGTTCCGTAACACATCATCCCGTGATCAACTCCTTGATCACATATTGTGCACATTATGATGATGTCCTACCGAGTGGGCCCAGAGATACCTCTCCGTCATACGGAGTGACAAATCCCAGTCTCGATTCGTGCCAACCCAAAAGACACTTTCGGAGATACCTGTAGTGCACCTTTATAGCCACCCAGTTACGTTGTGACGTTTGGTACACCCAAAGCATTCCTACGGTATCCGGGAGTTGCACAATCTCATGGTCTAAGGAAAAGATACTTGACATATAGAAAAGCTTCAGCATACGAACTACACGATCTGTGCTAGGCTTAGGATTGGGTCTTGTCCATCACATCATTCTCCTAATGATGTGATCCCGTTATCAACGACATCCAATGTCCATGGTCAGGAAACCGTAACCATCTATTGATCAACGAGCTAGTCATCTAGAGGCTTACTAGGGACATGGTGTTTGTCTATGTATCCACACATGTATCTGAGTTTCCTATCAATACAATTCTAGCATGGATAATAAACAATTATCATGAACAAGGAAATATAATAATAACCAATTTATTATTGCCTCTAGGGCATATTTCCAACAGGCTTGATATGGTTGGACGCTTCAACAGACCCCAAGATAAGAAGACCCACCTTTTGGTGGCGGAGGATAAGTTTACCAAATGGGTTGAAGCGGAACCAGTCAGTAAGTGTGATGCAGCAACGGCGGTTCAGTTCGTCAAAAAGGTGATTTTCCGGTTTGGCTATTCACACAACATTATAACCGATAATGGTACCAATCTATCCAAGGGGGCTATGGAGGAGTTCTGCCAACGAGAGCACATCCGCCTTGATGTATCATCAGTAGCTCACCCTCAGTCTAATGGCCAAGCTGAAAGAACCAATCAAGAGATCTTGAGAGGCATCAAACCCCGGCTTATGGTTCCTTTGCAGAGGACACCGGGTTGTTGGGTGGAGGAATTACCCTCTGTGCTATGGAGCATCAACACTACACCTAACAGACCTACAGGGTACACGCCTTTCTTCATGGTATATGGAGCTGAAGCGGTCCTCCCTAGCGATATCTGTCATGATTCGCCGCGAGTGGCGGCTTACGTTGAGGCTGATAATGAAAGGGCACGACAGGATGCATTAGACCGGCTGGATGAAGAACGGGACACAACAGTAGCTCGATCGGCGATTTATCAGCAAGATCTGCGCCGGTACCACAGTCGCCGGGTTAAAACCAGAACGTTTCAAGAAGGAGATCTGGTGCTGCGGCTCATCCAAGACCAAACAGACATGCACAATTTATCCCCACCTTGGGAAGGACCCTTTGTGGTCAGCAAGAACCTGCACAACGGATCATACTACCTCGTCGACGTTCGAGAACATAAGGACACACGTACGGCGGAGGAGGAGACCAGACGGCCATGGAACATCGCTATTCTTCGACCTTACTACACCTAAGCCATTGGCTCTGCTTTATGTACATATCTTTACAATGTATATATTAAGATCAATATAATAAACCGGCGCCCCCAATAAAGCGGGGTATCAGCCGCCTTTTTTCATAAGAGTTTGTCACATAGGGGCTTCTGTGTGCAAGGGAGTTCCTATGGCCTCTTAAACCGACGACCACGTCAAGGCCATCATAAGAGCATAGCTCTGGTTGCTTCGGCAATTCCCACATGATGATGAGGGGCAAAAGAGAGTTTGATGCCTAGCACAACTCAAACATGGGCCCCGATGAGCATAGCTCAAATGCTACCTGGGGGCTCCTGATGCAAAGCATCAACGAGTTGACAACCCTTGTAGTAGGCTATCAAGCCACGGCTTGGAAGCCTGGTGTATACACCTAAAACCCCGGAGTAGCCTGCCTGCATTAAGTAAGTCACTCCGCCCAGGTAAACCTGGTACGACCCGTCGAACGTATACACAAGTCAATCTTTACAGACCCTGAACTTGGTAACGTTAAATTGACGATCATCAAGTATTTACACAAGTCAATCTTTACAGACCCTGCACTTGGTAAAATTAACATTGATGATTTGGTTAACGATTGAGGACCATCTTAACAGGCTTTGCAAAATGGTTAATGACAGTAGCCTGGCAGCTCATAAAAAGCCTCGAATTTGGAGCCTGACAGCTCGTAAAAAGCCTCGACTACATGGTCTTATTTGCCCAAAAATTAATTTTTTATTTTTTATAAAAAAATTATCTTCAAGGTCATTGGTGTCCATCCAAGTCCATTGATTCAGGGAGTGGATGACTGTAAAGTTGCCACTACACCTGCGTTTACAGAGCTTTAGTGTGGGTTACAAGCACCAGTACTAACTACAATTAAACCGGAGTTCATCATAGCCCGGTTCGGTTTCATAATAAACCGGCAAATAATCAAGGGAGTCATCAACACTTGCACCTGGGATCATTATCTTTGCTTACCGGATTAAGGTTCATCGTGACACACTTAATCACAGGTATGATACATACTTTATACTTTATACACGGTTCAAGTTATAAACTTAGACCATGTGTTTGGGCATTATGACCCGTCCGGCGATAAACCGCCAGGACACTTTAAACATTGTTTTATGCAGAAGCAGGTAAAATAAACCGTCAAAGGCATTGAAAGAAGGACATAATTAAGAAGTTGCCACCTGACGCAATCTCATACAAAGGATAGTATGTGACAACCATAAAGTATCTCAGCTATCCTATTACAAGGCGCTGGAGAAGCCCAAGAGAATCAGTTTTTTTCTCAAGTACTCGGACATAAAAGTTAAACTGGCACCGGTTTAAGACCCTGCGTCAGCTTGATGTGAATCTTGAGGATCAGATTACTCCGGTTCTTCGACGGTCCCTTCCAACTGCTGGAAGTCAGTAGTGGTCTAGTCAATCTTGGTCAGCGCCCGGAAATAAACTTCATCATTCACGAGGTCTGACGGATCAATATCAGGAGCAAAAGTGTGCTTACGAACGGGCGGAATATGATTTTCAATCTCATAAGCCGGACGCTCTGCCCGTACGTTCTCAGCGTCATATCCCGGATGGTATCTAGACAGATCAGCCTTGTTAGCTAGTTTGCTAGCCAGAGGCCGCATATCCTTGGTTAAGGCACGTAAGTCATTGCTGGAAAAGGCTGATCCGTCTTCCTTCATACTTGGGTAGCCGTTCATCGCCTCTGCCGGATCAAAATCAGGCACCCAAGCTTTCGCTCGAGTTAAAGCCATTAGAGCACCCGCCCTTGCAGACGACTTCTTCACCTCCACGAGGCGGGCATGCAGAATGGACAACTTTTCCAAAGTACCCTTGATTGTGGTGGGAGCCGGTTTGTTATGCGAGGTAGCACAGATTATCCTCTGAGCGCCGGAATATAGCTGCTCCACCAGAGTATATGCGCCCTTTAGTTTCTTTTGCATGTCATCGCCAAGATGAGCAATACGCCGTCCTGCATTCAAAAGTATGAGTTAAACCAGAACAGTACATGATTGCAATGTTTAGGGCTATGTTAGTAGTACTTACCAAAGATGGCAGTCGTCATGGCATTTATCTGCTGCTTCAATCCGGACAATTCCTCTGTCACCGGATTAAGAGCAGCCTCTACATCAGTGGCTCTCTTCTCCAAGGCAGCCTTCTCAGTATCCCAATCTGACAGCTCTTGTTCAAAGTCTTTCTTCAGTTTTTCTACGTTTGCTAAAGCAAGTGTCGGATCGTCTTTGACTTTGAGAGCAGCAGTTTCTTGGAACTTCAAAGTATCCCGGAGCTCAGTCACTTCAGAGTTTTCCGGTTCAAGTCAGTCTGCCAAAATGAAAGCACATTATATATTCAGGAGGCATTTCAGTCAAGTCCCAAGCACATAACAAGTTATGCACTTGACACTTGGGGGCTAATGTATATTTGCAGTTAAACAGACAGCTTTTCAGTCAAGTCCCAAGCACATAAACAAGTCATATACTTGGCACTTGGGGGCTAATGTGACATTGTTCAGAGCAAAATTCAAGTAGAAGTCCCAGTTCATCCTAAAGGAGTAAACCCGCCCTTGGGGGCTACACATGTGCCAAACAAACTGCACTGGATCTACTAAAGTCCCGGTTCACCCTAAAAGGCAAAACCGGCACTTGGGGGCTACGATGGAGTAAGGATAAAAGTTACAAGATGCAAGCAGAAATAGAGGACAAGTCAAAAGCAGAGAGGTTACCTCATAGCGCTCCTTCATCAAATTTACCAATCCAGCTTCATGATCATGGCTGGTGAATAGCCAGTTTAAATAGCCGGAATGGAGTTCCTAGGCGCTGAGCTGAGCGTAGCTGGACAAATCAGTACTCCACTTGCCTTTGTCCTTGTTGAAAACTTCATCCTTGGCAGCATGCTTGGACAAAGCGACAAGTTCACTAGGAGCAGTAAAACCGGTCCTAGTGATTTCAACCCCTTCAGTTGAAGCGGCCGCGCCCTTAGCTGGGCTCGCAGGAGTAGGGCTGGCTCGGGCAGGACTGGCTGGTTCAAGGTCATGGTCCATTGGATCGCTCCCCTGATCAACAAAGACTTCATGATCCATGGGAGGAGGATCATCATGCGGAATATCAGCATTATCTTCAGAAGGTTTAGCAAGTTCAGGATTTTCTGCCGGTTTAGGAATTGTATTATCGATTGTCGGTTTACTCAGTTTGGCCTTTTTGCTAGGCTTGGGTTTACTGCGAAAGATAAAGATAATGAAAATCAGAAGAGTCAAGACAAAAGTTAAACCAGACAAAGTGAAAAGCAGCTTACCCAGGAACAATCTTGAGGGGAGGAATCTGAGTGGATGTTGATTCACCAGAAGATGAATGAGGAGTTTCCTAATAATTTGAATCAGAAGGATTAAGTGGTTGTCGAATAAGACCTACTTTGGGGGAAAAGAGCATCTGGAGTGAGTAAAACCTCGGAACGACGCCTCCGAGCTAGAGTGTGCGGTAATCCGGTGGATTCAATAGCGTGACCGCTATGACGAGTGGTGCGGCGAGCTTCATGTTGCTGTTTCTTCAAAAGAAAGTTTGGCTCGAAATAAGCGAAAGGATGAGAAAACTGTACTTTCCGGCTTGTCCGACGAATTTTTGGTAGTGGCAGCGGTTCTGAACCGGAAGAAAGAGTAATTACCTCAACATCGTCCGCTTTACTGCCTTCGACGTGTCCCTGGGAATAGTCATTGTTAATAAAAATACAGATAAAGAAAAGACAAAGAAGACAAAAGAATCAGGTGGTACCTCGGAGGCTAGTTCATCTTCTTCCGCATTGGATCCAGACGCGGCAGTATTCTTCTTCTTGTTTTTCTTGACAGCTTGGGTCTTCTGGCGAGGTGCTTTCGCCGTTTTATCCTGGGCCTTCCTTTTCCAGAAAGGATCATTATCCTATTGAAAGAAATAAAGACACTTCAAGACAAGTGCTGCAGATGGATTAAAACAAAGCAAAACAATAGGGAAGAGATTTTTACCGATGGTGGTTTGTTGGTCACACAGAAGGGAGCCAAGTCGGTCTGACTGCAAGCTTCTATAGGTAAATTCAGCAGCCTTTTGACGGATTCATTGATCTCATTTTCTGACAACACCGCTTTTGTGTGGCGCAAAGGATCTTTTGGATTCCCAGTATACTCACACATTAAACCGGATCGCCGGCTTAGTGGGAGAACACTCCAAGAAATCCAGCAGCGGACGAAGTCAACCCCTGTCAGACCATTGGCCATAAAGGCCCTGAGCTTTGAAAGCTGAGGGGCGTACTGAGCTCGTTCCTGGGCACTTAGCCGCTGTGGAAAGGGGTGATTCTCTGAAAGACGGTGGGAGCGATAACCCGGCAACGGATTCTCCTCTGCTGGGGAAGTATCTAAGCAATAGAACCAAGTCTGATTCCACTCTTTTGGATGGCTGTGGAGACTGGCGTGAGGGAAAGTAACATCTTTTCTTTTCTAAATAGTCATCCCGCCAAGCTTAGTGTTTGGACCGTCATGAAATTCCGTGCGACAGTTTAGGTGAAAGAAATCCTGGAACAATTCAACTGACGGCTCCGCTTGCAGATAAACTTCACAAAAGACTTGGAAATTGCAAATGTTTGACACAGAGTTGGGACCAAGATCTTGCGGATGAAGTTGGAAATTTGCTAACACGTCACGGAAAAACTTTGACCCACGGGGCTAAATCCCCGGGCTAAGTGATCAAAGAAGACAACAACCTCTCCCTCTTTGGGCTCTGGAGGACATTCTGATCCGGGAACCCTCCAGTGAAGGACATTTTTTGGGCCTAAACCACCAATTTTTGCCATTTTCTCTAAATCCTCCTCAGTAATTCGGGATTGGACCCAGTTGCAGCAGACAAACTGCTTGGCTTGAGTGGTCATTTTTCGGAAGGAAAAGTCTGAAAATACAATGAAGAGCCGGTTTACAATCTAAGCAAGTTTAAACCGGCATGCTCTATAAAGGTACTGGTCTAAACGGCGGTTTAGGCAGGGGGCTAATGGTATCTACCGGGTTAGAAATATCTAGAACAGCTAGAACAATGGCATCTACCGGATTATAGAGTCTCAAAAAGCTAAACCGCCAACAAGGGTAAACAAGACACAGATCTGAAGTTATGAAGAAACAGCTTTCGCACAGACAGCAGTGAAATATGGATCTACCGCATACTAGAAATTCAGAGATATTCAAGTGATATTTAGTGGAACGACGAAAGCTCTAACAGATGCAATCTAAACTGGTATTACAAGGAGAAAAACAAGTATACTAGCAAAGCGGGATTACTGCTATGATGTGGAGACAAGAAGACTAGATCTACATTGATTCATGGAGCCGTAAGGAAGAACCATGAAGAATAACGCCTACCCGCAAGCTCGAATGAAGGAACCCTAAAACAATATCTATGAGCGGGGTAAGGAGAGGACGTACCCGAGGCGCCGGGTGCGGAGAAGCGCCGGTGAGTTTCTGAACCGATCAGGTTGATGCAGCGGCCAAGACCCGACGGAGATGCGGAGCTTGACGACGGCGGCGGAGCTCGAGTACGAACGGACGGAGGAAGAAGAAGAAGAGGCAAGGGGGGGAAAGAGATGCCCCTCTGCCCTATTTATAAGTTGAAGGATAAAATGGCAGGCGCGGGAATCGAGGAGCCGAAAAAGTAGATATGGGATGATACTGTCGCCTCGATCTTCGGAGCTTTAATGAAAAAAAACAGGTACAAGTGTTAAGTGAGCAGATGACGTCACGACGGATTAAATGCGATCTGAGAAGATGATGTCACGCCGGTTTATGAAGCACATGAAGCCACGGAAGGGGAAATCTTTACAAGACTTTGAAGATTGACATGAACAGGTTCAAATCAATCTGGGGCCTAATGTCAGGGATATTACCACCAGGTATAAACCGCCCAGGAGGGGCCGGTTTATGTTCGGTGAGATTACTTTTACTAAAGCCCAGTAGAGCATGGAGCAAGACACTTTAGCCCAGGAGGTTTAGAGCCCAAGTATTAGGGCCCATGATTTGTAAACCGCGATAATGTATGTAACTTGTGATGTAAGATAGGAAGGATAGAGACCGCGCCAGACACGTTTATGAGCCGGCCTCGGGATTCTGTAAACCGGATCGGGCGTCACCTCGTATATAAAGGGACGACCCGGCGACGGTTCAAGGGCAGAGAACAACAGCTCGAGACACAGGCAAGCGGATTTGCTCCCTAGTCATCGAAACCCTAGCAATACTACACCAAACTAGACGTAGGCTTTTACCTTCATCGAAGGGGCCGAACTAGTATAAAAAAACATGCGTCCTTGTCCGCTTTAACCCCTTTAAGCTAACCCGTAGCGATGGCCTCATGACTAAGTCCTTTTGCTAGGACATCTGCCGTGACAAAACCACGACAGTAATGATCATTCCTAGTAGCTTTGTTTAATTTTCTAAAATCAATTACCATTCTATAGCCTGTAAAGATTGTTTGTGGAATAAGTTCATTCTTATCATTGGGAACAATAGTAATACCTCCTTTCTTAGGAACACAATGAATAGGACTTACCCATCTACTATCAGCTATATGATAGATTATACCTGCTTCCAGAAGTTTTAATATTTCCATTCTTACCAGTTCTTTCATCTTCGGATTCAACCGACGTTGGTGATCAACAACGGGTTTAGCATCAGGTTCCATATTAATATTGTGCTAACATAGAGTGGGGCTAATGCCCTTTAAGTCATCAAGAGTATATCCAATAGCATCTCGGTGCTTCCTTAGAACTTTCAATAATCTTTATTCTTCATGTTCTGAAAGGTTAGCACTAATAATAATAGGATATATCTTCTTCTCATCAAGATAAGCATATTTCGAAGTGTGTGGCAATTGTTTTAATTCAAACACAGGATCACCTTTAGGCGGAGGAGGACCTCGTATTCAATAGGCAAATTGTGTTTAAGCAGAGGATGTTGTTCAATGAAAATATAATCTATTTCATTTCTTTCATGCATATGTAAATCATTTTCATGGTATAGCAGATGTTGTTCTAGTGGATCAGTAGGAGGCACAACAATAGAAGCAAGACCAATTTTTCATCCTTACTAGGCAATTCCTTTTTATGACGTTTTCTACTAAACTTGGGAAATTAAACTCATGAGACATATCACCAAAGCCAACACCGACAGTTTGTTTCTCACAATATATTTTAGCATTAATGGTGTTTACGAAAGGTCTACCAAAGATAATGGGACAAAAATTAACTTGTTGGGAACCAAGAACAAGAAAATCAGTAGGGTATTTTATTTTCCCACACAAGACTTCAACATATCTAACAATCCCAATTGGTGAAATAGTGGCTCTATTAGCAAGTTTAATAGTAACATCTATGTCATCTATCTCTGCGAGTGCTATGTCATTCATAATTTCTTGGTATAAGGTAAAGGGAATAGCACTCACGCTAGCACCTATGTCACATAAACCATGATAATAGTGATCTCCTATTTTAACTGAGACAACGGGCATGCCAACAATAGGTCTATGTTTATCTTGTTTATTAGGTTTGGCAATTCTAGCACCTTCTTCACAGAAATAAATAACATGCCCATCTATATTTTCTTCCAAGAGATCCTTAACCACAACACTAGGTTCTACCTTGATTTGTTCATCAGGTTTAGGTGTTCTTATATAACTTCTGTTGACCACAGTTGAAACTTTAATATGTTCCTTAATCCTAACAGTGAAAGGTGGTTTCTCAATATAAGCAATAGGAACAACTAGATCAACATTATAAATAATAGTTTCCTCTTTAGCTAGTACCAGTTCTTTAATTTCTTCTTTAACAGGTGGGGGATATTTAAACCACTTATCCTTAGGGAGATCAACATGAGTAGCAAATGATTCACAAAAGGAGGCTACGAGAGTCAAGTCCATATTTAGTGCTAAACTTTTGAAAAGCATCGGTATCCATAAAAGATTTAACACAATCGAACTTATGCTTAATACCTGACTCTTTATCTTCGTCGAGTTCCCAATCTTCCGAGTTGCGTTTAACTCTTTATAAAAGATCGCACCGGAATTCAATAGTCTTCTTCGTAAAAGAACCACCACAAGAAGTATCAAGCATGGATTGATCATTACGTGAAAACCGAGCAGAAAAATTATGTATAATATTTTCTCTTGGTAGCTCATGATTGGGGCATGAATATAACATTGACTTAAGCCTCCCCCAAGCTAGAGCGATACCTTCTCCTTCACGAGGCCAAAAATTATATATGTAATTCCGATCATGATGAACTAGATGCATAGGATTTTTTTTGGTGAAACTCCAATTTCAATCGATTATAATTCCAAGATCCAATATCATCGCATAGCTTGTACCATGCCAATGATTTTGCCTTTAAAGATAAAGGGAAAACCTTCTTCTTAACCTCATCTCTGGGTAAACCTGCAAGCTTAAACAATCCACAAATTTCTTCCACATATATCAAGTGCATATCAGGATGTTGGGTTCCATCCCCTGCGTAAGGATTAGCTAGCGGTTGTTCTATCATACCCAAAGGAATTTAATATAAAATATGTTCAGTAGCTGCAGTAGGTTGAGGGGTAACTAATTGTGGTTCCGATCGGGGTGAACATACCCTGAACAAACCCCTCAAATGATTGTTCTCCATTGTAACAAGTGACAATAAATTTCAGCACGTAGTAATAATTTTTCCTTACCAATTTCCACTGACCAAGAGCGCTTCACTCCCCGGCAATGGTGCCAGAAAATAGCCTTGATGACCCATAAGCATATGGGATCAATTGTAGCCTTTTCGATAAGTAAGAGTGTCGAACCCAACGAGGAGCAGAAGGAAATGACAAGTGGTTTTCAGCAAGGTAATGTGTGCAAGTGCTAAATTGTAAGTAACAGAGTAGTTTGGTAGCAAGATAATTTGTAACGAGCCGGTAACGATAGTAGTAACAAAAGTGCAGCAAGATAGCCCAATCCTTTTGAGGCAAAGGACAGGCCAAATGGTCTCTTATATTAAGCAAAGCGTTTTTTAGGGTACACGGGAATTTCATCTAGTCACTTTCATCATGTTGATTTGATTCGTGTTCTCTACTTTGATAATTTGGTATATGGGTGGACCGGTGCTTAGGTGTTGTTCTTACTTGAACAAACCTCCTACTTATGATTAACCCCCTCGCAAGCATTCGCAACTATGAGAAAAATATTAAGAATAAATTCTAACCATAGCATTAAACTTTTGGATCCAATCGGTCCCTTACGGAGTAGCGCATAAACTAGGGTGTAAGCTTCTGTCACTCTCGCAACCCGTCATCTAATAACTACTCCACAATGCATTCCTTAGGCCCAAATATGGTGAAGTGTCATGTAGTCGACGTTCACATGACACCACTAAGGGAATCACAACATACATACTATCAAAATATTGAACACATATCAAGTTCACATGATTACTTGCAACATGATTTCTCCTGGGACCTCAAGAACAAAAGTAACTACTCACAAATGATAAACATGCTCAAGATCAGAGGGGTATTAAATAGCATAATGGATCTAAACATATAATCTTCCACCAAATAAACCATATAGTGATCACCTACAATATGTAATCAACACTACTAGTAATCCACAGGTACCAATCTGAGGTTCTGGTACAAAGATTGAACACAAGAGATGAACTAGGGTTTGAGAGGAGATGGTGATGGTGAAGATGTTGATGGAGATTTCCCTCATGAAGAAGGGAGAGTTTTTGGCGATGATGATGACGATAATTTCCCCCTCCAAGAGGAAAGTTCCCCTGGCGGAATCTTTCCGCCGGACATTAAAAGTGCTCCTGTCCAAGTTCCGCCCCGAGATCTCGGTGCTTCGTCCCGAAAGTCCTCTTCTTATTTTTTCTAGGTCAAAATGACTTATATACCAGAAGATGGGCACTGGAGGTGGGCCGGGCTCAGCACAACCCACCAGGGCATGCCTGGGAAGGCTGGCGCGCCCTGGTGTCTTGTGCTCACGAGGTGGCCCCCCTTCGATAGTTATTTACCCCAGTATTTATTATTTATTCCATAAAAAATCCCCGTGAAGTTTTAGCTTGTTTGGAGTTGTGCGGAATAGGTGGCCTGACGTAGCTTTTTCAGGTCGAGATTTCCAGCTGCCGGAATTCTCCCTCTTTGTATGAACCTTGCATATTATGAGAGAAAAGTCATTAGAATTACTCCAAAAAGTATTATTATGCATAAAAACATCATAAATAACAGTAAGTAAACATGATGCAAAATGGACGTACCATATCACACCAACGATAGCTTCTCAAGAAGGTATGAACACCAACCCACCTACCAAATTACCTGCACCTGTCGTGGCGGGTGATAGCGGACGACGCGAGGGAGAGCCTCCATTAGTGCCAGATGACATTGCCCCCGTTGAAGTACCAAATGCTGATGATTTCATGGAGGAGGAGGATGATGACCCTCTCAATTATATAAATACTGCCTATGTGGATGAAAGTTTCATGGCTCAGGGCGATGAAGAATCAGGCTATGAGCGTGTAGATGATGACATGATGCTGGCTGATTTCCCGGAGCCGAAACGTCCTAAAGCGGAATGCAAAAATCTCTCTTCAAGCAATCCTCACAGGAGACGCCTCCAGATGCCCCTGAGGGAGTCCTGGATTTGGGGGTCCTCAGGTGTCCGAATTACTCGTTATGGGCCGGACTGATGGGCGGTGAAGATAAAGCAGAACATCGTCCCCCGTGTCCGGGTAGGACTCCTATGTATGTAGAAAGGCAAGTTTGATGTCCGGGTGTAATGTTTCCTTCCTTTGCAAGTCAACTTTGTACAACCCTAGGCCCCCTCCGGTGTGTATATAAACCGGAGGGTTTAGTCCGTGGAGGCCAACAGAAAAATCATAGGCTAGAAGGCTAGGGTTTAGCCATTACGATCTCGAGGTAGATCAACTCTTGTAACTCCTATATTCATCAAGAATAATCAAGCAGGAAGTAGGGTTTTACCTCCATTAAGAGGGCCCGAACCTGGATAAACATTGTGTCTCCTTTATCCCTTATTACCATAGATCCTCAGACTCACAGCTTGGGCCCCCCTACCCAAGATCTGTCAGTTTTGACACCGAAAATGGTTGCTTTCATTGAGATCTCCGTTGTGTAGTCGCGAAAAGCGATCTATGGCTCACCTTGTCATCAACGACGATATCACTTCTGGAAAGAGCCTGACTTTTGTTCAGGTCCTCCAGCTCGGCGGATTCATCGTATGCGCCCGCATGGCCATTAAGCTGACTGCTTCCCCTGCGATCGCCAAGCACCACTGAAAGTGCAACTATCCCTAGGTGGTTTTGGTAATTACTAACAACATATAGCTCATTGAACTAATGCTATCTCAAGATAAATATTTCAGGAAAGTTCAATGATTGGCATGGCATGGACTAGAGGATGTGGAACCCCTTCAAAATGCTAAGGACACATATTGGCTCAAGCTCAATACTCTACATTTTCTATTTTAGTGATCCAAGATCACATTGAGTCCATAGGAAAGCCAATACTATTAAAAGGGGATGAGGTGTTGCTTAATGGGTTTCTTGCTCAAAATGCTTAGTGATATGCTCCAAAACCCTCAACCATTTTCTCACATCCACATATGTCACAAACCAAAAGTCAAACTCGGCCCCACCGAAACTTTCTATCCGGCGCCACCGTGTTCAGTTGACATATCCACTGCCACAAACCCTAGTCACTTCGGTCTCATCGATAGGGATCTCAGTCTCACCGAGATGGGATTGCAAACTCTCTGTTTCCCTTTGTAACATTTCAGTCTAACCAAGATGAGCAATCGGTCCCATCGAGTTTGCAACGCAAACTCTCTGTTTCCCCTTCGTAACTTTTCGGTCCAACCGAAACAAGCGAATCGGTCCCACCGAGTTTGCCTGACCAACTCTCTGGTTAGCTAATTCCAAAAATCGGTCCTACCGAGTTTGTGTAATCGGTCTCACCGAGATTACGTTATGCCCTAACCCTAATGAAATCGGTCCTACCGAGTTGATCATATCGGTCCCACCGAAATGCCTAACGTTCACATTATGAACTAAATCGGTCTGACCGAGTTCTCTGTGCAATCCTTATCTCTGATTCTAAGCACAAAGATATTGCCATGATTCTTGCCACGATCGAAATCATCTTGTCCAGCAGAAACTCCGTATAACTTAGTTTTGATTCGAAAATTTAGGGTTAGGTCTCCGCCGAACTCATCTCGGACCGACCGATTTGTAGAAATCGGTCTCATCGATTTGGCTTAGGCCATTGCACTTGCGCTTTTCGGTCTAACCGAAAATTGCAAATCGGTGTGACCGAGTTCGACTCTCTGTGAAACCCTAGCAATCTCGGTGCCACCAAACTGTGACTCGGTCTGACCGAGTTCACTAGTTTAGGTTCCAAAGTTGCTTCGGTATCACCGAGTTTAACAAATCGGTAGCTCCGAAATGCTTTCTGTGAAGAACTAAAACTAAGTTTTTGAGTTATCTGTTTTGCAAAAACTCTGCACTTTGTGATGCTTATCCACTCTATCTCATCTACATCTATTCACAGGGTCAGCTTTCAGTTTGCAGTGTCAACAATGTCTGATCAAAGTGACAGCCAGAACTGGCCTGAGGAGCAAGTTAACATGAGTGAGGGCACTAGTCCCTCTAGCAGTTCTGATGAGGGTAGCAGGAGCACTCCAAGTAATCTTCCAAAGGATGCTATCAAGACTAGGAAGAAGAAAACTTCTAACAGTAAGGATGAGTATTTTGTGGCTGATGAGGCCACTTCAAAGAAGAAAGTTGCTAGGAAGGAATATGGCACAACTGCTTCAACCAAGCCTGGTTTGAATAAGAAGGTCCCTGCCAAAGGAGCTCCAATGTCAAAGGCCAGAGCATCAACTCAAGAAACAATGGTGTTCACTCTTGAAACCAGAGATGATGAGCCAGCAGGAAGTAAGAAGAGAGCTAGGAAAACCACAGCCAGAGTGATTGGCAAGCCATCCATGAGAGATGATGGTGATGATGAAGCAGCAGAAGAAGAAGAGGATGCTGCACTAGCACCTAAATCTCAGAAGCTGATGGGGGATGCCACTAAGTCAGGGGCTACTCCTTCAAAGCCCAAGACTGCCCCCAAAGCTGCTGCTCAAGCCACCAAGTCTACACCCAAGAGAAGCACAAGGAACATTCCAGCTGCAGAAAAGAACAAGGCCCCAGTTCCTAAAATTGAAGAAGATGATGAAGTCCAAGTGCTTAGGAAGCTCAAGCCCAAGATCCCTGATCATGGTGATAATCATATTATTGCTGAGGACATGAAGTTGAGGAACGATGCAGGTCTCTGAAGATGGAGACAATCTCATCCATATGCTGTGAGGAGAAGGACTGCTGTGGATTATAGGTTCCATACCAAAGAACATCATGATTTCTATCAAACCATTCTGCTTGACAAGAAGCCAATGGTATGTGACATGAGATGGGTTGATTGGGAATACATCAAGGAAAATGAAGATCATTTTTCAAGTGTGCATGAAAGCTTCAAGGCTTGTGGTGTTGACAAGTTTGTGGGACAAAAGTTGACAAAATGGAATGATGAACTCATCATGCTATTCTACTCCACAGCTCATTTTTATCCAGATGGTAGGATTGTGTGGATGTCTGAAGGTACAAGGTACCAGTCAACTGTTAATTAGTGGGCCAAGTTGATAAAATCCCCTGAAGAGCATGAGGATGACTTGGATGTCTATGCCAACAAGAAGGAAGACCACAACTCAATGGCCAACATGTACAAAGAGATCCCAGACAAAGCATTGGATACACACAAGTTTGGATCTGTTCATTACTTGTTGTCTGGTCTAGCTACAATCAACACTATATTGAGGCATACATTGTTGCCCAAGTTAGGATATCATAAGATGATCAGAGGACACTCAATCAACTTTCTGCACATTTTTTATGTCCCTAAAAAATTCAAAGTTATGAGTCTGATTGTTGAGACAATCAAGAGGACTGCAGCTGACCAGAAGAGATCATGTGG
The DNA here is from genome assembly GCA_902687465.1 of Secale cereale. Lineage (NCBI taxonomy): Eukaryota > Viridiplantae > Streptophyta > Magnoliopsida > Poales > Poaceae > Secale > Secale cereale. Next base: position 534,203,591 of record LR738712.1, on the reverse strand, counting down.
GTATGATCCACACATTCAGGAGCTCATCAACTCCGAGATGGGCACAGGCACATACTTGTTGGACAAGGAACATCTACCCCTATATCCAGACTTTGAGGTCAACACCGTTGTCATGGATGAGAATGAACCTTCATCAGTACAAGCACAAGAGAAAAGAGAGAAAGCTAGAGCTGAGAAAGCAGCAAAGATGCCAAGTGTTGAAGAAGCATCTCAAGTGTCCCTCAAGTCAAAACAAGATCAAATAGCATATCTGATTCAAGCAACCTTGAGGACTGAGAAGAGCTTGGCCAGCCTGACTCAAAATCAGGAGAGCATAGAGAGGATCATTGAAACAAAGTTCTATGATCTTGATCTGAAAGTGACTAAGATACAGACTGCAGTTGAGCAGCTCCTGGAGAAAGCAGAGGAGAGGAAAGGGCAGGCTACCACAGATACCTTTCAGAGAGTGCCTAGAGGTCAGAGATCTGCTGCAGTGCCCATACCTGACACTAGAGCTACTACATCAACTCCAGCAGCTACAGCTTAAGTGCCACCTCCAGTTGCCACTTGATACGTCTCCAACGTATCTATAATTTTTTATTGTTCCATGCTATTATTTATGAAGTTTTGGATGTGTAATGGGCTTTGTTATACACTTTTATATTATTTTTGGGACTAACCTACTAACTCAAAGGCCCATTCCAGATTGCTGTTTTTTGTCTGTTTTAGGGTTTTACAGAAAAGGAATATCAAACGGAGTCCAAACGGAATGAAACCTTCGGGAGAGATATTTTTGGAGAAAATCACGCACGGGAGACTTGAGAACCATGGAGTAGGGCACACGTGTCGCCCACGAGGGTGCCCCCCCCTATAGGGCGCGCCCCCTGCCTCGTGGGCCCCACGTTTGGCCCCCGGTGCCCTCCTTCCTCCTATATATACCTACGTACCCCGAAACTATCAGAACAACAGAGAAAACCCTAGTTCTACCGCTGCAACCTTCTATTCCCATGAGATTCCATCTTGGGGCCTGTTCCGGAGCTCCGCCGGAGGGGGGGATCTACCACGGAGTGCTTCTACATCATCATCATCGCCTCACCATGAGTTGTGAGTAGTTTACCACAGACCTTCGGGTCCATAGCTAGTATCTAGATGGCTTCTTCTCTCTCTTTGGATCTCAATACAAAGTTCTCCTCGGTCTTCGAGGAGATCTATTCGATGTAATCTCTTTTTGCGGTGTGTTTGTCGAGATCCGATGAATTGTGGGTTTACGATCAAGATTATCTATGAGAAATATTTGGTTCTTCTCTCAACTCTTTATGTATGATTATAATATCCTTGCAAGTCTCTTCGAATTATTGGTTTGGTTTGGCCTACTAGATCTATAGTTCTTGCAATGGGAGAAGTGCTTGGCTTTGGGTTCAATCTTGCGGTGTCCTTTCCCAGTGATAGTAGGGGCAGCAAGGCACGTATTGTATTGTTGCCATAGAGGATAAAAAGATGGGTTTATATCACTAAGTTTGAGTTTAACCCTCTACATCATGTCATCTTGCTTAAGGCATTACTCTATTCTTATGAGCTTAATACACTAGATGCATGCTGGATAGTGGTCGATATGTGGAGTAATAGTAGTAGATGCATAATCGTTTCGGTCTACTTGTCTCGGATGTGATGCCTATATATAATGATCATGCCTAGATAGTCTCATAATTATTCGCTTTTCTATCAATTGCTCGACAGTAATTTGTTTACCCGCCGTAGCATATCGCTATCATGAGAGAAGCCACTAGAGAACAGTATGGCCCCCGGGTCTATTCTCAACATATCAATCTACAATCTACCTTACTTTTCCGCTTTTACTTTCTGTTCTTATAACCAAAAATATCAAACTATCATCTCTATCAGATCTCACTTTCATAAGTGACCGTAAAGGGATTGACAACCCCTTATCGCGTTGGCCGCGAAGTTCTTATTTGTTTGTGCAGGTGCGAGGGACTCGCGCGTGGTATCCTACTTGATTGATACCTTGGTTCTCAAAAACTGAGGGAAATACTTATGCTATTGTGCTGCATCTCCCTTTCCTCTTCGAGGGAATACAACGCAAGCTCGAGAAGTAGCAAGAAGAATTTCTGGCACCGTTGCCGGGGAGGCTTACAAAAAAGTCATATACCAAGTACCTATCACAAACCCTTATCCTTTGCATTACATTTTGCCTATCATTTTCCTCTCCTCCACTTCACCCTTGTCGTTTTATTTGCCTTTCTTTTCGCCGTGTGTTTACCGTTCGCTTGCTTCTTGTTTGCTTGTGTTGCTATGTGCCCTTTATTAGCTTGCATCTTCGCTTGCTAAATTATGGATCCTCATCCACTTGATAATCTCTTTAAGAGATCCAATTATGTTGAACCAATTTCTAGTGAGTTGAGTGCACTAGATTATCTTTATGAGGTTTTGCTTGAAATTAGTGAATCTGAAAATTGTGATGAAATATTGAAAGAAAATTATAAAGTGATTCACGATAGCTCTTTGAGTAAAAAAGCATGATTGCAATGATGTTATTATAAATTCTATTAATGTCAATTGTGTTAATGATATGCAAAACCCTAAGCTTGGGGATGCTAGTATTGCTATGTCCGCTACTTGTTGCAATGATCATGATTGGGGTGATGCTTCTTACGATCTTGAAAAATTATTTAAGCCCCATGATGAATATGAGATTGATAATAATGTTTGCCATGATATTGAAAGTGGGTCTGAAAGAATGTCAACTTTTGATCCCACTACTTTGGATATTGATCAATCTTATGAATTTTTTGATAAAAGTGGGCTTGGAGAAGTAATGTCTTTGTTCTATGTTAATCCCACTATCTTGAATGAGGACCAACTTTGCATACATATGGATCATGTAGAAAGTTATTTATGTGATAGATATATTGTTGAATTTTCTTATGATCCTACGTGTAATTCTTATGAGAGAGGAAAATATGGTTGTAGACATTTTCATGTTACTAAATTACCTCTCATTATGTTGAGATTGCTATTGTTTCTTTCTTTTCCTTGCAGCGGCGAGGATAGCGGGATGGTTTGGAGGCCCTGGGCGGGCTGGTGAATTTGCTTCGCATAAAATTGACAGGCTTCACAAGACCTTACCAGTTAATTTGGTGGCATCATCGAGTGTTGTGGGCCAGTAGAATCCGCTGCTGAATGCCTTGCCTACGAGGGTGCGTGAGGGGGAGTGATGCCTGTAGTCTCCGTCGTGTATGTCAGCCAACAGCTCGCTCCTCTGCTTCTTGGAGATGCACTGCAGAGAAACATCGTTCGGCCTTCTACGGTAGAGCTCACCATCCTGAATGCAGTATGCGGTGGCCTGCCGGGCCACACGCTCCGCATCTTATTCAGTCTCCGGCAGGGTTCCCTGGAGTAGGTATGCCCTGAACTCCTCAGTCCAACATCCCTCCCGAGGTTCTACTACGAGAAGTAGGCGGGCCCCTAAGGTTGGGCCACAGGCCAGGGCGCCTGAGGTTGGTGCTAGGGGGAGTTCCTCCTGAGGCGACGCCGTCTCGATGCCTGGGGGGCTGCCGATGGCTTAAAAAGCCACTCTTCAAAGACGCCAGGCTCTTGAGGCAATCGCCGAGATGCTCTCTTGGCAATGCCATCCGCCTCCTTGTTCGTGCCATGCAGTACGTGCTGCAATTCCAAACCTAGGAACCATTTCTCGATCTTACGTACCTCCTCGAGGTATGCCTCCATGTACTTTTCCTTCGGTGTGTACGCCTTGTTGGAGAAGTTAACGAGGAGCTGGGAGTCGCCCTTGATAGTAAGGAGCCTCACCCCCAGCGTCGCCGCGGCCTTGAGGCCAGCAATCAGGCCTTCGTACTCCGCAATGTTGTTGGAGACCTTTTCGCCATTCTGGAAGCATAGTTGCACGGCGTAGTAGAGCTTGTCCTTGGTGGGCGAGATGAGCACGACTCCAGCCCCCGCACCCTGATGCGCGAAGGCACCGTCAAAGTACATGACCCAACCATATGGGGCTTCATCTCTAGGGCGAGGGAGCGGTTCTCGCTCACTCCTTGATCTGGGACATCAGTCCATTCTGCCACGGAATCGGCAAGGGTTGCTCCTTTGATGATCCGGGTCGTGCTGAACTCCAACTCAAATGCTTGTAGCTCGATGTTCCATTTGGCGACTCTTCCTACCGCATTGGGGCTCTGGAGTACCCTTTCCAAAGGGTAAGCTGAGACAACCTTGATCGGGTGACCTTGGAAGTAGTGGCGTAGCTTCCGAGAGGCGACGACGAGCGCCAGCAGGAGCTTCTGGGGCATGGGGTAGCGTGCTTGCATGTCACGCAACACTGTGCTAACGAAGTACACCGGGTGCTCGACGAGGGTGGAGGCGTTGGTGGATTCCTGCAGTTCCTGAGGCAGAAGCTCCTCGGGAACCTTGTCGCCCGCCAAGGCGGTCGAGGCCTCGGGAGCACCATCCTAGGGAGCCTTGGTATGTTGAAGGTCATCCAGGGCACTAGGAGCGCCGTTAGTTGGTGTGTGGGCCGTGACTTCTGGAGCACCGTCCTGAGTTGGTGGTGCCCTAGCCAGGTGCGGGGTGTGATACGTCTCCAACGTATCTACTTTTCCAAACACTTTTGCCCTTGTTTTGGACACTAACTTGCATGATTTGAATGGAACTAACCCGGACTGGCGTTGTTTTCAGCAGAATTGCATGGTGTTGTTTTTGTGCAGAAATAAATAATTCTTGGAATGACCTAAAAATCCACGGAGAATTATTTTGGAAAATATAAAAATATCTGCGGAAAGATCCAGACCAGGGGCCCCACACCCTGTCCACGAGGGTGGGGGCGTGCCCCTCCCCCTAGGCGCTCCCCTGCCTCGTGGGCCCCCTGATGCTCCACCGACGTACCCGCGAACTCCATATATTCACTTTCGGGGAGAAAAAATTTAGAGAGGAAGAATTATCACGTTTTACGATACGGAGCCGCCGCCAAGCCCTAACCTCCCTCGGGAGGGCTGATCTGGAGTCCGTTCGGGGCTCCGGAGAGTGGAGATCGTCGCCATCGTCATCATCAACCTTCCTCCATCACCAATTCCATGATGCTCACCGCTGTGCGTGAGTAATCCCATCGTAGGCTTGCTGGACGGTGATGGGTTGGATGTGATTTACCATGTAATCGAGTTAGTTTTGTTAGGGTTTGATCCCTAGAATCCACTATGTTCTAAGATTGATGTATGACTTTGCTATGCTTAATGCTTGTCAGTAGGGCCCGAGTGCCATGATTTCAGATCTGAACCTATTATGTTTTCATGAATATATGTGTGTTCTTGATCCTATCTTCCAAGTCTATAGTCACCTACTATGTGTTATGATCCGGTAACCCCGAAGTGACAATAATCGGGACCACTTTCGGTGATGACTGTAGTTTGAGGAGTTCATGTATTCACTATGTGTTAATGCTTTGGTCCGGTACTCTATTAAAAGGAGGCCTTAATATCCCTTAGTTTCCACTAGGACACCGCTGCCATGGGAGGGTAGGACAAAAGATGTCATGCAAGTTCTTTTCCATAAGCACATATGACTATATTCGGAATACATGCCTACATTACATTGATGAACTGGAGCTAGTTCTGTGTCACCCTAGGTTATAACTTTTACATGATGAATCGCATCCGACATAATTTCCCATCACCGATCCAATGCCTACGAGCTTTTCACATATTGCTTGTTGCTTATTTACTTTTCCGCTGCTACTGTTACAAAACTACAAAAACACTATCGTTACTTTTATTGCTGTTACCACTATTTTCATATTACCTTGCTACTAAATTACCTTGCTGCAGATATTAAGTTTCCAAGTGTGGTTGAATTGACAACTCAGCTGCTAATACTTAAGAGTATTCTTTGGCTCCCCTTGTGTCGAATCAATAAATTTGGGTTGAATACTTTACCCTCGAAAACTGTTGCGATCCCCAACACTTGTGGGTTACCAAGACTATTTTCTGGCGCCGTTGCCGGGGAGCATAGCTATATTATTTAAGTCACTTGGGATTTATATCTGTTGATCACTATGAAGAATTTGAATGACCCAAAAACCAAGATTTATCCCTCAACTACGAGGGGAGGTAAGGAATTGCCATCTAGCTCTGCACTTGATTCACCATCTGTTATGAGTAAATTTGCGACGCCTACTCCTGCCATTGAATCTGATATGTCGTATGTTCTTGATGATGCCACTTCTGCTATGTATGATGAAACTACTTCTATGCTTGATAATACTGTGCCACTAGGTGAATTTCTAGATGAACAAATTGCTAAGGTTAGGGAGAATGCAAATATTGAAACTGATAATATTTATGAAAGTGATGATGAAGATTCTCCACCTAGATATGAATTGCATGTCATTCCTGAGGGTTATGTTATGGACGAAGAAACTGCTAGAGACTTTCTTGCTTGCAACGATAGATATGATCTTAAGAAATTATTATCTAAGTTGAAAGAAAAGTCTTTGAATGCTAGAATGAAATGTAACCCTGTTATCTACTTCACCTATCTTTGTTAATGATAAGGATTATGATTTCTCTGTTGATCCTGAGTTAATTACTTTGGTTGAATCTGATCCTTTCCATGGCTATGAATCTGAAACTGTTGTGGCACATCTTACTAAGTTGAATGATATAGCCACCCTGTTTACCAACGATGAAAAGATTCGTTATTACTATATCCTTAAGTTATTTCCGTTCTCGTTAAAGGGTGATGCTAAGACATGGTTTAATTCTCTTGATCCTGGTTGTGTGCGTAGTCCCCAGGATATGATGCATTACTTTTCTGCTAAATATTTTCCCGCTCATAAGAAAAAAGCTGCCTTACGGGAAATATATAACTTTGTGCAAATTGAAGAAGAGAGTCTCCTAGAAGCTTGGAGGAGGCTTCTCCAATTACTTAATGCTTTGTCTGATCATCCTCTTCAGAGGAATGAAATACTTGATGTCTTTTATAATGGACTAACCGATGCTTCCAGAGACCACCTAGATAGTTGTGCTGGTTGTTTTTTCAGGGAAAGAATAGTTCACCAAGTTGAATTACTATTGAATAATATGTTGGCCAATGAAAATAATTGGACACTTCCTGAACCAGCCCCTAAGACAACTCCGAAGAAAAGGGGAGTTATATTTCTCAGTCCTGAAGATATGCAAGAGGAAAAGAAATCTATGAAAGAAAAAGGTATTAAGGCTGAAGATGTTAAGAATTTACCGCCTATTGAAGAAATATATGGTCTTGATAACCCGACACAGGTAGGAAAGGTAAATTCTCTTTATAGATTTGATGAAGGTGATATTCCTCGTTATAAGTCTGCTAGCCAATGCTTAGATGAATTTGATAATTTTATTGTGAAGCAAGAAAACTTCAATGCTTATGTTGGTAGACAATTGCAACATAATGCTTATATGATTGCACGTTTGAGTGATTATATATCTGGAGTTAAAGGTGAATTGAAACTCATTAGTAAATGTGCTTCTATGGTTACCACTCAAGTAGAACAAGTACTTAAGGCTCAGAATGATTTGCTCAATGAATTAAATAGTAAGAATAATGACTATGCTATTAGAGTTGCAACTAGAGGTGGTAAAATGACTTAGGAACCTTTGTATCCTGAGGGCCACCCTAAGAGAATTGAGCAAGATTCTCAGAGAGCTAATTTAGATGCACCTAGTTCTTCTAAGAAGAAGAAAAAGAAAAATGATAGGACTTTGCATGCTTCTAGTGAACCTGTAGCTGACACACCTGAGAATCCCAATGATATATCTATTTCTGATGATGAAACACAATCTGGTAATGAACATGAGCCTAGTGATAATGATGATGATGATGTTCATGATGATGCTCAACCTAGCAATGATAATGATATAGAGATTGAACCTGCTGTTGATCTTGATAACCCACAATCAAAGAATCAATGGTATGATAAGAGGGACTTTGTTGCTAGGAAGCACAGTAAGGAAACAGAACCATGGGTTGAGAAACCCATGCCTTTTCCTCCTAAACCATCCAAGAAAAAGGATGATGAGGATTTTGAGCGCTTTGCTGAAATGATTAGACCTATCTTTTTGCGTATGCGTTTCACTGATATACTTAAAACAAATCCTTATGCTAAGTATATGAAAGATATTATTACCAATAAAAGAAAGATTCCTGAAGTAGAACCACCATGCTTGCCAACTACACTTTTAAGGGTGGAATACCTAAGAAACTAGGAGATCCAGGAGTACCTACTATACCTTGCTCCATTAAGAGAAACAATGTTAAAACTGCTTTATGTGATCTTGGAGCCGGTGTTAGTGTTATGCCTCTCTCTTTATATCATAGACTTGACTTGAGTAAGTTGACACCTACTGAAATATGTTGGCCGATAAATCAACTGCTATACCTGTCGGTATTTGTGAGGATGTGCCTGTTATGGTTGCAAATGTTACTATTCTAACAGACTTTGTTATCCTTGATATTCCCGAGGATGATAGTATGTCTATTATCCTTGGTAGACCCTTTTTTAATACTGTAGGGGCCGTTATTGATTGCAACAAAGGCAATGTCACTTTTCATGTCAATGGTAATGAGCATACGGTACACTTTCCGAGGAAACAACCTCAGGTCCACAGTATCAATTCTATTGGAAAATTTTCAACTATTACTATTGGAGGTTTTGAATTTCCTCTTCCTACTGTCAAGAAGACATATGATATTCGTATTGTTGGGGACATACATACCCCCATTGAGGTAACCTAGTGTTATTCGAAAATTCTCCGGTTTCATGTTATTCGGAAAGAGTTTAATGACAAGACTTGATCAACCTTGTTAATCGATTCCTTTTGATGAGCATGAGATGGCTGAATCAAGATAGCACAACCTTCTGTACCCTCCTTTTACTTTCTGTTAATTAGATTAAATAAAGCAAAAATAGTATTTTCTGTCTGTTTCTAGACTTATCCGTGCAATAAAAAATACCCCAAAAATAAAAATTCTCCAAATGCCCTCAAAATGAAATATGATTTTCTCTAGAATATTTGAGAATATATGGCACAGAAAACACAGCGAGGAGAGCCAGCACCTGACCACGAGGGTCCAGGGCGCGCCCACCCTCATAGGGCGTGCCCCCTGCCTCGTGGGCCCCATGTGGCCCCCCTCCACTTATTCCTGCACCCACACACTTCTTCTTCGTCCCAAAAAAATCACTATCCAGCTCAATCACGAGTTCTAGCTCATCTTGCTGCCATTTTTTATCTCCTTGCTCGAAGCTCCATTCACAAAACTGTTTGGGGGAGATTGTTCCTTGGTATGTGACTCCTCCATTGGTCCAATTAGTTTTTGTTCTAGTGCTTTATTTATTGCAAATTTTTGCTGTTGTGGTGACCTTGTTCTTGAGCTTGCATGTCAAATTTATTTGGTCCCAAGTAGTTCCAATGCATGATATAGTCTCTAGACACTTGTAGGAGTTGTTGTTATCAATCTTGTTGAGCTTGGTTCACTTTTATTTTGAGTTACTAAAAATTTCAAAAATATTCAGAGGAGGAAAATGATAAAGAGATTGTTGAGAGGATCGTCCAGTAAAAGCTCAGAGGAAAAGAAGAAAGAAGAAAATAAGAAGCCCAAATATAATCTTCCTTGCACTGCGGAAGTTCGGTCGTGTGAATGGCCTTGTAATGAGTTCATGAAAGCCGCCGGGATTTACAAAGACTTATATTATTTGGCGAACAATGCAGGCCTCACCGACTTCCTCCATGACCAGCATGAACAGTATCTCTTACTTACCAATAATTTTACGCAAAACTTTCATTTCCATGCTAAGAAATTACCACCTTCAGTGGAGTTTTGTTTATATGATGAGGTTAAGGAGATGTCATTCTTTGAGTTTTGTGAAGTATGCAAGATACCCTTTGAAGGTAGTCTTGATGAACCACGTCGTGAAGACGTTGAAGGGTTTATTGACATGATAGTTGTAGGGGAAACTAGACAAGTCTCGGGGGCAAGAATTACTAGCATACATTTTCATGTTCTATGCTACTTTGCTTTATTTGCTAGTAGATGTTTAATTGGTCGCGGGAACAGTGGGAATCTTAGTGCCCCTGATATTATCATTTTGTGCCATGCTTTGTTTCGAGACGCAACTTTTAGCTTGGGTGTCGTCGTTGCTAAACGATTAAGTTTGAACCGCTCAAAGGGGCCCGTCTTTGGAGGAATCTTTGCTTCTCGCCTTGCTAAACATTTTAGAATACCTATTAGGCATCATGAGAAGGAAAAAAATTGATTGCCCATGTTTATCTAGATTATAAGAGTATGATAGCACATGATTTTATTGTTAAAGACAAGGAGAAGTTGCTTAATTATAAATTGAGGTTTGATGAAAAATATTGTGAAATTGTTACCTTGGCTGCACCATCTCCGTTTGATCTATTTTCAGGCATATATCTCGTTACGTTAGATGCCTTCTACAAGTGCCAGAGCCAGGCACGAGCTTCAGAGCCTGAGCCGGAGTCACCATTTGATCCTTACCGTCAGTCTGTTTATGGGTGGGATCCGGATGAGCTTGCTAACCAGTGGCACCCAGAGGACACTTCTCAGTACATTGGAGAGAGTAGCTTCGATCCGTGGCCATAGACCAACTTAGGCCAAAAGCCTAAGCTTGGGGGATGACGTGTTTCTCACCGACCTTACATTCATGTTCACACACTTATTCTAGTCGTCGGTGCTCACACTCTTTCATTGTACTATCCATGCTTAGTTTCAATTCTTTTCTTAGTCTTTTTCTTGTGTTATTAGAAAAAACCTTAAGAAAAACAAAAAACAAAATTAGTTGTAGTTTTTAGCTAGTTTGCTTTCCATGCTAGTAGTAGTAATTAAAAGAAAACCCAAAAAGATTCCTTGTTCTTTTTTTGCTTATTGGGAGCTTTCCCGTGTAAATAGTTTCTTTTCTTTGGGGGTTAAGAGTAGAAGACCATGATTGAAAATGCTTAGTGGCTCTGACATGCTTTATTGTTAATTTAACCTTGAGCCATATTACTTTGTCTTCTCTCTTGTATTAAATGCTCATAGATTCTAGCGTAGTCCAATGCACGTGCACTATTATTATTATCCACACCGTTTGGTCGTGCGAGTGAAAGGCAATAAGGATGATATATGATGAACTAATTGAGATGGGAAAAGCTGGTATGAACTCAACCTCTCTTGTTTTTGTAAATATGATAGTTCTTCATTCCTGATTCAACTTGTTATGAATGAAACATGCTTGCAATGACAATTAGAGATCATAGCTGCTTATGCCATGCTTAATTAGCTAAGAGTTTATAATGGTCTATCTTGCGTGCCAACATGATATTAAAATGGTTGTGATGTGGTATGATAGGGTGGTATCCTCCTTTGAACGATTCAAGTGGTCTGACTTGGCACATGTTCACGCATGTAGTGAAACAAATCAACATAGCCTCCACGATATTTATGTTCATGGTGATTTATATCCTACTCATGCTTGCATTCACTTTTGATTAATTTTAATGAATGTTCATGATTGTTGTCACACTCTAGCTGGTCGCTTCCCAGTCTCTTTCTAGCCTTCACCTGTACTAAGCGGGAATACTGCTTGTGCATCCACTTCCATAAACCCCAAAGTTATTCCTATGAGTCCACCATACCTTCCTATATGCGGTATTTACCTGCCGTTCCAAGTAAATTTGTATGTGCCAAACTCTAGATCTTCAAATAAAATTCTATTTTGTATGCTCGAACAACTCATGTATCAACTAGGGTTGTCTATATCTTCCATGCTAGATGAGTTATTCTCACGATGAGTGGACTCCGCTCATCATTCATGAGAAAATGGCTGGTAACCGGGATGCCCAGTCCCATGCTCAAAATCATAATAATAAAACAAAACTCCCCCAGGGTTGTTGTTGGTTTGGACGGTACCCGTTGTTTCGAACCAGTCGTGGAGTGTGCTTGTTGGTGGTTGGGGGAGTATAAACTTTACCTTTCTGTTTGGGAACCGCCTATAATGGGCATAGCATGGAAGATATCGAGATTCTTGGTTGTTATGTTGACAATGAGAGTATACCGCTCAAAATATTATTCATCTCTATTTAAAAATCGAGCTCTGACACCTCTACAAATCCCTGCTTCCCTCTGCGAAGGGCCTATCTATTTACTTTTATGTTGAGTCATCATCCTCTTATTAAAAAGCACCAATTGGAGAGCAGATCTGTCATTTGCATGTATTACTATTAATTTGCATTGAGTATGATCATGAGTGGATCTCTTTTACCATAAATTACAATGTCTAGTCAGTCATTGATCTTTAAAGGTGCTCTACGTTTATGTTTTGCGGTCTCAGAAAGGGCTAGCGAGATACCATCTGGTTATATCATATTATGATTGTTTTGAGAAAGTGTTGTCATCAGAGGTTTATTATTATTGCTCGCTAGTTGATTATGCCATTGATATGAGTAGACACGAGACTTGAAAGTTATTGCGAATGAGGTTAGTTCATGATCCTTGCTGAAAACTTGAATGATGGCTTTACATATTTACAACAACATGAGCAAACAGATTTTGTCAAAGTTTTTCTTTATCACTTTCAGTTTATCAACTGAATTGCTTGAGGACAAGCAAAGGTTTAAGCTTGGGGGAGTTGATACGTCTCCAACGTATCTACTTTTCCAAACACTTTTGCCCTTGCTTTGGACTCTAACTTGCATGATTTGAATGGAACTAACCTGGACTGACGCTGTTTTCAGCAGAATTGCCATGGTGTTGTTTTTTAGCAGAAATAAAATGTTCTTGGAATGACCTGAAAATCCACGGAGAATTATTTTGGAAAATATAAAAAATATCTGCGGAAAGATCCAGACCAGGGGGCCCACACCCTGTCCACGACGGTGGGGGCGCGCCCCCTGCCTCGTGGGCCCCCTGATGCTCCACCGACATACCCCCGGACTCCATATATTCACTTTCGGGGAGAAAAAACGGAGAGGAATAATTATTGTGTTTTACGATACGGAGCCTCCGCCAAGCCCTAATCTCTCTCGGGAGGGCTGATCTAGGGTCCGTTCGGGGCTCCGGAGAGTGGAGATCGTCGCCATCGTCATCATCAACCTTCCTCCATCACCAATTCCACGATGCTCACCGCCGTGCGTGAGTAATCCTATCGTAGGCTTGCTGGACGGTGATGGGTTGGATGAGATTTACCATCTAATCGAGTTAGTTTTGTTAGGGTTTGATCCCTAGTATCCACTATGTTCTAAGATTGATGTTGCTATGACTTTGCTATGCTTAATGCTTGTCATTAGGGCCCGAGTGCCATGATTTCATATCTGAACCTATTATGTTTTCATGAATATATGTGTGTTCTTGATCCTATCATGCAATTCTATAGTCACCTACTATGTGTTATGATCCGGCAACCCCGAAGTGACAATAATCGGGAGCACTCCCGGTGATGACCGTAGTTTGAGGAGTTCATGTATTCACTATGTGTTAATGCTTTGGTCCAGTACTCTATTAAAAGGAGGCCTTAATATCCCTTAGTTTCCACTAGGACCCCGCTGCCATGGAAGGGTAGGACAAAAGATGTCATGCAAGTTCTTTTCCATAAGCACGTATGACTATATTTGGAATACATGCCTACATTACATTGATGAACTGGAGCTAGTTCTGTGTCACCCTAGGTTATAACTTTTACATGATGAATCGCATCCGACATAATTTCCCATCACCAATCCAATGCCTACGAGCTTTTCACATATTGCTTGTTGCTTATTTACTTTTCCGCTGCTACTGTTACAAAAACTACAAAAACACTATCGTTACTTTTGTTGTTGTTACCACTATTTCCATATTACCTAGCTGTAGATATTAAGTTTCCAGGTGTGGTTGAATTGAAAACTTAGCGGCTAATACTTAAGAGTATTCTGGCTCCCCTTGTGTCGAATCAATAAATTTGGGTTGAATACTTTACCCTCGAAAACTGTTGCGATCCCCTGCACTTGTGGGTTATCAGGGTGCCACGTTTCTGGGGGCCCTTTGCTGGGCGCTCCTCCTGGACAGGCGACCAGTGTCGTGCTGGTAGAGTGCGGCATGGTGGCCAGATAGAGCACCAAGGGTTTGCGGAGGCGCGGCACTGCCATCACCGGAAGGCTGGTGAGGTATCTCTTGAGGCCTTCAAAAGTTGCGTCAGCCTCTAGAGTCCACTCGAACGGGCCTTTCCTTTTCATCAGCTTGAAGAAGGGGAGGGCGCGCTCCCCTAGCATGGAGATGAAATGCCCGAGCGCCGTCACATAGCCTACTAGCTTCTGCATCTCCTTGAGGGTCTTCGGTGGACTCATCTTCTCTATGGCCTTGACCTTCTCGGGGTTAGCTTCAATTCCTGTGTGCGACACCAGGAAACCTAGCAGCTTGCCTGATGGGACGCGGAACACACACTTTTCCGGGTTGAGCCGCAGGTCCACCTTGCGTAGGCTGGCGAAGGTCTCCTCCAAATCATCAATGAGAGTCCTGGCCTCCCGATATTTCACCACTATGTCATCGACGTACGCTTCTGCATTCCTCCCGAGCTGCTCTCCCAAGGCGATGTGCATCAACTGCTGAAAAGTTGCTCCCGCATTGCGCAGCCCGAAGGGCATACAAGTGTAGTTGTATACCCCGCATAGGGTTAGGACGGCCATTTTCTCAACATCTTTTACCGCCATCTTGATTTGATGATAGCCCGAGAAGGCGTCCAGGAAACACAGCAAATCGCACTCGGCGGTGGAGTCGACGATCTGGCCGACGCACGGGAGAGGGAAAGGGTCCTGAGGGCAGGCCTTGTTGAGGTTAGTGAAGTCGACACACATGCGCTCTTTCTCGCCTTTCTTGGGGACGATGACCGGGTTCGCGAGCCATTCTGGGTGCCGCACTTCCCAAATGACGCCTGCCTCCAGCAACTTGCGGGTCTCCTGAGTGATGAACGACCGCTTCTCCGGGGCTTGCTGTCATGCTTTCTGCTTTACTGGGCGCGCGTTTGGGCACACCATCAAGTGATGCTCGATCACTGCTCGCGGGACTCCGACCAGGTCCACCGCCTCCCATGCGAATACCTCCTTGTTAGCACACAGAAAATGGACCAAAGCCTCTTCTTGCTCTGGGGGGGGACGGTGCCTATGGTGAAGGTTGAGCCTGACCTCCCGTCTTCGTCCACTGGAACTGCTTTGTTTCTGCCTGATCCTGAGAGAACAACTGTTTTTTTTCTTCATTGGTGCAACCCCCAGGGTTTCTGGAGCTCCTTCCTTGCCCGATTGCGCGGCAGTCGCAGAGTTGACAACTAGCTTGAGGGCCAAGAGCACACTCTTGATATCGCCCGCCACGGTGAGGACTCCGCTGCTCCCCAGCATCTTCATGAGGTTATAGGCGGGATGAGTTTCCACCATGAACTTGGCCACTACTAGGTAGCCCAGGATGGCGTTGTATTGCAGGTTGATGTGGGCGATGTCAAAGTCAAAGAGCTCGGTGCGGTAATTGTAGTGCATGCCAAAGGTGACGGGAAGGCGGATCTGCCTCAGGGGGCAGGTGGAGCCGTCGACAACCCCGAAGAAGGGCTTGGTGGGGAGGAGCCGACCATAGGGCACATGGAGGAGGTCGAACGCCTCAATAGAGAGGACGTTCAGGCCTGCGCCGCCGTCGATGAGGGTCTTGGTGACAGCTACGTTGCATATGGTGGGGGGGGCAGAGCATAGGGAGCGCGCCCACGCCCATTGTGGATGCAGGGTGGTCACTTGAGTCAAAGGTAAGGTCGGACTCGGGGGCAACCCAGCCTGGGGGCGACTGCGCGACCCCTGCCTGCCACATGAATTGCTTGATGTGGTGCCCTGATACCAGCGCCCGCGAACTGCCGAGGAGTGTTGCGACTACATTGGGTGCCGGTGCCGCGAAGCGCGCGACGAACAAGTCACGCAGATCTTCCCAAAAGGCCACCAAAGAATCCGGCAAGTTGAGAAACCAGGCGTGCGGCTCCCCCGCCAGGGTCATGGGGAGCCAGTTCGCCATCACCTTGTCGTATACCTAGAGGAACGCCTCGGGGTTGGCCGCGCTGTTGTACCGCGGTGGCAACACCGGCCTGAACTTTGCGGCCACTGCACTTGTCGCGGAGCAGGGGAGAAGGCCTGAGGGCCCACGCCACCTCCGAGAGCAGCCCGCGGGCCAGCGAGTGGTGCGACGCTTGCCTTGGTCGGAGGCTGGGCGGCGAGGATAGAGCACGACGATGGGGAAGGTGGCTCCTCGATGTGCACCCCTACCTGGTGCGCGAAATGTCGGATTCAGCTCCGCAAAACCCTGGTAAGTTCGAACACTAGGGTGCGTGCGAATAACTCAACTTCCCCTATCTGCCTACTCGTTGTCTCTATGGTCTAGCTCGTGGAACAGGAAAGGAAATGACACAGGGCAGTATACCCAGGTTCACGCCACCTAGCGGTGAGTGGCCCTACTCCTGCAATGTGGTGGATTGCCTTGAGGAGGGATGAGGAAGAACTAGTACAGTGGTTGAACAACCTCGCGAGGTGTGTTCTTGCTTGTGGTGGTGAGGGAGGGCTGGATGATCCGTCCTCTTCTATGTGGTGGCTAAGCTATATTTATAGAGGCCTTGGTCCTCTTCCCCCAAAATGTAGGTGGGAAGGGATCCCACAACAACCAAATTTTAAGGGAGACAACTAGTACATCTTATCCTGACTAAAGGTGGTCTTTGCCTACAAAGCTTCTGATCCTAACGCCACGGTAGGCTCGGTGATGACCTCCGTCCTGCCATCCTGGCGATCCTGGTCTTGTTGCATGGAAATGGAAACCTTTGGTTGATTCCTCGGGACTCCGCGCATGCGCTTGCCTCTTTAGCACAAAAGAGGAAACATGTCATCATGTGCCCGCTGGCGCCCGCCTGGCCTTGGTTGTCATGGCTTGCGTCATCCGAACCTCACGAGGTGGGGTCTTGCATAGAGATCTCTGCCCCTCGGGAGCCAGCCTAATGAGGCTGCTCCTTCCGGAGGTTTTGATGTTGTCTACCTCGTGAGGGTCTTCAGTGTTGATGCTGAAGATGGGTCGTACCAGGCCGGTGAAGGAGCCACGTCATGGGCTGTAGGCAGGCAAGTCTGGGTACCCTGGTTCCCAAAACGCCGAAAGATGGATTCTACCTCATGCATCACATTATTGATTACTGAAGGGATAATCAACGCCTTCGCATGTCAGCTACTACCAACGATGTCGAGATTGTCAACTGGGCCACAAGCATAGGAAAGACACCGGATCATCGAATCCAAGCTGAGTTTTATCACGTACAGTGTGAACTTGCCCAAGTAATCATGGAGCAGGTCCTCAAACCAACAGGGATGTTCTACCATGGGCCAACAATGACACGGGATGATGTCCGAGCGCTGCTACTCACTCTGCGTCTGGACCTTAAGCCTTTCATGAAGCTCGGGTGCTTCCTCCCTGACTATGAAGATTGAGGACTGATTGTCGATGACAATGTGTCACCACTGTCTTTCTATCGCAAAAGTTTGAATTGCACGACAAAACTATGTGATGTAATTAAATTGTGGTCCTGAACTAGCGTAGATCGCTCTAGTTAATTAGTTTGGGTATGAGGAACTTTGTCATTTATGTTTACTATAGGTTGCGTGTATTTTGCTAATTATACCTCTTTGTTTTCTTAAGTACGTATATTATGTTGCATATTATCGTTCAATTCATCAACTAACGATACAGGTACATAGATCAGAGATGGCGAAGGACTGCTATGCCGTGTTCGTTGGGAGGGTTCCAGGAGTCTACGACCACTGGCCAGACGCTCGGGCCTAGGTGGACAAGTACCCAGGTGCTAGCCACAGAGGGTTCGACAGCAGAGCTGAAGTGGAGAGTAGTTACTTGAGGTGGATGCTCCGGCAAGAGCGGGGGCGGAACCGCCGGTGCCTCAAGTACTACATAGTCGTGGTCTTGCTCATGTTGATCGCTCTTCTCTTCTAAATCATGGTTTATATAGAGATGATGAAACTTGTGTGTGTGCCATGACCATGCAGTTGCACTTATTTGAGACATGACATGACTTGTGTATCGCTATTTTCGAGATGTGATGATATTTGTGTTGAATGATGATGATGGTATGACGAGACTATTGTATGTGTATGATATGGTGAGAATAGTGTATGTTTATTATGATCTGATGAAACTACTATATAGAGAATGTACAAATATATCACAAATACGTAGAGGGGTATAAATCTGTGAAAGCAGGAATAGTAGCAGCAGCGCTGGAAGGCATCTAACAACATCGCTGGATTAGCAGCAGTGCTTGCCTTTCTGCAGCGCTACAGATAGTTAGCAGCGCTGGTCAGGGCAACGCTACTGCTAACCATACTTAGCAGTAGCACTGCCCTGGCCAGTGCTACTGCTACAACTTAGCTATAGCGCGCTGGACCCAGCGCTACTGTTATGTGTATTTCAAGTGCTACTAGTAGGCTTTCTCCTAGTAGTGATGACCCATGGGGACACCCCATCGTTGACTAGTCTTCATATACCCGTGAACCATTTTTTATCGGTGTATTGCTTGAACCTATCACCGTCAAGGGTAGCTTGGCCACTGCCAAGGACAACTATTCTATAAATATCCCCAATAAACATGTACTCTCATTCAACCCCAACTGAAAAAACTCAATAGGAAAGTCATCCCTCCTCCTTAGGACCAAGGTTCAAGGAGGTCGGAATTTAGAATCTAAGGGACCTTGTAAGGGTCGGATCATCGCCAATTGTAGGACTTCAGAAGTGGTGAAGTTCTCAACGTTCAACGCATCGAGCACTTCCCACGATGTCTCTCCTCATATAGTACGTAGGTATCGCTCCCACGAGGTGGCTGGACATATTACTTTAGACCACACTACTAAGGATGTTGAAAGGATTGAGAGGTCAACTAGAGAGGGTGATAAGCCATGCATGTAGGGGCTCGCAACAATCATTGAGGGAAGTACCACATCTCAAATTTATTGATTCGATGCAAGGGGAGCCAAAAAATAATTATCATCCATGCAATTGAGTTGTAAATTCAACCACGATAAATTCCCATGTGATATCCCTTCTAAAACTTCCGATCATGCACTCCACCCTACCAGGACTAAATTGAGATGATAGATATCCAAATCAAAAGCCTCGAAATATCTCGCCAGATCTATAAAATCCTTTTTATTAAGATCCTTGAAAGGTTTGCTAAAAGAGGATGGAGAATCCGTCAGGTTCGAAAGCACCATGGTCATAAGCTCCTGACAAGGTTTGATATATGAGGAAGGAGAAATCGTTAGGTCCAAGAGCATCATGGACATAAGGACCGCTCCAACACCAGCCCCCAAAATGGACATAATATTTTTTTCGCCGGCCTGTCCGCGGACGGTGATACGGTAGCCGGCCATCCAACAATGTCCCCTAAACATCATGCTCTATTTAATTTTCTTAAGTCCACAACAATAATAGCATATCAAATATTCAATGAGTGAAAACTTTTTAATGCGACAATAATTCTAATTTAAATATTACAATCCAACTAAGTTTTGAAATAAAATAGTCCAACCCTGAATTCAACTAGCACATATGTTCTAGTTGTCCCCTTTAAGCACCCACATATGCTTAATCAAATCTTACTTGAGCTGCTCATGAGTTGCTTGTTGTCGAATCTGTTGATGCATTGGGATAAACTCGTCAAACGTGGCCAGATTTCGATGTGGAATTTGCATATAATCACCCATCTTCTCAAATTCCAGGCCTCCCACGGTATCATCACCCTCATCCTCCACGATCATGTTATGCATGATCACACAACATGTCAGGACCTCCCACGAGGTCTCTGGATCCTATTGTTTAACAGGTCCACGGACAACTGCAAAACGGGCTTGGAGCACTCCATATGCCCTATCCACATCTTTTCCATATTCTTCTTGTCTTTGGGCAAAGTGGGCTATTTTTTGTCCAATTAGCTCGGAGATGGTCTTGATGAAGGTATCCCACAGGGGATATATGCCGTGAACCAGATAGTAGCCCATGTTGTACTCATGCTCGTTGATAGTATAGTTTCAAGGAGGAGTTTGTCCTTTAGTCAACCTAGCGAACAATGGAGATCGTTGTATCACATTGGTGTCATTGGTGTCATTGTGAGATCCAAGTGTGTCAAATTCAGAAGTCATGTGATGCAACTACTTCAAGAATGACGGTGGGCTTCATAACATGGCCCTGGTATTGCCATTGTAGAGCTTTCGGACAGTTCTTCCATCTCTAGTGCATGCATCAAGAGATCGAGCATCCCTGACCATCCTCTTGCTTCTGAGAGTGCCATTAGCCTTTCGGCGTTTTGCAACAATTGGTTCTCTTGAGTATTGAGGTCTAAACACCTCGACTACTGTTGCAGCAAATTTGACCATGGCGTCTTCACATGTGCTCTCAGACATCCGGAGTCTCGTCCCACAAATCTGCAACCGTGCCATATGCAGGCATCCTTAATGAAATCGTGCACTTCTAGTAACCAAACAATCCAATTTTTCCTACGATATCCTTCTTCAATATGAAGTAGTCATCGTAGGACCAGACACCATTATAGAGGCGACCAAACACATTTTTCCGCATCTGGAAGCGGGCAAAAATTCTCCACGAATAGGGCATCGGGGAGCAAAGTAGTCGTCCATCAACATCAAATGCCTTCATGCCGTATTCCAATTCAGCAGTCGATGACCCTTGATCGATCCCTTAAAATTGAGAACACGCTCTTGTGCACACTCCATGTCTGTATGGACCACCTACAGAGAAGGGAGAAAACTGCATAAGTCATAACCCACCTCGTCGAACAACTCAACATAGTGCTCGTACATGTGCTCCATGTACAAATCCACCACTTCAGAGAAGGGAGAAATATTGTCAAAAAATAGCACGGGCATATCACCAACAACTTCTTGGGCCTGGTGACCCCCACAGACAGCATCTACGAGAGCGGATGGGCAGGAGGTGTGGAACGGCGGCGTACGCAAAGCGGCATGGCGACGGGTGGAGCGGCGGAGGCGTGGCAAGGGCTTGATGGATGGCCGGGTGTTACATCAAATGCTTCGGCCAGGGAGGAAGCAGATGCAGAGAAAGGAGAAATGGCTGGATACGCGGGGTCCAAGTGTGGTTTTAGATGGGCCGGGGGTAACAGAGTCCTGTGTAGTGGTGGTCTGGACTCCCGCTAAGCCTCCTAGTTTGCTTCTGGTTTGTAGGAAAATGGACACGCAAACTGATTCGTGTCCCAATGTGGGATGGCGTTGAATAGCAAACTGCGTCTGGATAACAAGATCCAGACGCTTGCGAGGGATTTGAGGGTGTGCTTTGGAGATGCCCTAAGATCCCATAATAGATTTTTTTTTTTTTGCGAATATAATAGATTTTTATTTCCTCTCCAAAGAAATTTTATTTTAGACCACCAGGAGGGCCGCATCCCCCACCCCCCAATTCCATTACTTGAATGAAACGAGAGTTGATTACAAGGTCTGCATGCAAAAGCACATTTAAGCAAAGGCAAAATTACAGTACTTTTTATTACAGCTCAAGAAATGAGCAATGATATCTAGATAGGGATAGCATAGAAGGAGCAGAAAGGGAGTTCATATATCAATAAGTTCCTCCATTTCCTCGGGCGGCAAAATGCACACAAATGACCTTGAGGTAAAACTAATTCACAAAGTGAACCATCGACGAAACTTATTTACCCAACTGACCATTTTGTGCAGCGCGCGACGTGTGGGTGTTACACTATACTATGCAGTGCCTAACTGACAATGCTACACTTCTGGCCAGCTGGACACCCCAGGACCAGACCAAGACCCATCCCTAATCGTGCAACGCCTAATTAATAGACACTATGTTGCAATGTGTAATGCCTAACACAAAGGCACTGCATATAGACTTAATAAACACAATAAATATGAAATTTTCATAGTGCAACGCCTAGCATTCACGTGCTCCACTATGAAATCCTTGCAGCGAGCTAGCTGATGAACTAGCTGGCGAGGCTACACATAAACAACTCAGGGCTTCTTTGGATTCTAGAATCAGAAAACACAGGAAATCAAAAAATACATGAATTTGATAGGATTGCAGGTGCAAAACAGAGGATTACAACACACAGGAAACCACAGGAGTGGTCATTTGGATGGAACACAGGAAAAGTGCCTCGATCCTACGTGAATTAGTGTAAAAAAGGTGGATGTTCAAATTCCTATATGATTGAGGTGTAGGAATGCAATCTATAGGAATTTTGAACATGTCGTTCCTTTGATCCAAAGGGCTTTCTAAGGAAAAATTCCAATGAATTGGAATCCTCCAATATTTCTATGAAAATCCTTCAATCCAAAGAGGTTGTTTGTGTTTATGCTCGATGGTTGTGTTGGACGCCGGGCCTAGGTACGAGTACTAGTACTTAGTAATTCATAGCGGACTAGTTTTTTAGTTTGTATATAAGTTTCTCTAAAGTCAAAGTGTTTATACTTTGACCAAATTTATATTAAAAAATACCAACATTCACAATACCAAATCAATATTGTTAGATTTCTTATGAAATGTAGTTACATAGTATATATATTTAGTATTGTAGATGTCGAGACTTTTTATACAAATTTGATCAAAGTCTACATATAAGTTATTTTCGAGACGGATCTCGCAGGGGAGCGGTAGGAGGGGGTGCTGTGGAGAAAAAGAAGGGTGGCGATGGCTCATCGTCGGAGGCGTCCTCTATTTGCACATCCTCCGGCTGCCTGCCGACCTGCCAGTCGGCAGCAATGGCGGCCATGATCGTCGTGTCGTTTGAACGTGCGTCGGTCACCAACATCGGGAAGCGGCGCAGGCAGCGCACTCACGGCCGGGGTGCCACTTCAATGTCAGCGCCAGTGAGCGTTCGAGTCCGCTCTGACCGGGCATGAATGTGGGCGCTGACGCTCTGGAGCAGAGCTGACCGAAAACGCGCAGGAGAAGATCAGTCCGGACTCCCGCAAACCTTCCCCACCTTTGTCTCCTATTTGCCGACCCCATAGACTAATATATATTGGGGTTGGATGACTTTCGTGATCCGAGTAGCGTAGTTCAAATGGTTAGAAGTCGGCGTTGAAGATGTCATAAGCGCATATGGTACATGCAGTGATGCAGACCCGCGCTTGTGGATCCATACAATAGAAGCACTATCTACTCTCCTCAGTCTTATACTGTTATTAAACTAAGGACCTCAATAAGCCCCGAACGTTTGATTTTTTAGCATGCTAATCCGAACTCTTTTCATGCAAACTTTAATTAAGACGATGTTGATAAAACATGGCAATTTTCTGACAAAAAATCAAACTGGAACAAAGTTGTCATGTGTTAACAACTAAAGTTGCCACCTCGCAGCAACTAAAGTTGCCATCAAAAAACGTTCGGGGTGACATGCTTAAATTCCGAACATCCGGGATTTATCTATTCCGTAAACTAACGGTGATAGCAGAAAAAGTCCAAAACAAACCTTGAATTTATAGATGAAAGATAAATCAGAGCTGAATTTTAAATCCCGGAAATTGGCACTCTTAACTTATCGATCCCAGTCTATTTTGGACCCTATACCTGTTTGGCGTACCGGGAATACGGCAATCTAGGCCGGGATAACATGCTACTCTCACTGACGACTAGGACCCGCATGTCATATCATCCCCTTCCCGTGTTTTCGCAGCCGGTGAACCGGCGCTCGTGGAGGCGCTAGCTAGTGCCGTAGTGGAGGCCCCGGCCACGGCCGGATAAGTGTGCTTGTATAGTTCCCAGCATGTGTCGTGCTGCCGGTCATGCGCGTAGGTCCAAGAAGCCAAAGCCAAGTTCTGGACTTGTCGCGTCCACTGAACGGCAGCTCCTAGTCGCCGGCCTTGCTTCACGTGCCGGCGCCGCTCAATTTGCACAGACCAATCAAGCTAATGGCGTGCAAGTTGTAACGTACGTGAGCTAGCTCCTGAAAAATCCATCCACCTGCTTGCCTAGTTCCAAGCTTTCATTGCTCTCAAGGAGCACTTCCAGCACGCGTCTGTACATATTTCCGAGGGACTGGAGCACGAAGCCGAGCAGGCCCGTGTAGCCATTGTACGTGTGCCGCGTCGTGCACCTCCAGCCGGCCATCGCATGACGGAGGTCGTCGGCACGTGGTCCGCCACATGGACCAAGCGGCTCGTGCCGGCCACCTCTACGCCATCGCGGTTCACCCCTTGACACTTGACAGCTTTGGTTCTTCCTTTCAGGTTGCATCGCCAGCGCTGGCGCCGGCCACGTCGTCCTCTATGTGGAGAGGACCTCCATGGATGACCCTGCACCATGCGGACCAAAAAGACGCCAAAACCGGGAGCTCTACATCCGCGGCTCCGCGCCTTCTAGCAGCACAGCAGCAGGCTGTGATTTCACGAGAGACGGGGAACTGCGTTGGTGTCCAGCGACAGGACGGTCGGGAGAGAAAATTTTGAAGGAGAAAGAAGGTTGAAGATAGATATGACAAGTGGGCCAGTGCTGTCCGTGAGAGTAGCGATTTGTGGTTGTTTTTTCTGACGTGGAAAACAGGCACAGGGTTTAGAATAGACCGGGATCGACAAATTTAGAGTGCCAATTTCCGGGAATCAGAATTTGAGGTTTGATTTATCTTCGGTCTATAAGTTCAAGGTTTATTTTAGACTTTTTTCTTTTTTACTGGTGCCAGGTGGTTGCATAGACGCACTCGTGTAATAATGCTTGCACGCCTCAAGCTGTCGGACAGGCATCACATCGATCAATGTATCCATCGCTCCATCGCACACGCGGAGGTGTATGTCGAGACGTCTACGAACTAAAGTCTACGGGTAGTGTCTTTGTATTAGTGTAATATCTCAAATTTTTAATTTGGAATGTTATACCTAGATCATCATATGCATATCATGCATTTTGGTTTTGATCCTAAAAATCCTGAGCAACTCAAGGACACACGGAGAGAGTTGGGGATTTCATTATTTTTATATTTGAATTTTCTCAAATATTGAAAAGAGGATCATTTGATTTTAATTATTTTTCTCTCCAAAATATTTCAATATTAAAATATGTGAGAGGAGATAATATGACTTCTCCAAAATAAAAGAAATATTACAGGAAAAATGTTAAAATTGAATAAACAATTTTTATTGGATTTTATTTGCTATTTTATTCGAATTAGAAAAAAATATGCATTTCAAAAAACGCATTTAGGCCAAGAAAATGTTCACTTTGTTCTAAATATTTTATTTAGACAGTAAAATTTGTTTTTGGAATATTTAGAAAAAAAATTATATTTATTTAGGATTTTCTGGTCGGGCGAATTTAAAAAACAAATCGCGCGCCCGACTGTGCCAACGGCCCAGCCGAGCCAGGCCGCCGCAGCCCACCGCCTCGCCCCGACCTACTCCGACCGGGAGTCCGGACGGCGCACGCCGCCGCCGTCGCGTCCGAGGAGGACTCCTCCTCCTCGACCCCATCCC
>LR738712.1:534161466-534175407 GCA_902687465.1 Secale cereale | reverse complement strand
ACAACAACAACAACAACAACAACAACAACAACAACAACAACAACAACAACAACAACAACAACAACAACAACAACAACAACAACAACAACAACAACCCTCCTCCACCACCCCATGATAACTTGATCCGGTTCTTAAGGTTTCAACCACCGGTGTTCTCTAGTAGCACTGAGCCCATTGTTGCAGATGAATGGCTCCGTAAGATGGATAGAGAGCTAGCAACTGCAGGATGCATAGATGCAGAGAGAGTGTGTTTTGCTGCACATCAGCTTGAGGGACCAGCAGCCGCTTGGTGGGAGAACTACACCGCTACCTACCCACTTGCTACAATTACTTGGGATCAGTTTCAGCAAGCTTTTCGCACTGCACATGTCTCAGCGGGAGCCATGAGCCTGAAGAAGCGTGAGTTTCACAACTTGCGCCAAGGAAACTGTACTGTGGGGAAGTACGTGGATGACTTTAGGCAGTTAGCTCGCTACGCGCCAGATGATGTGTCCACTGACGCCGCGAAGTAGGAGAAGTTTCTAGAAGGACTCAATGATGAGATGAGTATGCATCTGATGATAGCAACCTACAACTACTATCAAGAGCTAGTGGACAAAGCTATTATGCTGGAGGGAAAGCATCAACAGATTGACAACCGCAAGAGGAAGTATGGAGCTAGGAAGTTTAACTCTGGAGCCTAGCAGAAGCCCCGTTATACCCCATACTCAGGAGGACACAACCATCCCACCCATAACCATGGAGGCCATTCTAATAATGGAGGGAATGCACATAACCACAGTGGTGCTAGGAATGGCAATGGGAATGGAGGAAGCAACAATCAGAATCGTTCCACTCCCTCAACACCCGCCAAGAAGGATCTGAGTCATATTACTTGTTTCAAGTGCGGGAAGACCGGACACTATGCCACCGAGTGCCCCGAGTCAAAGAATGGGAATGGCAATGGAAGTTCAGAAAAGAAGCCCAACCCGTTCACCGGAGGACAAGTGAACCACGTCAATGTGGAGGAGATTGACGAGCAGCCTGACGCAGTAGTCGATAAGTTTTTGATTAATGCATTTACTGCCCTTGTTCTTTTTGACACTGATGCATCACATTCATACATATCAAGGTGTTTTGTGGAAAAATATAAGTTGCCCACCGTAGCCCTTAGGACGCCCATGTTAGTAAGTTCCCCTGGAGCAGAGTATATGGCAAGCCATGGATGCTACCAGTTGCCATTGACCATTGGAAGACATGTATTTCCCACAGACCTCATTCTTTTGGAATCCCAAGGTTTGGATGTGATCATAGGAATGGATTGCCTATCCAAGTTTGGAGGAAACATCGATTGCGCCAGCAAATCAATTCTTCTCACCACCCCGGAAGGAAAGAGGATCAAGTATGTGTCTAGACACACACCCAGGAAAGCGCATTTGAATGCACTCACGGGAGTTGTTCAGGAGGAAGTGCCAGTTGTGAAGGATTACCCTGACGTATTCCCGAAGGAGTTACCCGGCATGCCACCGGATAGAGACATAGAGTTCTTAATTGAGCTACTACCCAGCACCGGACCAATATCACCATACCGGATGCCCGCTAATGATCTGGAGGAGATCAAGAAGAAAATCAAGGAGATAATGGCTAAGGGTTACATACGACCAAGTTCATCGCCGTGGGGAGCCCCAGTGCTCTTAGTCGAGAAGAAGGATGGATCATTAAGGATGGTTGTTGACTATCGTGCACTGAACGAGGTTACAATCAAGAATAAGTACCCACTGCTGATGATCAACGATCTGTTTGACCAGTTGCAAGGAGCCAAGGTTTTCTCCAAGATCGATTTGCGATCAGGATATCCTCAGTTGAAGATCGGAGAACAGGATATCCCCAAGATAGCTTTTACCACAAGGTACGGCTTTATGAGTATACAGTTATGTCATTTGGTTTGACTAACGCTCCTGCCTATTTCATGAGTATGATGAATAAGGTATTCATGGAATTCTTGGATAAGTTTGTGGTAGTATTCATTGATAATATATTGGTATACTCCAAGAATGAAGAGGAACACAAGGAACACTTGTGTTTAGTTCTCGAGAAGCTCCGAGAACATCAGCTATACACCAAGTTCAGTAAGTGTGAGTTTTGGTTGAAGGAAGTTGGATTCCTTGGACATGTCATATCAGGAGACGGTATATCCATAGACCCCGCCAAGGTTGAGGCAGTCACAGAATGGAAGGCACCCACCTCAGTTGGTGAAATTCGCAGTTTTCTTGGACTCGCAGGTTATTACCGGAGATTTATCGAGAATTTCTCAAAGATTGCAAAACCCATGACGAAACTGTTGAAGAAGGATACTAAGTATAAGTGGACCGAAGCGTGTGAGGCCAGTTTTTAGGAATTGAAGGAACGCTTGGTTACAGCCCCAGTGCTGATTCTTCCGGATATACGTAAGGATTTGCAAGTATATTGTGATGCTTCTCGTCAAGGACTTGGAGGTGTTCTTATGGAAGACAGAAGAGTTGTGTCATACGCTTCACGCCAGCTTCGACAACATGAGTTGAATTATGCTACACATGATTTGGAGTTAGCAGCAGTAGTGCATGCACTCAAAACCTGGAGACATTTTCTTATTGGAAACCGTTGTGATGTATACACGGATCATAAGAGTTTGAAGTATATCTTCACACGGAAGGAGTTGAATCTCAGGCAAAGGAGATGGCTTGAGCTTATAAAGGATTACGACATGAGGTTGCATTATCATCCAGGAAAAGCCAATGTCGTGGCAGATGCTCTAAGCCGCAAGAGTTATGTAAACACCATCATTTCCGGAGGTTTACCCCAGGAGTTAGTCAATGATCTTAAGGATTTGCAGATGGAAGTAGTCCCTAAAGGTTATGTTGCCACATTGGAAATTCAGTCCACATTACTGGGAAGGATTCCATAAGCCTAGAAGATGGACAAAGAGATCACAGAAATCAAGGAAAGAATGTCCGAAGGAAAAGGCAGAAGGATTTCATGAGGATGAAAACGAGACACTCTAGTTTGAAAAGCGTATCTATGTGCCCAACGACCCCGAGATTAGAAAAGTGATCCTCCAGGAGGCACATGACTCACCGTATTCGATTCACCCAGGCAACACTAAGATGTATTTGGATTTGAAGCAGAATTTCTGGTGGACCGGAATGAAGAAGGACATTGCAGAGTATCAGGCAGTGTGTGATGTTTGTCAAAGAGTCAAGGCTGAACATCAGAAACCAGCAGGGTTATTACAGCCGTTACCTATACCCGAATGGAAGTGGGATAAACTTGGAATGGATTTCATCACACGACTACCCAGGACACGTTCAGGGTATGATTCTATTTGGGTGATAGTTGATCGTTTGACGAAAGTAGCTCACTTTATCCCCGTGAAGACCACTTACACGAGTGCCAAGTTGGCCAAGATATACATGACCAGGATCGTATGTCTACATGGAGTTCTGAGGACCATTGTATCAGATAGAGGAACACAGTTTACCTCAAAGTTTTGGAAGCAGTTGCACGAGACTTTAGGTACTAGGCTAGGGTTCAGTACAGCCTTCCATCCACAGACAGATGGCCAGACCGAGAGAGTCAATCAAATTCTGGAAGACATGCTGAGAGCTTGTGCGCTCGATTATTGATCCAGCTGGGATGATAATTTGCCGTACGCGGAGTTTTCTTACAACAACAGTTATCAAACCAGTTTACAAATGGCCCATTTCGAGGCTTTGTACGAAAGAAGGTGCAGAACGCCGTTAATGTGGGATGAAGTTGGAGACCGTCAGTTATTTGGACCCGACTTGATCAAAGAGTTGGAAGAGAAAGTCAAGATGATCCGCGACAGACTTAAGGTAGCCCAGTCTAGGCAGAAGAATTATGCCGATACGAAACGCAAGGAGGTGATCTACGAAGTAGGAGATAGAGCGTATCTTCGAGTATCTCCGCTTCAAGAAATTAAGCGTTTCGGAGTTAAGGGTAAATTGGCACCAAGATTTGTGGGACCATACAAGGTTTTGGAGCGCAAAGGAGAAGTAGCTTATCAGCTAGAGTTGCCCGAGACTTTGTTCGGAGTTCATGATGTGTTTCACATATCCCAGTTGAAGAAGTGTCACGCAGAGATGGTCGATATTTCGTTACGTGATAGAGTGCCCATGGAAGCAATTCAGTTAGAGAGCGACCTGGCCTACGAGGAGAAGCCCGTTAAGATTCTCGAGTTTGCCGACAGAGTTACCCGCAGCAAAGTCATCAAGTTCTGCAAAGTATAGTGGAGCCATCACACAGAAGACGAAGCCACCTGAGAACGACAGGATGATCTACGCCAGGACCACCCACACCTATTTTCTAGCCAACCCGAATCTCGTCGGCGAGATTCACCTTAAAGGGGGTAGGTTTGTAACATCCCAAATTTTCAATTTGTAATGTTATACCTAGATCATCATATGCATATCATATTTTAGTTGCATTTTGGTTTTGATCCTAAAAATCCTAAGTAACTCAAGGACCCACGGAGAGAGTTGGGGATTTCATTATTTTCATATTTGAATTTTCTCAAATATTGAAAAGAGGATCATTTGATTTTAATTATTTGTTCCTCCAAAATATTTCAATATTAAAATATGTGAGAGGAGATAATATGACTTCTCCAAAATAAAATAAATATTGGAGGAAAAATGTTAAAATTGAATAAACATTTTTATTGGATTTTATTTGCTATTTTATTCGAATTAGAAAAAAAATATGCATTTTTCAAAAATTGCATTTAGGCCAAGAAAATGTTCACTTTGTTTTAAATATTTTATTTAGATGGTGAAAACTGTTTTTGGCATTTTTAGATTATTTTTATATTTATTTAGGATTTTCTGTTCAGGCGAATTTTAAAAGAAAAGTCGCGTGCCTGACTGGGCCAACGGCCCAACCGAGCCAGGCCGCCGCAGCCCACTGCCTCGCCCCGACCGATTCCGACTCGGAGTCCCGCTGGCGCACGCCGCCATCGCCGCGTCCGAGGAGGACTCCTCCTCCTCGACCCCCTCCCCAAGCCACCGAGCCCTCCCCTCATAAATACCGCTGCTGCGCCCCCCCCCCCTCTCGACCCACACCGCTGCCGCCGCCTGTCCCGCGCCACCGCACGCCTCCGCCTGCCACCGCTACACGCCGCCGCCGTCGTTGCTGCTGCTGCGTCGCCTGTCCCGCGCCATCGTCGCCTCGCCGCCACTCCGCGCCGTTCGCCGACGCCGCCGCCTCGTCGTTGTCCGCCGCCTCGCCATCGTCCGCCGCCGCCAAGCCCGCCGACGCCCGTTGACCCGACCCGACCCGTGAGTCAACCTGACCCGTGAGGTAATAAACCGCCGTTTTTATTTAGAACGGTTTTTTTAAACCCTGGGTTTGTTTTTTAGATCGGTTCGGTTTTCTTTTGTTTGTCTTTGGTTTTATTATTTAATGAACGTCCGTTGTTTAGTCTTAGAAAACGAATGTTCGCAAAATAGTCTTTTCTTTTTTCTGTTTATTTTCGTCGCGGACTTATCCGCGATGAAAATTTTACACATCGGTCCCTGATTTTCAAACCCTCGTAACTTTTACCTCGTTAGTCGGAATTAGATGAAACCAACGCCAATTTCTCTCGATGTTATCTTTCCAGTAGTGCAGCTCAAAGTTGTTTTTGAAAGTTTTAGATTTTGAATTCAAACAGGTTTGTTTTTGAACTTTGTTTGATCGTAATTTGAGTTTCGTAACTCCGTTTCAGTTGATTCTTTTTGCAAATCGAAGCTCTTGACCTCAACTTTCTGATAAAGCCAAATTCACTTAATTTTGGTACTATTAGAAATTGTTTTCTGTTGCAAGAGTGATTTGGTTGTTTTTGAAGTCTTTCGAGTTCTGTTATTCGATTTTGTTGCATGATTGCTTATGTATGCTATTGTTTGATTGCGATAGAATTCCCGGAGTGTGAAGCGTGCTACTACGAGTCTCTAGGTTTCAGCGATCATCAGCAAGGCAAGTTCATATTTTGATCATACTTTCCAATACCCAGTTTTCATTGCATTAGTTATATCCTCAAACACTTGCATGAGTAGGACTGGTTACACAATATGATGCTTTGTAGTTCATGAGGTAGGAACCCAATGACTTGAAATCAACCAAGGGAATATATGTTTTGTTACTTATTTCTTAGCCATGCTTGTCGACGTGGATTGGTATGAGTGATTTCATGAAAGTTGTGAGTGTAATAACAACTAAGGGTTTCTTTAAGGTGGAATTTAATACACATCTGGGTGGATTGGTTGCAGGGCACCTGGAGAATCCAGTGTTGTCCTAGGAAATCCCGGAGGACCCGTGTGATTATCCTATGGAATGCCACACAGGCTCAAAGGGATCATATATCATTCATGCCTAGAAACTTCCGTGTGCAGCCACAATGCCATTATTGACTCTAGCATAGTTGAGTATGTTGTGTGACCTCTTTCCATGGTAGACTAG
Organism: Secale cereale; assembly: GCA_902687465.1. Taxonomy (NCBI): domain Eukaryota; kingdom Viridiplantae; phylum Streptophyta; class Magnoliopsida; order Poales; family Poaceae; genus Secale; species Secale cereale. Next base: position 534,168,936 of record LR738712.1, on the reverse strand, counting down.
CAGATGCAGCGGATGTAGGTGGTACGGTCTACCCAGGGTTAAGAATTAATGCTTCTGAAAGTCTGTGTCTCGGTCATCCGTTTCTCAAACACCATGCAGTGCGAGAAATCAAACGAAGGAGATCGAGTCGTGTGGGAAAAAGTGCACAAACCTCTGCAGAGTGTACAAACTATTCATGAGTAGCCGTGTCCCCGGTTATGGACATCTTGAGTATCCTGGTATTTGAATTATGGACTGATCTCATCACTTTATTAATTTGTTGGGTTAATAATGACTTTCGTTTGGGATTGAGATGGAGGAACCATACTCAATTGTTCATGCTTAAATTTAATAAGGTAGTTAAATAAATTTCATTCTTTTGTTGTAGGGAAACACTAGCTTTATGCAAAAATAAAGCATATATCCTCCTCCAGCCAAATATGCATGTAGTGTAGGCTTTGCTCATTATCATTACAGTGTGTTCTTGCCAGCATATTCAATGTGCTGACCTACATGGTTACAACGTATCATGTTGCAGAGTTTTCAGACGAGGATTAAGGTGCGATAGGTCGTTGTCATGCACTCAATGTTTGCCGGAGTTGGATGGACTCAACCACTCTTCATAGCTTCTGCAATTTATTTTATTTAGAAGGCCTTCAGCCATTATCGTGTAATGGATATTGCCTCTTCGAGGATTTTCGATGTAATAAAGTGTGATTGAACCTCTGTTATAAATCCTCGAGTACTGTGTGTGTCAGCATACCGATCCAGGGATGACACTGAGCACAGAGACTTCGGTTCATTGGAATCGTGGTCGCTACAGTTAGGCGTTGCACATTACAGTATCGTGCCTATTGGTTAGGCGCTGCACAATCAGGGATGAGTCCTCGCCTAGTTCTTAGGTGCCATGCTGGTCAAGAGTTGATCACATGTCAGCCAGGCGCTGCATAGTGTAATATAACGTTGACGAGGCGGACGCCAAAAGGGATAGCTCGGTGAATAAGTTTCACACACGGTTCACTTTGTGAATTAGTTTAATCTCGAGGCCATTTGTGTGAATTTTTCCTCCTCAGGCAACATCCACTTGGAGCTCTCTAGGCGCGAGGGCCCCAACCTGTTCAACGCATGCGCTTCTTTTCTTGTTCAGAAGGGACTATTCAGGTGAATTGTTGATGGAAAACGGCGTGGTATGGTTGCCCACTAAAGTTTTGTGCGCCTTGGAGGTGGTCTTCTGGGCGGCGAGAGAAGTCTAAGCGTGATGTATCCAGCGACAGCTTCGCTAGTAGTGACTGCCTTAACGCCTTCTCTAGGCTAATCTCCTCATTCATCCCATTGGCAGTTGGAAAGGTTCCCGCTGCACAGCAGAGACTATCTAAAAGAACTGTTCCATCTTTACCAGGTGCTCTCTTTCGAAAAGAATCATCCATTTTCTGATATGTACCCGCATCAACCGCCAAATCTCTTTCATGTCAGCCGAAACTGCATTATCGAATATATGAGAGTTTCTAATTTTCCAAATACTTCATAATGCACAGGTAGAAGCAGAGTTTACAACAGATTTGTGCTTACCAGCAGGACAAAATCTGGTAATGGAAAGGAAGTCGCACTCAATATCTAAATCAAAGAAATCAGATATGTGACTCCAAACTAGTTTGGCAACAAGACACTCAAAAACACAAGTGATTAGTTGTTTCTTGTTTAGAGCAAAAGACACATTTAGGGGGTTTAATGATCCCTCACTTACACAGATTATCTCGGATCATGAGCTTATTATGAGAAAGAAGCCCGAGAATAATCTACACACTATGGGGCGTCACTATCTTCCAGACAGAAGGTATAAAAATTGGTTTAACACCCCTGAAGTTGATAATAGAGTAAAGAGGACTAGTGGAGTATTCCCCTTCGGCTTCATACTGCCACACTAGCGCATCCTCTTCTGTATTCAAAAAATGTTTTGTAGTAAGGAGCTCCCTTTCTCAGAAACAAGTTCATGACGCTTCCAAAATTTGGGAACTAGATGATTTTTCTGGGAAAATATTTATATTTTAAAATGTGAAGTTGTTAAAAATGATCTACTTCCAAAAATTCACATAATTATCGATGAAATCATATTTAAAAATAAATGTTCATGTATAAAAATAGATCTGATAATGTTCACCTTTTAATTTCCAGAAACAAATGATGATATATTTTTATTAAAATATATATTTACTATTGCTTAAAAATAAAACCGAAAAAGGAAAAGGAAAAAATGAAACGCAGGACCCATCAGCGCACGTGCCTGTGCGATTTGCGTTTTATACTCCCTCCGTTCCTAAATATAAGTCTTTTTAGACATTTTAAATAGACTACAACATACGGATGTATGTAGACATATTTTAAAGTGTAGATTTACTCATTTTACTTCGTATGTCACTTGTTAAAATCTCTAGAAAGACTTACATTTGGGAACGGAGGGAGTACGTTGCATTGCACGTAGAATAGGATTTGCCGCAGTATCATTATTTATTTCGTTCGGCCCAGAAGACCCATCTGATCGTGCCAAGGCTATACGCCGCTTGTATAGATTCCTTTTTTTGTTCTGAGAAGAGTATATCTATATCTATAGCTATACCTACCCGAGTAGGGCATTTTAGAGACCGAGCTTCATGGAGCCCATTATTTTGAAAAATTGAAAACAAAAAAAATTGATTTCAAAAAATTCTGAAAAAGAATACACATGTACGCGAGGATGGAAAGTGTATGTGTGACAAATTTCAGGATGAAATACCTTAAATATCGAGCTGCACAACAAAAACAAAATCACGAGCTTTAAAGATGAACATTACATATACTAAAAAGCCCCAGATTTATATTTTTTATGTAGCACACGGTTTAATGTATTTCGACCTGAAAATTTGCACACATGTACATTATGTAACTAGGTATATGTGTATTTATTTTCAAAAAATTTAAAACAGAAAAGTTTATTTTTGAAGTTTTCAAATAAAAGCATCCATGGAGCTCGGTCTCCGTTTGGCATTTTCGTACGTACCCCTACCAATATAATATATAATATAAATTAAAGTAATTTTATTATATAATTTTTCTATTAAAATAAGATGTGTTTCGTTAATTTTTTCATCTGTTCACCGCCAAATTTATTTTTTATTCAAGATGGCACTAAATTCTTATGCGTTCGTCTGCTAGAAGAAAAGGGCTTTTCTAGAATTTTGTTAATGGACTACGCACTGTAGCCCAGCAAAGCCACCCCATTTGTTTTTTCTGCCCACGCAGCTGAAACAAATCTATTTTTTTGCACAGCGTGACAAATAGTTGGAACATTGCACATGAGAACCAATAATGTGCTGGCTTTTCTTTGATCCTTTGTTTTACTTCTATTTTTATTCTCCTTACCCTATCTGTTTTTTTTTCTTTCTAGTTTATTTTCCTTATAAAATTCATTTTATAAATTCAAAATTCTCAAAATATATGCGGAATTTTATAAATAATTATATTATAGAAAATGTTCAGAATTCCAAAATTTTGTTGCTTTAAAAAATATTCAGAATTTGAAAAAAGTTTCCCATTTTTTCAGAAACTTTATAGTCTTTCATAAAAGTTCGAAATTTCTAAAAAGAAATTGGAATTTCAAAAAATGCTCCAAATTCAGAAAATATTCTTTTTTTAGTGAAATTTTCACAGTTAAAAATAATCTTAAGAGATACACATTTTCGAATTATTTTAAGAATTGTCAATACATGTTCCTGTTTTAAGAAAAATGTTCAAAAATACAAGTAATGTTCATGTTTTTATATATTTTTGCCGTTTTCAATCTGTTTTTGTGATTTTTAAAAGATATTCCTTTTTCAAATTTTATTAGCATTTTTCTGAAAGTGTACATAATTTGTAGAGAATTGTTCTTAATTTTTAAAATGGTTCATGTTTCCTACAATATTCAGAAACTTCATACCCTGAAATCTCCTCGATTGAAAGAAAAAGTATATTGAATAATTCATGGGTCTTCTCAGCCGTACCATGACGTAACAAATACTCTTAAATGCCCTCGATCAATGCAGGGAAAAATAGCGGGTTGATTACTTCACACCAGGCGAAACCGAGAAACTAAATATTCCTTTTTCACGTGCACATAGAGTTTTGTTTGCACATATAATTCTCACAGACTTTAAATGCATACTATTTGTTCTCCTATTGCAACACACGGACATATGTGCTAGTAGATTCCAAATAGGATTCGCCTCCCAACGACGCCTAGTCCGTTTGTGCGGTTGCTTCACCGCCGCTAAGATCAGGTTCGCTCTCTACTCCTTTATTTTTTAATCCTTTTAGTTTTTTGTTTTTTCATTGATTTTTTCACTTTACTTGGTTTTATTTTTTTCTTATTGGCTTTTTAGGTTTTCTTTATTTCTTCGTTATACTTTGGTCTTCTTTCTTTCTTTCTTTCTTTCTTAGTTTTCCCCTTTTTTGTTGTTTTTATTTATCTTATTTTTTAACGCATATCAAAAAAATTATCAGTATGCAATATACATTTTTCGAGCACACGCGAAACACTTTTCTGATACGCGCTTTACATTTGTCGAATACATGATGTACATTTTTCTAAATACGTGTTTTGAACACTGTTTTGAATACATGGTAATATTTTTCCTAACACACGTTATAAACTTTTTGAATGACAAAAAACAATTCTATTACTACGCGGATATTTTAGTTGTTTGTGGAAACATTTTAGAAATATTTTTTGACATTTTTTTGGAACACAAGAATATTTCTTAATTTCACGGTACATTTTAAATGGAAGTAAACAATTTTTAACTTGCACGGACAAATTTCTTTAAGTGTCACGAACATTTTTTTCGTAACACAGGAATATTTCCATCAGATGTAACGTACACCTTTAGTGGCACAAAACATTTTTTTACTTTAAAATAACATTATTTTTATATTGTATGCACAATAATAAAAATCACTTACATGTTTTAGAAATGCTAGAACATTTTGTTTAAAAGTTATCAGCATTTTTTTCAAAATGCTACCAGTTTTTATACTGTATTAACAGTTTTTGAAATTTATGTTTTTACATTTTTTTTTTTGCGGATGAAAGAAGGTTTTATTCAATCAACCAGGGGCTAGTTCCTTCTTACAAAGTTCAGGGACTTCACCCAGTCCCGATCCCAACCACATAACAGTGCGTTGCTCCTGTCTACCAAAAGCAGCTAAATAATGGCTGATGCCATTCTGCTAACTTGATGGTTCTACCTCCCCTGACGAGTGTGTTGATTTGCTCAACTAGCATAGCATGACGAGATCTGTCTCTGTCCGACGTTTGGATCATATTAAGTGCCACAAGGCAGTCCGTCTCGATCTCGATGGGGGACTGCGACCATTGCAATGCAAGGTTGAGGCCCTCCATGTATGCGTGTAGCTCAGCTTCTAGAGGTTCAGCACACGTCCTCAACTCCCTACAAGATAAAAATATGATCTCGCTAGAGCTGTCCCGTAGGATCATTCCGGCCCCGGCCGTTCCGGTGCTCGCGCAGTAGGAACCGTCCACATTCAGCTCTGTCCAGCCTACCTGTCGAGGCGTCCAGCGTGGTTGTGGACCTTCAACAGAGGTAGTCTGCACATGTGAAATTGGTCGGCATGGCAGAACGGCATCAACTACTTGCTTGCATTTTACTGGGTCTGCAGTGGGATGGTTCTAGGTGCCTATCAAGGAGTCGACGTAGCTCAGTAGAAACCTCTTGGACACCTCAACCGGGGGCGGCCGCTTGTCGTGCGTCATCTCGTTTCGAACATGCCAGCACCGCCACAAAGTCATCATGAGCTCCATCCTCTCCGTGTCTGGGAGGTCACAGAGAGTTTGGGCGAGCCACTCCGTGCCCGTTCGATGGAAAGATGCAGCAGCGGGTATTCGCTATCACCCGCCATAGCTCCACTGCCCGCGGACACCGCAGAAGACGTGAAAGTGTCCTTCGGCTCCGTTGCACAGAGTGGACATTGGTCAGACACTTCGAGACCTCGAAGTTTTTTGATAACCCAAGTGGGTAGACAATCTGTGATCAAGCGCCAAATAAAGGTGCGAACCTTTGGAGGAGCAGGGCACCTCCATATAAAAGCCCAGACGGCTCGTTGTCCGTCCGGCGCCCTGCTCGCCGCGACTGATGAAGGTCGAAGATGATCCTCCAGAGCAAGTCGATAAGCACTCCGCACTGAGAAGCGTCCATTACGTTCAGGACCCCAAGCAAGGAGATCATCATCCATCCGAGGTGAAGTACGAATCTTGACTATCTCGTCTGCATCAACCGGAAGAAAGATATCTCTAATAATGTTCGTTCTCCAAGCACCATGATTGTCCAGTAACTTGCTCACCCGCCTTAGACGGTAGCGGCCTTGCGGTGTCACCGGTCGCCCAGTACCGCTTCTTGGAATCCAGCTATCCTGCCAAATCCTAATGGAGTTGCCATTACCCACGCGCCAGACCAGACCGGTTTTCAAAAGCTGCAGACCGTGTTCCACTCCCTGCCATGTTGCAGATGCCCCTCCAGAAAAGACAGTATCCTCCAAGCTTCCATTTGGGTACTATATTTTCCCCCCTTCAAGGTACGAGCACACAAGCTCCCTGGGTGAGATAGGAGACACCATGCTTGCCGGGCAAGCAAGGCTTGATTAAACAGTCTCAAGTCACGAAAGCCGACCCCCTTGTGACTTCGGTTTTATAAGGTGGCGCCACACTCGCCAATGCATCTTTCTTTTCCCCCCTTTCCACACCCCAAAAGAAGTTCCTGATCATCCTCATGAGATCCTCACAAGTGGCTGCAGGGAGCTTGAAAACCCTCATAACATAAGTTGGTATAGATCGAGCAATGGCCTTGATGAAAACTTCTCTTCCACTCTGAGCAAGTTGGCACAGTCTATCATCCTCTTCATGTACTTTTACATTTCCTAACTATGTTTATTTTTATAAATATATGCATTTAATTTAATAAATAAAAGAAAAAAGAAAATCGGATGACGTTAGCAGGACGTGCCATGTTCTACTGGGTCATTCACCACCAGCGCGTCACCTACCGTATTGCATCATCAGCGGAGTATAAAGGAACATGCACAATAAAATTCTAATTATTCATATGGTTACTTTTGACTCACTGATGACTTTTTTTGGGGAGTGCTAGGCACCGGCCTGCTGGCCCGAATTTGGGTCGGTCGACTCTCTGCCGCCTGATTTGGGAAAGCGCAGCCATGCGATTGCGTCTTCTTTCTCGGGCATCATCCCTCTCCCTCCTTTTCACGTGCGCCCAGGGAGAAAAACGCCCCTGTCCCCCCTCCCCGCTGCACCGGTCAATCTCCCCTGTCTACCCTCACATGGAGGGCGCCGCTCCTCGCTCGTCTCGCCGTCGAGGTGCTCGCAACCACGCCGTCATCGTTGAAGCTACATCCCGTGGTTGTTTCGTGGCCCTTGCCGCCATTGGTTGCAACATGGCGTTGCTC
>LR738712.1:534021842-534161363 GCA_902687465.1 Secale cereale | reverse complement strand
CAGCCTGCAACCTCGTCGTTGACCCATCGAGCCTCGCATTCATAGCCATTGCTGGCTCTAGATTCCAAGAATCGCTGGTTCCAACACCCTCAAACACTGGTTGAAGCTTTTTTTTCATGGTAGGTTGAAGCTTTCTCCGTGGGTGCTTGTAGCGGTCGTCAACGCCCAGTGTTACAACTTCACTGTCGTTCCCACATCTTTCCATCTTCCCCTGGTTAAAGCTTTTTTTGAAGGCTGGGAGTTGAAGCTTTACATGTCATGCCTGTTGAAGCTTCCCCCCCCCCACCGGTTGTAACTTCTCCTAGACGGTTGAAGCTTTTTTCCATGTCCGGTTGCAGCAATTTGTCCTTGCCGTCGTCGCAGGTCACGGCTCCCCCCATGACGGATGTAGCGAAATCCCCCGCCGGTAGTAGCAGAGTCCAATGACGGTTGCAACAAATCATCTTGCCACCGTCGTGGATGCGCAACTCCGCTATGATGGACGTGGCAAAAATCTCGCCGGTAGTAGCAAGACCTGAGGATGGTCGCAACAAAAAAATCCACCACCCTAGTAGGTCATAGCTCCACTGTGATGGATGTAGCAAATTGGTCGCCGGTGGTAGAAAAAATCGACGACACTTGCAGCTTCTGGCTTAGCTGGTTGTAGCTTGGGGGGGGGGTGTCATTGGAGTGGAGCTAAATGGATGGACGGAGTGCTCCATTAGGACGAGGCGGAGGGGTAGGTGGCACACGGCCATGGTGCGTCCTCTCCAGCACCGATGGGGCCGCCCCCATGACGCCGGTCGAGATCCTTGCAACTGTGCTGACCCGCAGTTGTAACATCTGGGGCCACCCCCATGACGTCGATCGAGGTCGTTGCAGCTCCGGCGACCCGCGGTTGTAGCATCAGTCGCCACCAGTCTCCAGCATCACGTCGCCGCTAGTCTCCAGTAACCCGTTGCCGCCAGTCACCAGCATCCTGTCGCATCACCATGGCCTTCGGTTGGTGGCGTCGTCGCCACAACGTGAATTGGACTGAGAAGGAGAGAGCGGGGCGTGGGGAACGAATGGGTTGGAACGAGTGCGTCGCGTGAAGGAGGAGATAGGGTGCATCTTTGGCAAGTGGTGGCTGAGTTGTTTGCACGGGGCTCGCGTGCAGTGCGTTGCGCGACGAAGCGATGGACCGAAGTTTCGGCCAGCGCGCTGTTTACGAACACTTCCCTTACGTCACGGGACATGATTTCCCTTTAATTATGCGCCATGTTCAGTGTGGTATGGGAAGCTCCACGATCCTCCTTATATGAATGCTCCCTCAAGCGAACCAAGCTACAGTTGGATTGTTAGGTGGACACTGGCATCCTCAGCCCATCAGGGTTCAAGGCCCGCCGCTCGCATTTATCCTGGATTTATTTCAAAGTTTTCGGCGATGCGCGTTCAGTGAGAAAATACGTTCCCGTCGATTATGAGACGCCTACGTACGGTGACATCATCAAATCTCAAAACGATATGCCGGCTCAGTCTTTCGGAGGTGCTCAAAGGGGCAGGGTGTGCGTATGTGCGTTTATAGAGGTGAGTGTATGCATGTATATACAAGCATTTGCGTCTGTATCTATTTTAAAAAATGCTCCCTTAAGAATTTGCTTTTTGCTGATCCGGTTAATGTTAATCTAAATAATGGTGCTGCGTGCGAGGCACCCCCTTCATTTTCTTGTGAAACTGACACCTCCTTCTTAGTCTCGGCCTTCTGATGCTCATGACAACTTGCGAAACATTTTTCAGTCGGTGGCATTCGCTATTAATAGAACGAGGTGGGATTATTTAACTTGACAATCCAGTGCGTCCTCTCCTTTCTAATACTATCAAGAAAGCCTCTTACATAATCACAAATATCAGCTGTCTCAGTTGGCTATCGGACTCTACTTCACACGGCAGCATGGCAACTCACGAGTTTGAATCCCCGCAACCAATATTTTTTAACTGGCTCGATTTTTTTGGGTTGTGGCAGAAGTTCTAGTGAGGTGAGCACAGACCCAGCCGAGCGACCCACTTCCCTGGCACGCGATAGCGCAACAAGACAACGTACGTAATGTTTTTGACAAGGCGAACACTTTTTTGGAATGATGATGAAGTGCGGGTTGATTTTCGAAAACATAAGGGGTTTTGTGTAAAAACTCATGACGGGCGAAGAATACTTATTTCCTTTAGTAATAGGTATAGAGGTATAGATATAGATACTAACTACAAGAGCATCTGCAACCAGATCCTATATCCGCCCCGAACATCCGGGCGGGCTGCCCGGTCACTAACTGTTTGAGAAAAAACACCCAACCGGGGGTCCCCGCAACCGGTGCAAACGTCCGGATTGACAAGCAGTCCCCATATCCAGCCAAAATCTGGGACGCCCGGAAGCGCTTGCCACGTCGGACTGACTGCTAAGGCCCGCACAAATTTGCACATATCCATCCCCTCCTTGCCGGCCAAGGTCACCGCCACCGGCCGCCGCCATCAGACCTTAAAAAAAGTAGGACCATCAATGTACCTTTTGAGATGTGTATGAACTGTCACTGTGAATCTTCGTCCGAATCTGACCTCCAAATGAATAAACTCCTTTTCGATTCGGACAAAGAAGTCGAAAATCATTTTACTTGAAAAGAAAAGTAGAGCCATTAATGTTCGCTTTGTAAAGTATATGGACTGTCACTATGAACACAGAGAGGAATCATAGTGACTGTCCATATTCTTAACAACATATTCATAGTGCGTGTCCTCGGCGGTTCATGGATTTCCATATCGATGAAGAACGATTGGAGGTTTGTTCCGCGGCAATGCAGAAGAAACACGAAGGTTCCCGTATTCAGGACACGCAAAACATTCAGAGGAACCACGTACCAGAATGCATGACCTTAAAGAGGCCACCAGTTGATCAACTAACTGAAAACGACCCCTTGCAGTCTCGTTACGCGTCGCAGGTCAGATGAGGTAACAGCTCCTGGAGTCTGTAGTCTGGCAACATCCTACATACAGAAGCTCTTCTCTGTTTCAGAGGACCGCCGAGGCTCCGACCGACGGAACTACGTGGAGCACATCGCTCAGTGCCTACAACAGCTCCCAAAAACTCGTGTCGCCGTCAGCTTTCATGGAACCCAGCAGGCAGCAGCGCACGGAATGACGGAAGCGCCGGTCGCCGGACGTCGCCATCTGAAAACCAGCCGGTCCGTCTAAAGGTCTCGGGGCTAGTGTTCATTTTAATTTTTTTCCGAAAGTCTCAAGAGCTGGGACTGGTTCGTACGACGTACCAGTACTTCACAGGCATACTCCCTGCAATTTATCCGAGCTCCAGAAGCGCCGAAGCAGAGGCAGCGTTCAGTCGCCTAATGACCGAAGCTAACATTCCACCAAACTCTGCCAACATGCGGGAAACGTCCAAACCGTCCCTTTCCTGCAGGGATGCCTTCAGTCGTCTAATGATCTTTCGAATGACATTTTTCGAATGTTATTTGCGGCACGCCAACGGCATATACTGAAGTGGACGTAGCTCAACTAAGTGTGATGAATTGTCTCCGTCGCGTGGTTGCCATGCATTTGAAATTTGATGTAGTATCATATAATTTCCCGTGCATTTGATATCACATAGTTTCCCATGCATTTTACTCCGTTCATTTCTAAATATAAGTCTTGTTAGACATTTCAAATGGACTACAACATGCAGATGTATGTACACAAATTTTAGAGTGCAGATTCACTCATTTTGCTCCGTAAGTAGTCATTTGTTGGATTATCTAAAAAGACTATCAAAATGTACACGTGCAATGTACATATTTTTTATACAAGACCATTGTTTTACTTAAAATCAGATTTATATTAGATCAATAAGGATATCATTCGCAAAAGAAACAAACAAACCTTGGATACAACCAAATGTGATAGACTGCTTTTGCGTGTGTGTTCTGAGTAACTTCGGTAGCTCTCAAGAACTTGTTGGTACAAAGACCAAAAGTAATTGATATTGATATTAATTAATGTATTTTCATAAAAAACGAGGAATCGCCATGATAGACCTGTATGGGACAACCACCATGCATGCGAGCATTGATGACCCCAACTGCATGGAATTGTTGTAGCACTTTCTAGTGAAAGTTGAAATATACTAGTGTTAATACCCCGTACGAGCTAAGATAGGGAAAATACATAGGAGCACCTGGGTGCTCCACTCCTCTATACGAAAATTAAATTTGAAAAATACCATGAAAATTCAGAAAAAACTGAAATCCTGGGATCTCAAACTTGCGTGCCCAATCTACTCCCGTATGAAGTTTCATAGAAAAATATCAGGAAATGTATCCATGGCAAACAAAATACAGTCCAAACTAAAATCTACCCAAACAGTTCTTCTCTATACATAAGATTTTTTTTGTCTTTTTGTCACATAAATGTTTCCTACTATTTTCTTCACGAAATTTCACACAAAAAATATATTGAACACCCATGTTTCATATCCCAAACCCCCTTTTAGAAAGAAAAAAACCCGGTATTTTTTTGAACTTAATGTCCATATAGGGGTGTGGAGCACCCCAAGTGCTACAAATCCTCTTACCTAAAGATAGGTCTTATATTCTCTCAAGTTATGTATGCCACTTACATAGCTATTGATGCACTTTATGTTTGAACACCGCTAGGCATCAGACTACTGATGAATTGCATTCTATCAGCACGATTAGATGTGCTCCAGCCGGCCGATGTATTGGCTAGTTTCTTGTGTTAAATGCCAGATTTGTTGATAACTACCGTAAATTTTGCTGCTTCCTAATCATTGTTCCCATAATCTACATTTTTTTTCTCCTAAAGTTGCTTCCTAATCTTTGTCCCCACAATCTGCGATTTGTTTCCTAAAACTGCTTCAATGAATGGCTTCAGATCCCGTTATTTGTGGATAAAATTTCGGAAAATATGTTGTGTTTCCTTACTATAAGATGTGTTTCACAAGTAAATTCTGCAAATAATTATGAAATACTACATAAGATGTGTTTCCTTAGCGTTGGTAACATGGTTTTTATACCAAAGAAGCGTTCTCCCAGACTGATGGAAGCATCGATTTCTAGTGAACTAAACTTGCTTCCATGTAGTAATGAATTGGCTTCCATGGTGAATTAAACTTGCTATAATTGTATATGAATCTGTACTTAGGTGGTGATTTGTTTTACTTCAAAAACATTAAAACAGTGTTTCCGTCAACTAGAAGCTTGCTTCTAAACAAGTAAAACAGTTCCATAGGAAGAATAGTTATCATGGGTACACTTGCTTCAAACACATCAGGGATGTATTTCCAAAAAGTACAAATGTGATCAGTTTGTTTCCATGTATAAATGATTTTGCTTCCGTAGTTTCATGGGCAAACAATTTTGCTTCCATGAGGAACAATTTACATCAAATAGTTCCTTACAAAATGGATATTGTTTTTGCTACTTGCTTCTTTTTGGGATGTAACAATGCAGCCCTCAAGCTGGTCTTTGGCACAGTTCCTTCCTTGAGAAGTCCTTTGGTGCACTCCCTAAAGGCGCACGTTATCTTGGCGCCCATGACACACTAGAAGCTTCATATCAGTTTTCTTCCATCGGCTTGACGAAGTAAATAGTCAGTGCGACAGTGCTTCAAACGGTGCTTACAATGTTGTCCAAATTGCTTGAAGAAAAATATCATTACAACTGAAGCAATAAAAGTTTTGAATGGAAGCATGTAAGCATGGTATGTTTGGTGAACTAGTGTGGAAAAACATATGTATCTTCGAAGCACATAATTTAGCATTTCGAAGAAATAATTAGTAAGATGGAAGCATACATATACATAGAAAATTACATACTCCAGCAAATGGATTGACAATCGTATCTCGTAATTGCCTTAAGCATTAAAGCATAGGGTTACAAAATGATGATAGAGAGGCCGTTCGAGGAGATATATGCAATGAGATATAAATATATACGAATTACAGTTTAATATATATGCATTATTACTAGAAATGAAAAGGCTAATTACACAACATGAAGTGGCGATGCAAGCAATGGAAATTATACAAGTGATGAGATATATGACGAAGTATGTTTTCTTAAAAGAAAATAAAAATATACAAATACTGAAAACACATATACTAAATCAAGAAGCATGATTGCAATTCTATCTATGCATAAAAAATCATGGATGCTCCGAAGCAATGAACATTAGATCTGTACATCTAGGAAGCGTGGCAAGAGAGTGAAGTTCCATTGCATGGAAGAAGTATCTGTGTTGTACACAAGACGCCAAAAGTATAGATGCTAACCTTATGAAGAAACAATATGTACACCAAGCAAGCATGCCAATAGATTTAAATTCCAACCATACGTACGGATGATGGTAGATGCAACAATACATGGGAAAGTAAGCATGGAAATAGATTGAAATTCCGTCACCCATAGGAAGCACGAATGCTTGAAGCATTTTTTTTAGCTATAGCTATATAAACAAAACGTATGGAGGCACACAAAAATTGAAGATGGAAAATAGCTTGACACTCATATCCGGGTGCATATATAATTGATAAACGGATCTCATCTATTCTGATTGGTCGTTTTGTGAGCTTACATTGACTAAAATTCTGCAAATACATGAAAAACAGATTCACACGGATTCCACCACCGGTGAATCTCCCTGCCACATGCTATATCCTTGATGAAGGCCCACACAGATGCCTAGACCAGCGACGATGCTACATAGGTAGGGGTCTGATCAAATACACATCAGCTAGAACATACTAACACCCAACAAATTCAAAGAACCAAGATATGAAGACATATTTCAAACAATCATCGGGACACAAGAAGGCCTCTTTGTCAAACGAAGACGACGCACGAGAACAAATGATGGGAGGGTGGTGGGGCAGGATCCTTGTGGATAAAAGTGCAAGTTATCGACTAGAGGGGGGGGTGGTGAATAGGCAATTTTTACGAAAGTCTTCAAAACACGATTTCTTTTGAAGACAAACAGATGAAATGAACCTACTCCCTCCGTCCGGAAATACTTGTCATCAAAATGAATAAAAGGGGATGTATCTAGATGTATTTTTGTTCTAGATACATCCCTTTTTGTCCATCTTGACGTCAAGTATTTTCGGACGGAGGGAGTATATGATAAGCATCGGATGATAAACGTTTCCAGGCACACAATAGTCAAGTAAGCATCATGAAGATAACACGAAGACTATTGATTGCTAGATAACATGGATCGAGATGGAAGATATAAATGAAGCTAAACAGGGGACAGTCTTCACATAGAGAAGTCAAACAGACCAGACAAACAAGCAATGACTTCACGGGGACATACTGGAATGTAAATGAGTTGGAAGATAGAACCGGTAGCTTGGAGACGCAGGGGATTTGGTAGACCAGTTCCGGTTGCTGTGACAACTATACATCTGGTCAGGGAGGCTGAGATTGAACTCTGAAGACCGTGTCTTTACCTTATTCCCCTTGAGCTAAGGACACCCAGTCCTCGTCCAATCACTCTGGTAAGTCTTCAAGGTAGACTTCCGAACCTTCACAGACTTCGTTCACCGGCGATCCACAATGACTCTTGGATGCTCAGTACGCGACGCCTAACTGGCTGGAGGATGCACAGTCCTCAAGTATAACAAGTCTTCAGGTCACACAGACAGAAAGACTTCAGTGATGCCTAACACTCTTTGGCTCTGGGTGTTTTGGGCTTTGTCCTCGCAAGGATCTTTTCTCTCAAAGCCTTTGGAGGTGGGTTGCTCTCATAACGACAAAAGTCGTGCACTAACTCTGAGCAGCCACCAATTTATGGTGTAGGGCGTGGACTATTTATAGCCATGAGGCAACCCGACATGATATGTTCGAAATGACCCTTGGTCACTAAGAAACTGACACGTCTCCAACGGTCGGATTATGAACACACGCGGCAACTTTGCTTGAGCTCCAAGTAAAGCTGACTTATCCAAGTTTGAATAAGATTTGCTCTCATTGTCTTCATTCGAAGACATAGGTGTTTGGTTGAGCATCACTTCAGTCATCTGACTATATTCACTTGGACCCCACTTAACAGTACGGTGGATCCTATGACTCAAGAAAGAATAAAAAGAACTACGAAAGAAACTATGTCTTCGCATTCTATAGTCTTCGATGAATGTCTTCATAGGTCATTATCTTCATGTGAATGTCTTCACGAGCCACCATTGTCTTCAATGTCTTCACACATTTTTAGGGGTCATCTCTGGAAGGTAAACCGAATCAGTGAGGGACTATTACCTGTGTTATCCTGCAATTCTCACAAACACGTTAGTCCCTCAACCATGTTTGTCGTCAATACTCCAAAACCAACTAGGGGGCACTAGATGCACTTACAATCTCCCCCTTTTTGGTGATTGATGACAAACATGTTGAAGTTTTCAACGGGGATAAAATATGTGAAACTATATATAACACGGTCATTGACTTCATGAGATTGAGAGGGCTCCCCCTAAAGATGTGCATATAGGAAATTTGCTTTTGAATGCAAAGGCACATGGCAGGTTTTGCTTTGTGGAGATCTCCTTCAATCTTATGAAGACAGTTCATCATGCATACAAAGATGTGGTGACGATAATGATATGCATAATGGAAAATGGGCATCTGCTGAATGACTTCATGCGCTTAGGATAGTTATTTAACCAAGCAGAAGAAACAACATCAAATGTAGCAGACGACCATCAAGTTTAAGTGTTACAACTCAAGAGCCAAATGTTTCAAAACGAGAGTTGTAAGAACTTTTGCAAAAATAAGGCACCCGACCCATATATGGACCCGCTTGAAGACTATCGACTCATATGCTTCACCCCCTTTTGTCAGTAAGGACCAAAAAGGTTTGAAGACATGGAGTATCTATGTGTTCCCAGGCGGTGAAGATGCTAGTGCAATCGGGTCGAAGTTGGAGTTGGGTGGTTGATGGCTTCTCGCCCCTCGTTGGTTACCCCAAGTGGAAGGTTGAGATGTAGCGTAGCGGCAAATTTCCCTTGGCAAAGATACCAAGGATCGAATCACGTGAGACTCCGAGGGTCGACAAGTAGGTGTCAACGGCGCCAGAAACTTAGCGGTTGACGAGACCTGCACACAGATACAGATAACTTTGCTCCCAACGAGTACAGAGAGGTTGTCAATCCCTCCGGCCTTGTTGTTTACAAAGGATCAAACACAAGAGATAATAATGATAGCTATGACTGCAACTAGGAAATAAAAACAGGAAGTAAATATAAGGTGTGATCAGCGGTGGTAATATGGACCGGGGTCCCATGATGTTCACTAGTGATGTCTCTCTCCCAAAAGACGATAAAACAGCAAAGCGAGGTAAACAAATTACAGCTGGGCAATTGACAGGATTATGTGCGCAAACCAATGCTAACTATGCTGCAAAGAAAGGTAGAGGCTCAAAAGCATGGGCGGTACGCCAAGGCAAGTAGACCGAAATCCATCTGCATCTACTACTAATCATCCACCTTGAGATATCTATCCAGAACATCTCGCTGGTATTAAGTTGCGAATCCCACCCAAAGTGACTCAAAGCAACAGACAACTGCATTAAAAGAACTTTGCGTAAAGTAAACAATCCTTGCACCCGCAAGTACAAGCACCATTGTTTTCTCCCTTGTGGCAACAACACATCCCCTAGACTCATGTTTCTGTCACTCAAGCTAGTCATCAGGGGGCATGAACCCACAATCAAGCATAACGCTCCCTCTTGGAGTTACTACCTACTACTTGGCCAAAGCAATAAACAGCAACGGAGAACATGCAAGAATTACTCAAGAACAAAGATATAAAAGAGGTGAATCAAATATATTACTCAAACACAATCTGAACATAGTCTCATAATCCATCAGATCCCAGCAAACTCAGCAAAGCAACAACAAAAATATTACATATGTGCCTCGATCATGTAGGGCAGCTCACGAGATCTAAACCATGAAGAGCAAAGAGGGGAGGAGAACATCACATAGCTACTGATCATGGACCCATGGTCCAAGGTGGACTACTCACGACTCATCCGGGAAGCGTCCATGGTGGTGGAGAAGCTCCCGGTGGTGGTTCTCCCCTCCGGCAGGGTGCCGGGAAGAGTTCTCCTGATGCTCCCGATCTTGGAAGCGCTGCGACGGCGGAACAGAGGCGAGATCGCGAAAAAAGGGTTCTGTCCTCGAGGGTTTCGGGACGAGAGGGATATATAGGCGAAGGGGGGCAGCCAGAGGCGGAGCAGGGGCCCCAGGCGCCCCCCTGGCGCGGCCAAGGGTGGGGCCGCGCCAGGTGGCCGCCTGGGCCTCCCCTGGCTCCCCTCTGGCCCATCTTTGGTTCTTCGCGAAGCTTCCTGTACGCTGGTTTTTCCTGTATTTTTCCTGGAATTTTTGGAGCACTTTTAATATGGGGGAAACCTGAAATAGAAAAACAGCAGAAAACAGGAACTGGCACTGTGGTGCACTGAGTTAATAGGTTAGTCCAAATATGATCAAAAGTGTATGGAAGTGCATCAATATCATAGCAATATCACACAAAATAAGCATGGAGCAAGCAGAAATTATAGATACGTTTTGGACGTATCAACATCCCCAAGCTTAATTCCTGCTCGTCCTTGAGTTGGTAAATGATAACAAGCATAATTTCTGTGGTGACATGCTATCAACCATATAAGAACTTTTTAAGTAAAGCAATCAAGGCATGTAATTCAATTCAAGTCATAACAAGCAAGAGTCTATATTAGCATTGTAACAAGCAACATAAGAACATAAAGGTGCAAGAGCTCTCGCTGTCCGTGACTCGAATGTCTCCAAATGGTGTTTGCGTGCAAGAAAGGGGATAGGGATATACGAGAGAGTAAAACATATTTTTTGTATTGTTGAGAACTTAATCTACTAAAGTTTCACACTTAGTCTTCTTTGGAATCTTATCTTGACTCATCCCCAGACCACTAGCCAGGTACAAGTCAAAATGATCCACTCCCTTTTGATATTTTGAGCACTCATGCAATGGATGAGCGTAAGCAAGAAAGTTGACACTTAGGATGGCAAAGAGAGAAAATGATGAAGGGGGAAGACAAAAAAGGTGTGAAAGACTCACATCAATGAGGAGAATCATAGGCGAGAGAAAGCCAAATGATAGATATGATGTGAGGAGTAGGGATTGCCATGCAACGGATAAACATATGAGCTAAGGTAAGCTCTCCAATGGAACTAGTGGGGGTGCATCCAACTTGCTCGCTCAAGAAGACCTAGAGCTCTTTTGAGGAGGCTCATCATTGGAATATACAAGCCAAGTTCTATAGTGTGAAGGTCCCCATATAGCTATATGCATGAATGATAATCTCTATGGAGTACAAGGTATAAGATGAAGTACGAGTGTGGATCTCTCAAAAGGAATAGTAGTGTGCCCCCTTCTCTCTTTTTTTTTCTCTTTTTTTTTATTTTTTTGTGGCCTCAATGGCTCTTTCTATTTAACTCTCATTTGTCCTCTTTGAGATCTTTTGATTTGTCCTCTTTGGGATCTTTTCCTCACTTTAGGGGCAACACTCTATAAATTACAAGAAGTTTAGAAGATCTTTCACACTTTACAAGAGTACTCAACATAAAGAAGATGAAACTATCATGATGTATGCAAATGTATGCCTCTGCCAGTGTAGCAGGATATGCAATGATACTTAGCGTGTCATGTAGCAATGATTAGGGAAAGGCCCAACTAGCATGCGGCTCATCGATCAAGCAAAAAAGCATGTATGACATGAAGATCAAGTCATAAGAAGATGGATGTTGCATGGCAATGTATCTCGGAAAGGCTATGGAAATGCCTTGATAGGTATATGGTGGCTGTTTTGAGGAAGGATATAATGAGGCTTATGATGACAGAGCGTATCGTGCCAAGGATTTGGATGCACCGGCGAAGTATGCGCCAACTCTCGAGGTGAGAAAGGGCAATGCACGGTACTGAAGAGGATAGAAAAATATGGCTAGGTGGAAGTGTCAACTTTCGAATACTCACATTAGTCCGAAGAACTCATGCACTTATTATCGGTAACTCTCAATCTAATTAGGAGGTTCACAAAGAGACAAGTACCCCGAGGAGGAGTGTATGGGGGTTTGGTTATCCTTGCGCATCCTCGACTCATGGTACATGAGTGTACTCTAATATTCGATCCCTCCAAAGATTAGTGATCCATCTAGTAGCTAAAGTTCTCAACTATTTTGTAGGTTTTCGAAAATAAACATGGAGTGCCCAAAATACGACATCTATCACTAATAGGCTAAAGCTCTTGACACCAAAAGTTCAGACATTACTCATGGCAATACCTCAAAACTATTGCAAGTTACTACTAAAATTAAATAGCAACCTCAATTACCTACTTTAAGTTAAGACACACAACTCAGTGCAACAGGCAAACTCTCTTAACAAGATAAACATGAAAACTCAAGAGAGTTCAGCAACTAACTAAACAAAAGCTCTTTAAAAAGAAAAGCATGAAAACTAAGAGCTAAACATGACAACAGCTATGGAAAGACAAAGAACACACACAGCAAAGATAAGCATGAAAATCCTATGTTGTGTTCTAGGTTGAAGTGGAGCGTGTTTCTCTCCCACACAAAGAAAGCTGGGTTCTAACTTGTTATGAACAGCAAGCAAAGCTAAAGAAAACTAAAAAAAGAAACTAAGAGCAAGACGCTCCAAGCATAGCACATAACGCATGAAGTGATAAAATTATAGTGGAACGAAAGACGAACTGATAATTGTTGATGGAGAAGGGGATGCATGGGGGCATCCCCAAGCTTAGACGCTTGAGTCTTCTTGAATATTTCTTGGGGGTGCACGGGGGCATCCCCAAGCTTGAGCGTTTGACCCTCCTGAATCTTCTTTTATCATCTTCCCTCGCACACTTGAAAACTCCCTTCATACATAACTCATCATAATCTGATTAGCGAGGTTAGTACCCACAATAAAATAATTTTTCCCTACTGGAAATAGAAATAATCTTGAAGAGCTACTGTTTCTCAAGATTGCCAAAAGGTTTTTGCAAAGAAAAAGCAAGCTCAAGGTTTGCAAAACGAAGAAAAGGCAAAACAGGACAGAATCTGTGAAAAACAGACCAGCAGGTAGTAAATAATTCTTTCGGGGCACTTCTGCAACTCAAATCAAAAAACTCAGAACAGACGCTCGAAAGACAATTGTATAGAGCACGCTGTCAAAAAAATTCAGATCAAAAAGATGATCTGGTGATTTTATTCGAATTTTTCTGTCCAAGGACAAAATCTGTTTTCTGGACAGCACGTCACAACTTTTGAACTTTCTTGCAATCGGAGGCTAAACTTGACACAAAGCTGAAAAGAAAAGATACAATGATGATGCTACTGTAGTAAAAAACATCAAGACACAACAAAAGCAAAATAAAACCTAATTCGTTGTGGGCTGCCTCCCAAAAGCGCTTTCTTTTATGCCTTTAAGCTAGGCATGATGCAAAAAGGAGGAATCAAAAGTCATCATAATAATCGGAGTTATAAATTGCTTCAAATGGTTCCTCAACAAGTTCATCCTTATTCCTTCTAGGAAAGGGGTACGTACCTTTTGCCTTCCCGCGTAGGCGGATTTGTCCCTTACCTATATCGATGAAGCCTTTTACGGCTCGGAGGAAGTCCCTTCCAAGCACTATATTTCCTTGGTTTGGCTTCATGATGAAGAAATCAACCATTGCAATCCCTTTAAGGAATGTAACTGGTACGTCTTTTATTCTTCCCTGGATCTCAGAAATATCTCCATTAGCATGTTCATGATAGGATGATAATTTGTCCATGTTAAATTTTAAAGAATCATGAACAATTTTTGGCATAGTAGAAACCATAGATCCAATATCACAATAAGCAAGGAAGTCTTGATTAGAGATGCTAATCCTAAAAAAAGGCTCCCAATCATTGTCTATTTCCAAAATATCTCTCTTATTGGGTTTGAGTTTCTCTACCTTCATTTAGTCTAGATCATCCATTCTCTTCTCAATAGTAGCAAGTCTATCTATGACAGTATCAAAACTATGATCATAAACAAAGTAACTAGATAGACCATGTATAATTTCAAGAGCTCTAGCTTCATCACACTCTAGGAAATCTCCTTCAGCTATAATATCAAGAGAGTGTTTACACCATTTAGAAAGACCATGGTAAAAATTTCTAAGCACAATTTTTATAGGTATCCAAGGCATAATTCTCCTATGTGCATCAGAAATTCGGTCCCATGCCTTCTTCATATTTTCTCCAACCCTTTGATGGAAATCTAGAACTTCTGATTCCCTCAAAGCACCAAGTCCTAACATGCTTGACTAAACAGAAAGGACTACTAATAGAAAAGCAAATATATTTTTTGTGATTTTTGATAAAGGACACTAAAGCAAAAACTGAAAGGTAAACTAACAAGACTAAAAAGCAAAGATAAAAGATAGCGTGCAACTCCCCTATCTTGAAGAGTGGAGTCCCCGGCAACGGCGCCAGAAACTTGCTTGATGGCTTCTCGCCCCTCGTTGGTTACCCCAAGTGGAAGGTTGAGATGTAGCGTAGCGGCAAATTTCCCTTGGCAAAGATACCAAGGATCGAATCCCGTGAGACTCCGAGGGTCGACAAGTAGGTGTCAACGGCGCCAGAAACTTAGCGGTTGACGGGACCTGCACACAGATACAGATAACTTTGCTCCCAACGAGTACAGAGAGGTTGTCAATCCCTCCGGCCTTATTGTTTATAAAGGATCAAACACAAGAGATAATAATGATAGCTATGACTGCAACTAGGAAATAAAAACAAGAAGTAAATAGAAGGTGTGATCAACGGTGGTAATATGGACCGGGGTCCCATGATGTTCACTAGTGATGTCTCTCTCCCAAAAGACGATAAAATAGCAAAGCGAGGTAAACAAATTACAGCTGGGCAATTGACAGGATTATGTGCGCAAACCAATGCTAACTATGCTGCAAAGAAAGGTAGAGGCTCAAAAGCATGGGCGGTACGCCAAGGCAAGTAGACCGAAATCCATCTGCATCTACTACTAATCATCCACCTTGAGATATCTATCCAGAACATCTCGCTAGTATTAAGTTGCGAATCCCACCCAAAGTGTAAACTCAAAGCAACAGACAACTGCATTAAAAGAACTTTGCGTAAAGTAAACAATCCTTGCACCCGCAAGTACAAGCACTGTTGTTTTCTCCCTTGTGGCAACAACACATCCCCTAGACTCATGTTTCTGTCACTCAAGCTAGTCATCAGGGGGCATGAACCCACAATCAAGCATAACGCTCCCTCTTGGAGTTACTACCTACTACTTGGCCAAAGCAATAAACAGCAACGGAGAAAACATGCAAGAATTACTCAAGAACAAAGATATAAAAGAGGTGAATCAAATATATTACTCAAACACAGTCTGAACATAGTCTCATAATCCATCAGATCCCAGCAAACTCAGCAAAGCAACAGCAGAAAGATTACATATGTGCCTCGATCATGTAGGGCAGCTCACGAGGTCTAAACCATGAAGAGCAAAGAGGGGAGGAGAACATCACATAGCTACTGATCATGGACCCATGGTCCAAGGTGGGCTATTCACGACTCATCTGGGAAGCGTCCATGGTGGTGGAGAAGCTCCCGGTGGTGGTTCTCCCCTCCGGTAGGGTGCCGGGAAGAGTTCTCCTGATGCTCCCGATCTTGGAAGCGCTGCGGCGGCGGAACAGAGGCGAGATCGCGAAAAAAAGGGTTCTGTCCTCGAGGGTTTCGGGACGAGAGGGATATATAGGCGAAGGGGTGCAGCCAGAGGCGGAGCAGGGGCCCCAGGCGCCCCCCTGGCGCGGCCAGGGGTGGGGCCGCGCCAGGTGGCCGCCTGGGCCTCCCCTGGCTCCCCTCTGGCCCATCTTTGGTTCTCCGCGAAGCTTCCTGTACGCTGATTTTTCCTGGAATTTTTGGAGCACTTTTAATATGGGGGAAACCTGAAATAGAAAAATAGGAGAAAACAGGAACTGGCACTGTGGTGCACTGAGTTAATAGGTTAGTCCAAATATGATCAAAACTATATGGAAGTGCATCAATATCATAGCAATATCACACAAAAGAAGCATGGAGCAAGCAGAAATTATAGATACGTTTTGGACGTATCAGTGGTGCAGAAGGGCCTGACGTAGAGTCGTGATGCAGTGAAGGGATTGCTGGATGATACGTCTCCAACGTATCTATAATTTTTTATTGTTCCATGCTATTATATTATCCTTCTAGGATGTCTTATGGGCTTTATTAAACACTTTTATATGATTTTTGGGACTAACCTATTAACCCAGAGCCCAGTGCCAGTTTCTGTTTTTCTCCTGTTTTAGGGTTTTATAGAAAAGGAATATCAAACGGAGTCCAATTGACGAGCCAATTTTTTATGATTTTTTCTGGACCAAAAGAAGCCCCCAAAGCAAAAGAGTTGGGCCAGGAGAGCCACGGGCTGCCCTCGAGGGTGGATGGCGCACCCTGGGAAGGGGGGCACGCCCCCCTATCTCGAGGACGGCCCGTAGCTCCCCTTTACTTGGCCCCGACTCCAAAAATTCCTATAAATACTGGAACCTCCAGAAATTAACCTAGATCGGGAGTTCCGCCGCCGAAAGCCTCTGTAGCCACCGAAAACCAATCTACAGCCGTTCTGGCACCCTGCCGGAGGGGGGAATCCCTCTCTGGTGGCTATCTTCATCATCCCGGCGCTCTCCATGACGAGGAGGGAGTAGTCCACCCTCGGGGCTGAGGGTATGTACAAGTAGCTATGTGTTTGATCTCTCTATCTCTCTCGTGTTCTTGAGATGGCACGATCTTGATGTATCGCGAGCTTTGCTATTCTAGTTGGATATCCTTCTCCCCCTCTACTCTCTTGTAATGGATTGAGTTTTCCCTTTGAAGTTATCTTATCGGATTGAGTCTTTAAGGATTTGAGAACACTTGATGTATGTCTTACACGTGTTTATCTGTGGTGACAACGGGATATCATGTGATCCACTTGATGTATGTTTTGGTGATCAACTTGCGGATTCCGTGACCTTGGGAATCTATGCATAGGGGTTGGCACACGTTTTCGTCTTGACTCTCCGGTAGAAACTTTGGGGCACTCTTTGAAGTTCTATGTGTTGTTGAATAGATGTTTCTGAGATTGTGTGATGCATATCGTATAACCATGCACACGGATACTTGAGGTGACAATGGAGTATCTAGGTGACATTAGGGTTTTGGTTGATTTGTGTCTTAAGGTGTTATTCTAGTACGAACTCTATGATAGATTGAACGTTACGACTGACTCTTGAATAGATCGATCAGAAAGAATAGCTTTGAGGTGGTTTGGTACCCTACCATATTCTCTTCGTTTGTTCTCCGCTATTAGTTACCTTGGAGTGACTCTTTGTTGCATGTTGAGGGCTAGTAATATGATCCAATTATGTTATCCTTGTTGAGAGAACTTGCACTAGTGAAAGTATGAACCCTAGGCCTTCTCTACTATCATTGCAACACCGTTTATGCTCACTATTACCACTTGCTACCTTGCTGTTTTTATATTTTCTTATTACAAAAACCTATATATACCATCCATATCGCACTTGTATCACCATCTCTTTGCCGAACTAGTGCACCTATACAATTTACCATTGTATTGGGTGTGTTGGGGACACAAGAGACTCTTTGTTATTTGGTTGCAGGGTTGCTTGAGAGAGACCATCTTCATCCTACGCCTCCCACAGAATGATAAACCTTAGGTCATCCACTTGAGGGAAATTTGCTACTGTCCTACAAACCTCTGCACTTGAAGGCCCAACAACGTCTACAAGAAGAAGGGTGCATAGTAGACATCAAGCTCTTTTCTAGCGCCGTTGCCGGGGAGGTGAGTGCTTGAAGGTATATCTTTAGATCTTGCAATCGAATCTTTTAGTTTCTTGTTTTATCACTAGTTTCGTTTATAAAAGAAAACTACAAAAAAATGGAATTAAGGTTACCTCATATGCTTCATCTTTTTAATATCTTTCGTGAAAATGATGGGAAGGAAAATTGTGCTCAAGTACTAGAAGAAGAATTACATAGAATGCTTGGCATAAAATATGTGCATGATGAGCATGATTGCAATGTTGTTAGTATGAATTCTTTGAATACCCATGATGCTAATGATATGCAAAGTCACAAGCTTGGGAAAGCTATGTTTGATGAAGATAACATTTTTAGTCCCCCAAGCTTTGATGATAATATTTATTATGATGAAATCATGCCTCCTATTTATGATGATTATATTTATGAAAGTAGATTTGGAGAGGTCATGACTTTATTTAGTGATGAATCCACTATCTCGGAAGAGGTTCCAATTGATTATGAGAACAAAGTTGCTATCTACGATGATTATTGTGATGACTTGTATGCTATTAAGAATAATGATAACCATGAAACTTGTCATCATGATTTTAGTTTTCAATTGGATTATGCGTCACATGATAGTTATTTTGTTGAGTTTGCTCCTCCCACTGCTATGAATGAGAAGAATTTTGCTTGTGATGGGAGTAGTAAATTTCTATGCTTGTAGATCATGAAAAGAATGATTTATGTGCTGGTTATATTGTTGAATTCATTCATGACGCTACTGAAAATTATTATGAGAGAGGATCATATGCTTGCAGGAATTGCAATAATATGAAGTTTCCTCTCTATGTGCTAAAAGTTTTGAAGTTATGCTTGTTTTGCCTTCCTATGCTAGTTGATTATTGGTCCCATAAGTTGTTTGCTCACAAAATCCCTATGCATAGGAAGTGGGTTAAACTTAAATGTGCTATTCATATGCTTCATGATGCTCCCGTCATGTTTCAATTCTTATCTTTTATGTAAGCATCATTATGCCTAGCTAGGGGCGTAAAACGATAGCGCTTGTTGGGAGGCAACCCAACGTTATTTTAGTTTCTTTGTTTTTGCTGCTGTTAGGGAATAAATATTGCATCTAGCCTCTTATTATATGTGGTTTCATGTTTTTTTTAGTGTTTGTGCCAAGTAGAACCTTTGGGAAGACTTGTGTGAAGTTTATATGATCTTGCTGTAAAAAAACAGAATCATTAGCGCTCGCTAAAGTAGTCTTAAGATTTTACTGGAGAGTGATATTTAGTTGATTCTTTTTGCAGATGATTGGTAGACAAATTACTCAAATTTACCAATTTAGTTTGAATTTTTTGGAGTTCCAGAAGTAGGCGAACCCTGCAGATTACTACAGACTGTTCTGTCTTTGACAGATTCTGTTTTTCGTGTGTTGTTTGCTTATTTCAATGCATCTATGAGTAGTATTGGGAAGTATGAATCATAGAGAAGTTGGAATTTAGTAGGTTTAACACCAATATAAACAAAGAATGAGTTCATTGCAGTACCTTTGAGTAGTGGTTTGCTTTCTTATACTAACGGAGCTCACGAGATTTTTGTCTAAGTTTTGTGTTGTGAAGTTTTCAAGTTTTGAGTATTGCTTTGATGGACTATGGAACAAGGAGTAGCAAAGGACTAAGCTTGGGGATGCCCATGGAATCCCAAGTAAATTCAAGATAATCAAAAGCCTAAGCTTGGGGATGCCCCGGGAAGTCATCCCCTCTTTCGTCTTCATCCATCGGTAACTATACTCGGAGCTATATTTTTATTCACCACATGATATGTGTTTTGCTTGGAGCGTCAATTTATTTTAGTTTGTTTTGCTTGCTGTTTGAATAATATCCCAAGATCTAAAGTTCTTAAATGTTAGAGAGTCTTCACATAGTTACATAATTATTCAACTACTCATTGTTCTTCACTTATATCTTTCGGAGTAGTTTGTTATTTCTCTAGTGCTTCACTTATATCTTTTAGAGCATGGTGGTGGTAATATTTTGTAGAAATTTTTGAACTCTCATTCTTCACTTATATCTATTTGATAGTCCATTAAAACAGCATGGTAAAGTGTTTAGGCTAAAGAAACTAGTCTTCACATGATATCCAATGTCAATGTAGTAAAAAAATCACACCAAGTGCATTGAATAGGATGAGAAGTTGGATGCTTGATAATTGTTTTGAGATATGAGGATAGTGATATTATAGTCATGCTAGTGTAGTTATTATGAAATTGATAAATACTTGTGTTAAGGTTAGTGTTTCCCGTATCGTGCACGAATGGTGAACCGCTATGTGACGGAGTTAGAGCATGAGGTATTTGTAGAGTGTCAACCTTTGTGTGGAGATCGGGGGCGCGCGATGGTTAACTCCTACCAACCTCCCCCCTAGGACATGCGTTGATTGCTTTGTTTTGATGACTCGTAGATTTTTGCAATAAGTATATGAGTTCTTTATGACTAATGTTGAGTCCATGGATTATACGCACTCTCACCCTTCCACCATTGCTAGCCTCTTTTGTACCGCGCAACTTTTGCCGGTGCCATAAACCCACTATATATCCTTCCTCAAAACAGCCACCATATTGTTCCTCAAAACAGCCACCATACCTACCTATCATGGCATTTCCATAGCCATTCCGAGATATATTGCCATGCAACTTTCCACCGTTCTGTTCATATGACACGCATCATATTGTCATATTGCCATGCATGATCATGTAGTTGACATCGTATTTGTGGCAAAGCCACCATGCATAATTTTTCATACATGTCACTCTTGATTCATTGCCCATCCCGGTACACCGCCGGAGGCATTCATATAGGGTCATACTTTGTTCTAGTATCGATTTGTAATATCAAGTTGTAATGAAAGTGTGATGATCATCATTAGTAGAGCATTGTCCCATGGGAGGAAAGGCTAAATCTATAAAGCCCCTTCGCAAAAAAAAAGAAAAAAAGAAAGGCCAAAGAAAAAAAGAAAGGCCCCAAAAAAAAGAAAAAAGGAAAAAAAAGGAAAAAAAGAAAAGAAAAAAAGGGACAATTGCTACTATCTTTTTCCACACTTGTGCTACCAAGTAGCACCATGTTCTTCATTGTAGAGAGTCTCATGCTTAGTCACTTTCATATACTAGTGGGAATTTTCATTATAGTGTTGGAAATATGCCCTAGAGGCAATAATAAAAGTATTATTATTATATTTCCTTGTTCATGATAATCGTATGTTATTCATGCTTGAATTGTATTGTACGGAAACAACGATACATGTGTGAATATATAAACCACAATGAGTCCCTGGTAGGCCTCTAGTTACCAGCTCGTTGATCAACAGATGGTCACGGTTTCCTGACCATGGACATAGGATGTCAGTGATAACGGGATCACATCATTAGGAGAATGATGTGATGGACTAGACCCAATCCTGAGCATAGCACGAGATCGTATAGTTCGTAATGCATAAGCTTTTCGGTGTCAAGTATTTATTCCTTAGACCATGAGGTTGTACAACTCCCAGATGCCGTAGGAATACTTTGGGTGTGCCAAACGTCACAACATAACTGGGTGGCTATAAAGGTACGCATCGGGTATCTCCGAAAGTGTCTGTTGAGTTGGTACGAACCGAGACTGGGATGTTGTCACTCCGTATGACGGAGAGGTACCTCTGGGCCCACTCGGTAAGACATCATCATAATGAGCTCAAGGTGACTAAGGAGTTGGTCAAGGGATGATGGATTACGGATCGAGTAAAGAGACTTGCCATGACAAGATTGAACAAGGTATCGGGAATACCGACGATCGAATCTCGGGCAAGTACCGTACCGATGGACAAAGGGAATAACTACGGGATTGAGTGAATCCTTGACATAGTGGTTCATCTGATGAAGATCATCGAGGAACACGTGGGAACCAACATGGGTATCCAGATCCCGCTGTTGGTTATTGACCGGAGAGTGGTCTCGGTCATGTCTACGTGTCTCCCGAACCCGTAGGGTCTACACACTTAAGGTTCGGTGACGCTAGGGTCGTAGAGATACATGCACGTGGAAACCCAAAAGTTGTTCGGAGTCCCGTATGAGATCCCGGACGTGACGAGGAGTTCCGGAATGGTCCGGAGGTAAAGAATGATATATAGGAAGTCCAGTTTCGGCCATTGGGTGAACTTCGGGGGTCACCGGGAGTGTCCCGGGACCACCGGAGGGGTCCCGGGGGTCCACCGGGTGGGGCCACCCATCCCGGTGGGGCCCCTAGGCCACAAGGGGAAGGGGGCCAGCCCCTGGTGGGCTGGCGCACCCAACTGGGCCCTCCCTCCATGCGCCTAGGGTTGAAACCCTAGGGGAGGGAGGCGCCCACTATGCCTTGGGGGGCAAGTTTCCCCCCAGGCCGCCACCCCATTTGCAGATGGGATCTGCAGGGCTGGCGCACCCCCTGGCCCCCTATATATATATATGTGGGGGGGGGGGGGAGAGGGCAGCCGCACCCAATCCTCTGGCGCCTCTCTCCCTCCCGTCACACCTCCATCTCCTTACGCAGGGCGCCGGCGAAGCCCTGCAGGATTTCCTGCTGCATCCACCACCACGCCGTCGTGCTGCTGGATCTCCGACGACCTCTCCTCCCCCCTTGCTGGATCAAGAAGAAGGTGACGTTGATGTACCGGACGTGTGTTGAACGCGGACGTGCCGTCCGTTCGGCGCTAGATCATCGGTGACGAAGAACGTGAAGAGTACGACTACTTCATCCACGCTTCTTCGAAAGCTTCCGCTCGCGATCTACAAAAGGGTATGTAGATGCACTCTAATATGCTCATTGCTAGATGTCTCCTAAGATTGATCTTGGTGAAAGCGTAGAAATTTTTTGAATTCTGCTACGTTCCCCAACAGTGGCATCTGAGCTAGGTCTTTTGCGTAGCATCTTGCACGAGTAGAACACAAAGCAGTTGTGGGCGTAGAGTTTGCTCAATTTTCTTACCGTTACTAGTCTAATCCTGATTCGACGGTATTGTGGGATGAAGCGGCCCGGACCGACCTTACACGTACGCTTACGTGAGACTGGTTCCACCGACAGACATGCACTAGATGCATAAGGTAGCTGGCGGGTGTCTGTCTCTCCTACTTTAGTAGGATCGGATTCGATGAACAGGGTCCTTATGAAGGGTAAATAGAAATTGACAAATCACGTTGTGGTTTTGGCATAGGTAAGAAACGTTCTTGCTAGAAAACCTATAGAAGCCACGTAAAAACTTGCAACAACAATTAGTGGTCGTCTAACTTGTTCTTGCAGCATGTGCTATGTGATATGGTATGGCCAAGAAGATGTGATGAATGATATATGTGATGTATGAGATTGATCATGTTCTTGTAATAGGAAATCACGACTTGCATGTCGATGAACTTGAAAACCTGCAGGAGCCATAGGAGTTGTCTTAATTATTGTATGACCTGCGTGTCACTGAATAACGCCATGTAATCATGTGATGTTTATCATGTTTATGCATCTTGTTTACTTAGAACGACGATAGTAAATAAGATGATCTCTCACTAAAATTTCAAGAATTGTGTTCCCCCTAATTGTGCACCGTTGCTAAGGATCGTTGTTCCGAAGCACCACGTGATGATCGGGTGTGATAGGTTCTAACGTTCGCATACAACGGGTGTAAGCCAGATTTACACACGCAACACACTTAGGGTTCACTTGACGAGCCTAGCATGTACAGACATGGCCTCGGAACACAGAAGACCGAAAGGTCGAACACGAGTCGTATAGAAGATACGATCAACATGAAGATGTTCACCGTTGATGACTAGTCCGTCTCACGTGATGATCGGACACGGGCTAGTCGATTCAGATCGTGTATCACTTAGATGACTAGAGATATGTCAATCTGAGTGGGAGTTCATTAAAATTTGATTAAGATGAACTTAATTATCATGAACTTAGTCTAAATTCTTTACAATATCTCTTGTAGATCAAATGGCCCATGCTCATGTCACCCTCAACTTCAACGCGTTCCTAGAGAAATCCAAGCTGAAAGACGATGGTAGCAACTACACGGACTGGGTCCATAACCTGAGGATCATCCTCATAGCTGCCAAGAAAACTTATGTCCTAGATGCACCGCTAGGTGACGCTCCCGCCCCGGCAAACCAAGATGTTATGAACGCTTGGCAGTCGCGTTGTGATGATTACTCCCTGGTTCAGTGCGGCATGCTTTACAGCTTAGAATCGGGTCTCCAAAAGCGTTTTGAGCACCACGGGGCATTTGAGATGTTCCAAGAGATGAAAATGGTTTTCCAAGATCATGCCCGAGTCGAGAGATATGACGTCTCCGACGCATTCTACAGCTGTAAGATGGAGGAAAACAGTTCTGTCAGTGAGCACATCCTCAAGATTTCTGGGTTGCACAACCGCTTGTCTCAGTTGGGAATGAATCTCCCAGACGAAGCGGTCGTTGACAGAATCCTCCAGTCGCTCCCACCAAGCTACAAGAGCTTCGTGTTAAACTTTAATATGCAGGGGATGGAGAAGTCCATTCCCGAGGTGTATTCAATGCTGAAATCAGCGCAGGTGGATATCAAGAAAGAACATCAAGTGTTGATGGTCAATAAAACCACTAAGTTCAAGAAGGGCAAGGGTAAAAAGAACTTCAAGAAGGACGGCAAGGGAGTTGCCGCGCCCGGTAAGCCTGTTGCCGGGAAGAAGCCAAAGTATGGACCCAAGCCTGAGACAGCGTGCTTTTATAGCAAGGTAACGGGTCACTGGAAGCGGAACTGCCCCCATACTTAGCGGACAAGCAGGCCGGCAACGTCAAAGGTATATGTGATATACATGTTATTGATGTGTACCTTACCAGCGCTCGTAGTAGCTCCTGGGTATTCGATACCGGTGCAGTTGCTCATATTTGTAACTCTAAGCAGGAGTTGTGGAATAAGCGGAGACTGGCGAAGGACGAGGTGACGATGCGCGTCGGGAATGGTTCCAAGGTCGATGTGATCGCGGCACAATGCCTCTACATCTACCCTCGGGATTAGTGTTAAACCTTAATAATTGTTATTTAGTACCAGCTTTGAGCATGAACATTGTATGTGGATCTCGTCTTATGCGAGATGGCTACTCATTTAAATCTGAGAATAATGGTTGTTCTATTTATTTGAGAGATATGTTTTATGGTCATGCCCCGCTGGTCAATGGTTTATTTTTGATGAATCTCGATCGTGATGATACACATATTCATAGTGTGAATGCCAAAAGATGTAAAGTTGACAATGATAGTCCCACATACTTGTGGCATTGCCGCCTTGGTCATATTGGTGTCAAATGTATGAATAAGCTTCATGCTGATGGACTTCTGGAGTCTCTTGATTATGAATCATTTGACACGTGCGTACTATGCCTTTTGGGCAAGATGACCAAGACTCCGTTCTCCGGAACAATGGAGCGAGCAACCAACTTATTGGAAATCATACATACCGATGTGTGCGGTCCAATGAGTGTTGAGGCTCGCGGAGGCTATTGTTATGTTCTCACCCTCACAGATGACTTGAGTAGATATGGGTATATCTACTTGATGAAGCACAAGTCTGAGACCTTTGAAAAGTTCAAGGAATTTCAGAATGAGGTTGAGAATCAACGAGACAAGAAAATAAAGTTCTTACGATCGGATCGTGGGGGTGAATATTTGAGTCATGAATTTGGCACGCACCTTAGGAAATGTGGAATTGCTTCACAATTGACACCACCCGAAACACCTCAGCGTAACGGTGTGTCCGAACATCGAAATCGTACTCTGTTGGACATGGTGCGATCTATGATGTCCCTTACCGATTTACCGCTATCTTTTTGGGGTTATGCTTTAGAGACTGCCGCATTCACTTTAAATAGGGCTCCGTCGAAATCCATTGAGACGACACCGTATGAACTTTGGTTTGGCAAGAAACCAAAGCTGTCGTTTCTGAAAGTTTGGGGTTGCGATGCTTATGTCAAGAAACTTCAACCTGAAAAGCTCGAACCCAAATCGAAAAAATGCGTCTTCATAGGATACCCAAAGGAAACGATTGGGTACACCTTCTACCACAGATCCGAAGGCAAGGTCTTTGTTGCCAAGAATGGATCCTTTCTGGAGAAAGAGTTTCTCTCGAAAGAAGTGAGTGGGAGGAAAGTAGAACTTGATGAGGTGACAGTCACCCCTCCTGCACCGGAAAGTAGCGCAGCGCAGGAAATGTTCCTGAGGTGCCTGCACCGATAAGGGAGGAAGTTAATGATGATGATCATGAAGAAACAGATCAAGTTACTACTGAACTTCGAAGGTCCACAAGGGCACGTTCCGCACCAGAGTGGTACGGCAACCCTGTCATGGGAATCATGTTGTTAGACAACGGTGAACCTTCGAACTATGAAGAAGCAATGGCGGGCCCTGTCAGGGATATGACTAGCAGGTATGAACCGGCTAGCATAAACCGGTTTATTATAATATGCTCGGTTGTAATATTTAGTGAAGGCTACGGCCCATAAGATCTTAGGGCCCATGTATAGAATTATGGTTTGTAAACCGCCCGATGATGTAACTTGAGAGATAAGGAAGAAAGGACAGAGACTGAGGCGGATACGAGTATGAGCCGGCCTCGAGACTCTGTAAACCGGACCAGGCGTCACCTCTATATAAAGGGACGACCCGGCGACGGTTCAGGGACAAGCAAGAATCAACCCGTCGAGATTACAGGCAAGCGATCCGCTCCCTGTAAACCGACGCCCAAGCAATACCAAACCAACTAGACGTAGGATTTTACCTTCATCGAAGGGGCCGAACTAGTATAAACTCTCTGTGTCCTTTGTGTGCTATGAACCCCTTCAAGCTAACCCGTGCGATGGTCCCATCATCAAGTCTGTTAAACCGGACATCTGCCGTGTTAATTCCACGACAGTTGGCGCCCACCGTGGGGCCTCCGCATGATGGTTTCGAGTTCTTGAAGGGCAGCTTTGAAGGGCTCAAGGGTTACGCGGTCGGCCGGATGACCAAGAGTCGCCGCGGCCGGATCTACATCGACGACGCAGGCTGGGGACCGGAGGCCGATTCAATCGAATACGGGTACCGGGTTCCCTTCGGCGGCATCCACGTCTTCATCGGCAAGATCGGCGAACCGGGACCTGAGCCGGACATCTTCTCCAACATCATCGAGCCGGCTCAGCGCGCGAGATCAAACCGGATTCAGCCCGCCGTGAAGCGCGTTTTCGTTGGAGCAGTCCACGGGGTTCGAACCGAGGACGGATCGGAATCCGATGGTGCAACAGTTGTCTACTCCGACGACGAATCTTCATCCGGAGAAACGGAGTCTTTGTATCAGTTGCAGGACGGCCGGCCTGAGGGTGAGTCCGATGGAAACAGTATTCCGGACCCCTTCGACCCGCCAAACCGGATGGCTGTCTTTATGGCCGGTTCACAGCCCACGGTGAACGGGGCGACAGCAGAAGCTGGTGTAGGGGGGAGCGGCCCGGCCCTATCACCTACTGACGTTCTATCCACCTTGATCAAGGAGTTCACAGCTAAAGCGGTGGCAACAATAGCTCCAGCAGACAAGGCGCAGCATGATGCAGAGCTCCTTCAGTTAAAAGGCCGGATTGATCAATTAAAGGAGGATCTGAAAACAGAGAAGGCAATGATAGCAATAAGGCAAGCGGAGTTGAATGATCAGACCTTTAATCTAAGGATGGAGCAGGCCTTTGTGCAGGGAGTAAGGGGTCGAAAATATCAATCTCGTCTACCATCGGTTTATGAAGCGGCGGAGCTATTCAGAACGCCTGGGGCTGGGACCAGCAACGATCCGGCTTCAAACCGGAGGGCACCTCCAGCCAGGGATGAGCCGGTTCAGCAGCCCACTGCGGATCAAGATCGGCGGATCACGTCTGCGCCTCATGTTCCTACCCCTTCAGGTCATTATTCGAATCCTTTGGATAACATCGTTGCTGCTGCTGCACGTTTGGCCGCTTTACCCGTTGAGGGGACATCTCCGGTGGCATTGGAGGCACGCATGGTCAAGGATCTGCTCAATACGGCGCTAATACAGCAGCAAGCATATTCTCATAGCAGGGAGAGGCTACATTCAACACCGCGTCCCAGCCGGAGTTACACTAGGCATTGTGAAGAGCCAGAAGTGTCTAGCAGTGAACGCAGGCGACATCGGCGGACAGGATAATCTGGCAGGCGCGGATGCTCAAGCTCAGGATGCAAACCGGGTTAGGTCAGTAGCCCGGGAGGAAATCCGTCAAACGACGCCGGTTCACACCGCCACGGCAGAGAGATGAGTCACAACGAGTGCTTTTGGGGTACAATGTCTTATCCCCGCTTTACGGAGCGTCAAGCTGCCCAAGGATTTTAAAGGGCCCCGCAAGGTACCTAATTACACTGCGGATTTACCTCCTGAAGCTTGGGTGGAGAGTTATGAGATGGCCATGGAGATGCTGGACGTGGATGAAGCGGCTTGTGCAAAATACTTCACCATGATGCTTGAGGGTACAACCCGGACCTGGCTAAAGGGTTTACCCCCTAATTCCATCGGATCATGGGGAGAGCTACGTCGTCAGTTCATCAAAAACTTCAAAGATACATGCAAGCAGCCGATGTCAGTGGTGGATCTAGCAGCCTGTGTGCAAGGAGAGCAGGAGTCTACAAGTGCTTGGGTTCGGCGAGTATCAGAGATCTTGCACTCTTCGAATGGTATCAATCCTAGTACGGTGATAGTGACTTTGGAAAACAATTGCCAGTTTGAATCTTTAAAGTTAAAGCTAGGACGGCTTAAAAGGGATTGTAATGATATGGGAACTCTCATGAGTGCTCTGGTGAAATATGGGGACTCTGATAATACCAAGTATCCAGAAGCTGAGGGAGACAAAGCAAGGAAGGTTAACAAACCTGGTAAACCGGTGCAGGTTAACCCGACTACTGCAAGTTTCTTAGGCAAGCGAAAGGAAGAAGGTGGCTCTGATTTCGTAGCCAATACTCAAGTTCAAGGGGGTTTTCAGCAGAATAGGGGCAACCCACCTCAACAAACCGGCGGAGGGAATGCTGGTTGGGACCAAGAGTTAGATCAGCCTTGTCCGAAGCATGGCTCGAGCAAACGACCGGCAAAACATACTATAAGGGAGTGCATGCCCTTTATGGAGGCAATGATGGGCCGCTTTAATCCTAATGGCAGGCCTCCAAATGGCGGTTCAGGCCCAGGGTTCTATGGTCCGGGTCCTCGGGGGAACATCTCCGGATCAGGATATCGGGGCAATAACAATGGTTATCATAACCGGGCCGGTAACCAAAATGGTCAAGGAATTTATAATAACCAGGGCAATCAGCCGCGTAATCAGGGTGGTTACAATAACCAAGGCAGTCAACAGCAGGGCCAAGGTAATTACAATAATCAGGGTAATCAGCAGCATCAGCAACAGCAACCACAATCCAGATATCAGAGTAATCCGAAGGAATTGAGAAGTGGGCAATATCATGTGTTCACCACGAGCCTGTGTAAACGAGATCAGAAGGTTTTAAAGCGGGCAGTACATGCGGTTGAACCGGCGACACCGCAATTCCTGCGCTGGTCAGAGCAGCCCATTGTATGGAGCAGGGAGGATCACCCGATGCGGGTGGATAATCCGGGCCACTTGGCCTTGGTAGTGGCACCACAAGTGGGTGGTTACAAGTTCACTAAGGTTCTCATGGACGGCGGTAGCAGCATCAACATCTTGTACTATGAGACTTTCCGTCGTATGGGTTTAACGGATAAGAAGTTAAGGCAATCAAACACGGTGTTCCACGGGGTGGTTCCAGGTAAGTCGGCTTATCTAGTTGGAAAGATTGACTTGGAGGTTACCTTTGGAGATGAGCATGACTCCAGGTCAGAAACGATAACCTTCGAAGTTGTCAAGATCCGGAGCCCCTATCACGCTTTATTCGGGAGAATGGTTTATGCTAAGTTTATGGCTAGGCCATGTTATGTTTATCTGCAGCTCAAAATGCCGGGCCACAAGGGTACGATCACAGTTTATGGAAGTCGCAAGATAGCAGTGGAGTGTGAAGAGGGAGATGCAGCCTACGCGGAGGCAGTATGTGCCACAGAGGAGTTGAAGTTTTATAAAGATAATGTTGATCCGGCAGATATGACTCCGCTGAAGAAACCTACTACAGAGCATGATCCGGCATTGAAGTTAAATCGGCGGAGGAAACCAAACAAGTTGATTTTGTGCCAGGTGATTC
This sequence comes from Secale cereale, assembly GCA_902687465.1. Lineage (NCBI taxonomy): Eukaryota > Viridiplantae > Streptophyta > Magnoliopsida > Poales > Poaceae > Secale > Secale cereale. Next base: position 534,131,230 of record LR738712.1, on the reverse strand, counting down.
GTCCAAGCAGTTTACTATCAGCGCTAACCTTGATCCCAAATAGGAAAGCGCGCTCATCGAGTTCATCCGTGAGAACCGGGATATCTTTGCGTGGAAACCTTCTAACATGCCAGGTATACCGAGGGAACTCGCTGAGCACAGCCTTAACATTGATCCAAAATACAAACCGGTTAAACAATATTTGCGCCGCTTCAATGAAGAGAGGCGCAAGGCTATAGGAGAAGAAGTGGCCAGGCTTTTGGCCGCAGGGTTCATAGTGGAAGTTTTTCACCCGGAATGGTTGGCTAATCCGGTGCTGGTGTTAAAGAAGAATGGGAAGTGGAGAATGTGTGTGGACTACACAGACCTCAACAAAGCTTGCCCAACTGATCCTTTTGCTCTCCCTCGCATTGATCAGATTATCGATGCTACAGCGGGATGTGAGCGGCTAAGCTTTTTGGATGCATATTCAGGATATCACCAGATCAAGATGGCAGTTAAAGACCAAGAGAAGACAGCTTTCATAACCCCTTTTGGTGCTTTTTGCTATGTATCTATGCCTTTTGGGCTCAAGAGTGCTCAAGCAACTTATCAGCGTTGCGTTCAGAATTGTCTTAAAGGACAGATAGGGAGAAATGTTCATGCCTATGTGGATGACATTGTGGTTAAATCAAGGAAAGAGGAAACGATGATAGAGGATCTTAAGGAGACTTTTGACAATCTTCGAGCCTATAAGATGATGCTTAATCCGGAGAAGTGTGCCTTTGGTGTTCCGACAGGCAAGCTCCTTGGATTCTTGGTCTCAAACAGAGGAATAGAAGCTAATCCGGAGAAGATTAAGGCGATCACATCTTTGACTAAACCGGTTTGCATCAACGATGTTCAGCGTATCGCTGGCCGGATCATAGCATTAGGCCGGTTCATCAGCCGTTTGGGAGAGAAGGTGATCCCGCTTTACCAGATGCTGAAGAAAACAGATCGGTTTATATGGAGTGATGAGGCAAACATGGCGTTTGAGGATCTGAAGCGACAACTGGCAAAACCGCCGGTCCTGGCTGCCCCTATTGATAAGGAGCCGTTGCTGTTATACGTCGCGGCCAATGCACGGGCAGTCAGCGTCACAATTGTGGTTGAGCGCAAGGAAGCAGGAAAGGAATACCCGGTTCAGCGTCCGGTTTATTACGTAAGTGAAGTACTCATTGAATCCAAGCAGAGGTACCCACATTGGCAGAAGCTGGTGTATGGAGTGTTCATGGCAAACCGGAAGCTGAAGCACTATTTCCAAGGTCATCCAATAACTGTGGTTAGTTCAGCACCGTTGGGGGACATAATCCAGGACAGGGAAGCTACAGGAAGAGTAGCAAAGTGGGCCATTGAGCTCAGCCCACATGAGTTGAAGTATGTGCCACGCACCGCTATAAAATCTCAGGCATTGGTGGATTTCATCAATGATTGGACAGAGTTGCAAACCCCTGAGGAGAAGCCGGATCTTACATACTGGACGATTCATTTTGACGGTTCAAGACAGTTGGAAGGTTCGGGGGCTGGAGTTGTTTTAACTTCCCCCCCGAGGTGATAAGTTTTGTTATGTCCTCCGTTTATTGTTTCCTTGTACTAATAATGCGGCAGAATACGAAGCATTGCTTCATGGCTTACGGATGGCGAAGGAGATGAACTTGAGCCGGGTCAAGTGTTTTGGCGATTCAGATCTGGTGGCACAACAAGTTTCAGGCAAGTGGGATTCGAGAGATCCCCTCATGGCAGCTTACAGACGGGAAGTAGAAGCAGTTGCAGGATATTTCAAAGGGTATCAGGTGGATCATATAGACCGGCGACAGAACGAAGCGGCCGATGCTTTAAGCCGGCTGGGCTCCCAACGTAAACCAGTGCCGCCAAATAATTTTTTGGATGAGTTGCACAGTCCTTCGGTTCAAGTACCATCGGAGGAAGACCTAGCTGTTCCCGATCCGGAGGCACAGTTAGTCGCAGCGCTTCATGTAATTCCGGATTGTACGCGGCCTTACTTGGCGTATTTGAGCCGAGGAGAGTTACCGGATGATGAGATAGAAGCACGACAGATAATCCGGCGTTCCAAGTCCATGACGATTGCAAACGGAGAACTTCATCATCGCAGTGTTTCTGGAGTGTTTCGACGGTGTGTATCAGCTGAGGAAGGTTGTGACATCCTTCGTGAAATCCATGAAGGGAATTGTGGTCATCATGCCGGTTCAAAGTCCTTGGTGGCTAAGACTTTCCGACATGGTTTCTATTGGTTAACAGCTCATGCTGATGCGGCAGATCTAGTCCGGAAGTGTAATGCTTGTCAGAAGTTTTCGAGACGTGCTCTTATTCCAGCGCAGGAGCTCCGGATGATACCGATAACTTGGCCGTTTGCAACTTGGGGGCTTGATATGGTTGGACCCTTTAAGCGATCTCAAGATCAGAAAACTCATCTACTGGTGGCGGTGGATAAGTTTACAAAGTGGATTGAGGCAGAGCCTGTGAGCAAGTGTGATGCGGCCACAACAGTCAAATTCATCAAAAAGGTAATTTTCCGGTTTGGTTTTCCGCACAACATCATCACAGACAACGGCACCAATTTATCTCAAGGTGAGATGGAAGAGTTTTGTCAACGAGAACATATTCGCCTAGATGTATCTTCTGTGGCTCACCCCCAATCCAATGGTCAAGCTGAAAGAGCAAATCAGGAGATTTTGCGAGGTATCAAGCCCCGGCTTATGACTCCCTTGCAACGAACCCCGGGGTGTTGGGTTGAGGAGTTACCATCTGTCCTATGGAGTATCAACACTACGCCAAACCGGTCCACAGGTTATACACCTTTCTTTATGGTATATGGTGCTAAAGCGGTCCTTCCAAGTGATATCTGTCATGATTCACCAAGGGTGACAGCCTATGTTGAAGCGGCCAATGAGCAGGCAAGACAAGACAGTTTGGACCGGCTGGACGAAGAGCGTGATATAGCAGCAACACGGTCTGCAATCTATCAACAAGACTTGTGCAGATATCACAGCCGCCGGATCAAGAGCAGAACATTCCATGAGGGTGACTTAGTACTCCGGCTCATCCAAGACCAAACAGATATGCACAAACTATCCCCACCTTGGGAAGGGCCCTTTGTGGTCAGCAAGAATCTACATAACGGTTCATATTACCTGCTGGACGTTCGAGAACACAAGGACTCACGGACATCAGAGGAGGAGACGAAGAGGCCATGGAACATCGCCCACTTACGGCCCTACTATACTTGAGCTATGAGCTCCACTGTATCCTATATATATATTATGATTAATGAATAAACCGGCACCCCCGGTAAACCGGGGGCTCAGCCTTTTTCCCAGTACAAATATCTTGTGAGGACAACCATATATGTATCATCATATGTTATATTTCAAACAAATCGACCGGTTTAAAACTGATTTTTGCAGAATATATATACTCAGAAGCAATAAAACTCCCTGAAGAGCATGAGGTCACATCCGGCTCAAAAGAGGATGCTTCAAGGAAACCCTCTGGATGGTAATCCATCCAGTGATTGGTTCAAGATCTACCCATGACTTCATGGAGCCATGGAAGACTATATGGAAAGACGGATAATCCGCATCCATCGACCAGCCCTCTGGAAAGACGGGATTACCCGCATCCAGTGATTGGCTAAAATTCTTATAGAAAGACGGATAATCCGCATCCATCAACCAGCCCTCTGGAAAGACGGGATTACCCGCATCGAGTGATTGGCTAAAATTCTTATGGAAAGACGGGATTCCCGTATCCATCCACTGGCCCTCTGGAAAGACGGGTTTACCCGCATCCAGTGATTGGCTAATTTTTTTTTCTTATGGTTCCTATGGAAAGACGGATAATCCGCATCCACGGGCCCTCTGGAAAGACGGGATTCCCGCATCTAGTGATTGGCTGAACCTTGCTTTGAGCCTGGCAACTCTTAAAAAGCCTTGACTACATGGTTTTATTTGCAAATTCGCATCTTTGGTGTTTACGTTTTATGACTCTTTAAACTGGAGTGAAACAGCTACAGAAGTTGACCACATATCTATAAAGTTAAAAGTCTAGGTCATGAATACCAGCATGAATAAACCGGTGTTCATCATAACCCGGATCATCCATCAGGCAACAAGCTACAAACTTCTGGACAAAGTTTCAGAATGATATAAACTGGTGTCTTTTATCAAGCCCGGGTTTGTTATTGGATCCATGAAGGTTGTCATCAAGAAATTTTCAATTCTACCAGATTAAGAGTATTGAGCATACTTGGTCTCAGGTATAAAATTATTTCTGATATAAGTATACTTGTTTGATATATTGTGAGAACAATTTAATCTGTCCAGCGGTAAACCGCTAGGACATGTTTTCAATGTTACTTATGCAGGAACAGATGATACGCAAGATAAGCAACATCAGACAAAATTTAAATTGGCAAACATTAAAACAAGAAGTCAGAATATCCGGATCAAAGCGGATAATGTTTCAGCTATCCTATTACAAGGCATAGCAAGCCTGACGGATTAAAAGATTGTTTGATAAAGCGGGACTGCAATTACAACAATAAGTTATGAGTTATGCTCCTTCCTGCTGAGACGGCTGGGCATCAACTTGATCCGGAGTCTCCTCTTCCTCTTGAAGCGGTTGGAAATCCGGGGCGCACCAGTCGATCTTCGTTAAAGTACGAAAATACATCTCTTCATTGATGAGTTCCGACGGTTCAATATCTGGAGCAAATGTATGAGGACGCACTGGGGGGGATTAGATTGACGATTTCATAAACCGGCCGCTCCACCCGCTCGTTTTGCAAGTCATACCCTGGATGATACCTGGATAGATCTGCTTCGGCCACAAGTTTGCTGGCAAGAGGACACATCTCCTTTGTCAAAACATAGAGATCCTTTGCAGTAAACGATGATCCGTCTTCCTTGGTATTTGGGCACCCATTTAAAGCCTCTTCCGGATCAAAGTCCGGAACCCAAGCCTTGGCTCTGGTAAGCGCCATGAGGGCACCGGCTCGAGCAGCAGATTTCTTAACTTCTTCTAGGCGCACTGGCAGAACAGACAACTTTTCCAATGTACCTTGGATGGTCATGGGGGCCGGTTTACTGAAAGATGTTGCACTGATGATCCTCTGAGCGCCGGAATACAGCTGCTCGACCAAAGTGTAACAGGCCTTAAGTTTCTTCCGTAGGTCATCCCCAAGATGGGTGACACGGCGCCCTGCATATGAATATCACAATTAAACCGGCACAGATGGAGGACTACAAGGATAAAGCAGGAGTACGGATCATACTTACCGAAGATTGCAGAAGTCATTAATTCAATTTGCCGCTTTAAACCGGTTAACTCTTCAGTAACCGGATTAAGCGCCTCCTCAGCATCCTGAGCCCTTTTCTCCAGCTCTTTCTTCTGAACCTCAAAGGCAGCCCGCTCTTCTTCAAAGAATTTTTTTAGATCTTCAGCAGTCTTTAAACTCACCTTCAGATCTTTCTTGGTTTTCGAAGCAGCAGACTCCGTTTCAGCAAGAAGACTCCGCAACTCATTGGTTTCGTCAGCACTCCGGTTTAAATCAGCCTGCAAGTAAAATCAAGTGATAAGAAGCAAAAATCAGACAAGTCTCAAGCACACAAACAAGTTGTCTACTTGACACTTGGGGGCTAATGGATAATTGAAGCAATAAACAGCAGCAGTTCAAAGACAAAAGTCTCAAGCACACAAGCAAGTTGTCTACTTGACACTTGGGGACTAATCCATAATTGAAGTATCAGAAGAAACTCTTACAAGTATCAAATACATAACCAAGTTATCTACTTGATACTTGGGGGCTAATGCAAGACCAGTTGTTCAAGTTATAAGTTCCGGTTCACCTTCAATACGCAGCTAAACCGGAACTTGGGGGCTACTATGAGATAGTTAGAAGCATATCAAAAGCACAAAGTCAAGAGGAAAGGATTACCTCATATTTTTCTTTCATCAGATTAACCAAGCCCGCTTCATAATCTCGGCTGCTGTGGAGCTGGTTCAAGTACCCGGAATAGAGCTCCTGGGCACTCATATTAGCAAGACTGGATAGCTCTGTACTCCATTTACCTTTCTCTTTATGCAGCTTCTCCGCTTTAGCCATATGTTTGGCTAAAACAGTGGGCTCAGTCGGAGCAGTGAAAGCAGTGCCAGTCACTTCAACTTCTGGAGAAGCAGGTGCTGTTGATGGAGCTACAACATGAACCGGACTGGGAGATGCCGGGTTGACCTGAGGAGAATTGGCTCGGGCAGGACTTGGCGGATTATGAATGTCATCAGCAGTAGGGTTTTCGGGCACTGAAGTATGATCCGTAGGCGCAGGATTCTCAAGAGGAATTGTGGGCTCGCCTTCTGGGGGGACGGTTGTTGCCGGATCAACCGCCGGATCATCAACAGTAGTCTCAACAGTGGGTTTGTTGGCCTTTGGTTTTTTGCTAGGCTTTGGTTTGCTGGAAAAAGTTTGGAAGATGAGTTAAGATTATGAAGCAAAATATAATCATAAACCAGATAAGTTCAAAAGACTTACCCTGGGACGGTTTTCAGTGGGGGAAGTTGCGTGGCAGTCGATTCACCGGAAGAAGATAATGGAGTCTCCTGATAATCAAGGTCAGACGGTTTAAGAGGTTTGCGGATAAGCCCGACCTTGGGATGAAGGAGGGTTGGAGAGAGTATAACCTCAGAACGGCACCTCCGAGCCGGAGTGAGAGAGATTCCGGATGATTCCACTGCCAGGCCGCTGTGGCGAGTGGTCCGGCGAAGAGCTTCATGTTGTTGTTTCTTCAAAAGAAAATTAGGATACAATTGAGCATAAGGGTGAGAAAATTGATATTTCCGGACTGTCCGACGACTTTTTTGTGGAAGTGGTTCTGAATCGGAAGAAAGGATAGTTACCTCAACTTCGGCCGGTTTATCACCTTCAGCCAACTCCTGTGGAAAGTTGTCATTAGATACAGATATGAGTAAAAGCAAGCAAGTTAAAACCGGATTAATACATACCTCAGAGTCCGGATCATCATCTTCAGCGTGAGAACCGGAGCCACCAGCTGCTTTTCTCTTCTTATTAGCAAGGGTTTTCCGACGTGCCTGTTTTCCAGGTTTCTCCTGAAGCTTTCTTTTCCAAAAGGGATCTTCAGCCTGTTCGAAAGAAGAAAAGATAATTGAAAGAACGGTTTATCTGAACGGATTAAAAGTATATACAATAAATCAAGGCTTACTGCAGGCAGCTTGTTCTTCTTGTAATACGGAGCCAATCCAATTTTACTGCAATCCTCTAAGGAGACGTTGAACATCTTCTTGGCCGATTCAATGACCTTCGATTCAGAAAGTTTATCCTTGGTAAACCATTGAGGGTCGTCCGGTTTACCAGAATATTGGCACATCAACTGTGATCGCCGACTCAAGGGAAGGATACTCCAAGAGAGCCAACAACGCATAAAATCGGTTCCAATTAAACCGTTGGCCATAAAAGCTTTCAGTCTGGAAAGCTGGGAAGCAAACCGGGGTCGTTCGGCAGAGCTGAGTCGTTGTGGCAGAGGGTGATCCTCCGGAAGACGGTGCTCGCGATAACCCGGTAGTGGGTTCTCCCCTTCAGGAGAAGTATCAACACAGTAAAACCAAGATTTGTTCCAATCCTTTGGGTGTGTGTGGAGAGCGGCATGGGGAAAGACTGCATCTCTCCTTTTCTGGATACTAACCCCGCCGAGTTCTTGATGCGGTCCGCTAGTGAACTCCGTACGCCGGTTCAGGTGAAAGAAATCCCGGAACAGATCAACGGACGACTCTTCTTGCAGGTATACCTCTGAGAAAACTTGGAAGTCACAGATATTGGAAACGGAGTTGGGCCCAATGTCCCGAGGATGGAGTTGGAAGGCAGCAAGCACATCTCGGAAGAATTTTGAACCGGGAGGTGTGAAGCCTCGAGCTATGTGGTCGAAGAAAACAATAACCTCCCCTTCTCTGGGAGTAGGAGGGCATTCGTTTCCTGGAGCCCGCCACTTTAAAACAGATTGAGGGCCTAAAGTACCAACGGCAGCAGCATTGACCAAGTCTTCTTCCATAATTATGGAAGGAACCCAATCGCAAGACACAAATTGCTTGGCCATGACAGCAGAAGAGCAAGCGCTAAAAAGATAAAGTATAAAGACCGGATTATTTAAGTACAGCGGCATGAACCGGAAGATATATACAAAAATCACGCAACGGTTTAGACAAGGGACTAATGATATGGTTAACCCGGCAATAACAGGGAGTTACGTTACTACCGGTTCATGACAGCAATAAAGAAAAGAACTAAACCATCGCGCTCATCGAGAAATTTCTTACAAGGACAGTGTACGACAGTTTAAACCGGAGCGTACTTAACAGATTTACAGAAGAGAGAAACGTGTTTTTACAGACAACTAAGGCAGAACAGATCTGAGCATGCAAGAAAAAGAAAAATAAATACAAGGAGATACGGGAAGAATCACAAGAGTAGTAGACGGAGCGGATGAATCTACATGTTATGAAAAATGACGAGATCTAAAGCATGGAAGCAACAGAATAAAGGCAGGATCTAAGGGCAGGATGTAAAGGTCAAAACTTCTGGAAACAAGGTGAAGTTCTCGTTGAGGTTCTAATGGCGGAAGCGCAAGGAAGAACCCTAGAAGATACGGATCTACAATGGGGAAGAAAGACGTACCTGGAACAGCAGGGAACAGCGGCGGAGTTTCTCTGGTCAAAAGTCAGGTTGATGTAGCGGCCAGTGAAGTCTCGGACTCGGCGGTCGACGGCGGTGGTTCGCGCTCTGGCGTCAATGGCGTCTGGGGCTCGGGCGACGGAGGAAGAAGAGAGAGGAAGAGAATAACAGATGGGGACAACGGTATTTATAAGGAAAAGTCAGATACGAAGCGACATGTGCGGGATTCGAGGGAGCAAAGATCAGATAAAGATCCTTTGACGCCTCGATTTTCGGGATAAACATTAAACAAAGTTACAGTACAGCTCGCAGCGTTAAATGCAGAGGTGATGTCACGGTCAGATTCAGTAATTCTCGAGGATGACGTCAGAACCGGTTTACAAAAAATGAGAAGACACAGAAGAAAATTATACAAGACAAGGGAGATTGATATGAACAAGTTCAAATCATTCTGGGGCCTAATGTCAAGGATATGACTAGCAGGTATGAACCGGCTAGCATAAACCGGTTTATTATAATATGCTCGGTTGTAATATTTAGTGAAGGCTACGGCCCATAAGATCTTAGGGCCCATGTATAGAATTATGGTTTGTAAACCGCCCGATGATGTAACTTGAGAGATAAGGAAGAAAGGACAGAGACCGAGGCGGATACGAGTATGAGCCGGCCTCGGGACTCTGTAAACCGGACCAGGCGTCACCTCTATATAAAGGGACGACCCGGCGACGGTTCAGGGACAAGCAAGAATCAACCCGTCGAGATTACAGGCAAGCGATCCGCTCCCTGTAAACCGACGCCCAAGCAATACCAAACCAACTAGACGTAGGCTTTTACCTTCATCGAAGGGGCCGAACTAGTATAAACTCTCTGTGTCCTTTGTGTGCTATGAACCCCTTCAAGCTAACCTGTGCGATGGTCCCATCATCAAGTCCATTAAACCGGACATCTGCCGTGTTAATTCCACGACAGGCCCGGATTCCAATAAATGGCTTGGAGCCATGAAATCCGAAATAGAATCCATGTATGAAAACAAAGTATAAACTTTGGTGGACTTGCCTGATGATAGGCATGCCATAGAAAATAAATGGATATTTAAGAAGAAGACAGACGCGGATGGTAATGTGACCATCTATAAGGCTCGGCTTGTCGCTAAGGGTTATCGACAAGTTCAAGGGATTGACTACGACCAGACTTTCTCTCCCGTAGCGATGCTGAAGTCAGTCAGAATCATGTTAGCTATTGCCGCATTCTATGATTATGAGATATGGCAAATGGACGTCAAAACGACATTCCTTAATGGCTTCCTCAAGGAAGAGCTGTATATGATGCAGCCGGAAGGTTTTGTCGATCCAGAGAATGCTAACAAGGTATGCAAGCTCCAGCGCTCGATTTACGGGCTGGTGCAAGCATCTCAGAGTTGGAATATTCGCTTTAATGATGTGATCAAAGCGTTTGGCTTTATACAGACTTATAGAGAAGCCTCTATCTACAAGAAAGTGAGTGGGAGCTCTGTAGCATTTCTCATATTATATGTGGATGACATATTGTTGATGGGAAATGATATAGAATTCTTGGAAACTGTAAAGGCCTACTTGAATAAGAGTTTTTCAATGAAGGACCTTGGAGAAGCAGCTTACATATTAGGCATCAAAATCTATAGAGATAGATCAAGACGCCTCATTGGTCTTTCACAAAGTACATACCTTGACAAGATATTGAAGAAGTTCAATATGGATCAGTCCAAGAAGGGGTTCTTGCCTGTTTTGCAAGGTATGAGATTGAGCAAGGCTCAGTCGCCGACCACGGGAGAAGATAGAGAAAAGATGAGTGTCATACCCTATGCCTCGGCCATAGGTTCAATCATGTATGCCATGCTGTGTACCAGACCTGATGTGAACCTTGCCATAAGTTTGGTAGGGAGGTACCAAAGTGATCCCGGTATGGAACACTGGACAGCGGTCAAGAACATCCTAAAGTACCTGAAGAGGACTAAGGATATGTTTCTCGTTTATGGAGGTGACGAAGAGCTCGTCGTAAAGGGTTACGTCGATGCTAGCTTCGACACAGATCTGGATGACTCAAAGTCACAAACCGGATACGTGTATATTTTGAATGGTGGAGCAGTCAGCTGGTGCAGTTGCAAGCAGAGCGTGGTCGGATTCTACATGTGAAGCGGAGTACATAGCTGCTTGCGAAGCAGCACAGGAAGGAGTCTGGATGAAGGATTTCATCACCGACCTAGGAGTCATTCCAAGCGCGTCAAGCCCGATGACTCTCTTCTGTGACAACACTGGTGCTATTGCAATTACCAAGGAGCCCAGGTTTCACAAGAAGACCAAACACATCAAGCGCCGTTTCAACTCCATCCGGAATTATGTTCAAGATGGAGACATAGATATTTGTAAAGTACATACGGATCTGAATGTTGCAGACCCGTTGACTAAACCTCTTCCACGGGCAAAACATGATCAACACCAGGACTCTATGGGTGTTTGATTCATCACAATGTAACTAGATTATTGACTCTAGTGCAAGTGGGAGACTGCTGGAAATATGCCCTAGAGGCAATAATAAAAGTATTATCATTATATTTCCTTGTTCATGATAATCGTCTGTTATTCATGCTTGAATTGTATTGTACGGAAACAACGATACATGTGTGAATATATAAACCACAATGAGTCCCTGGTAGGCCTCTAGTTACCAGCTCGTTGATCAACAGATGGTCATGGTTTCCTGACCATGGACATAGGATGTCAGTGATAACGGGATCACATCATTAAGAGAATGATGTGATGGACAAGACCCAATCCTGAGCATAGCACGAGATAGTATAGTTCGTAATGCATAAGCTTTTCGGTGTCAAGTATTTATTCCTTAGACCATGAGGTTGTACAACTCCCGGATGCCGTAGGAATACTTTGGGTGTGCCAAACGTCACAACGTAACTGGGTGGCTATAAAGGTACGCATCGGGTATCTCCGAAAGTGTCTGTTGAGTTGGTACGAACCTAGACTGGGATGTTGTCACTCCGTATGACGGAGAGGTACCTCTGGGCCCACTCGGTAAGACATCATCATAATGAGCTCAAGGTGACTAAGGAGTTAGTCACGGGATGATGGATTACGGATCGAGTAAAGAGACTTGCCATGACGAGATTGAACAAGGTATCGGGAATATCGACGATCGAATCTCGGGCAAGTACCGTACCGATGGACAAAGGGAATAACTATGGGATTGAGTGAATCCTTGACACAGTGGTTCATCCGATGAAGATCATCGAGGAACACGTGGGAACCAACATGGGTATCCAGATCCCTCTGTTGGTTATTGACCTGAGAGTGGTCTCGGTCATGTCTACGTGTCTCCCGAACCCGTAGGGTCTACACACTTAAGGTTCGGTGACGCTAGGGTCGTAGAGATACATGCACGTGGAAACCCGAAAGTTGTTTGGAGTCCCGGATGAGATCCCGGACGTGACGAGGAGTTCCGGAATGGTCCGGAGGTAAAGAATGATATATAGGAAGTCCAGTTTCGGTCATCGGGTGAACTTCGGGGGTCACCGGGAGTGTCCCGGGACCACCGGAGGGGTCCCGGGGGTCCACCGGGTGGGGCCACCCATCCCGGTGGGGCCCCTAGGCCGCAAGGGGAAGGGGGCCCTCCCTCCATGCGCCTAGGGTTGAAACCCTAGGGGAGGGAGGCGCCCACTATGCCTTGGGGGGCAAGTCCCCCCCCCCAGGCCGCCGCCCCCTTTGCAGATGGGATCTGCAGGGCTGGCGCACCCCCCTGGCCCCCTATATATATGTGGGGGGGGGAGAGGGCAGCCGCACCCAATCCTCTGGCGCCTCTCCCCCTCCCGTCACACCTCCATCTCCTTACGCAGGGCGCCGGCGAAGCCCTGCAGGATTTCCCGCTGCATCCACCACCACGCCGTCGTGCTGCTGGATCTCCAACGACCTCTCCTCCCCCCTTGCTGGATCAAGGAGGTGACATTGCTGCATCGGACGTGTGTTGAACGCGGAGGTGCCGTCCGTTCGGCGCTAGATCATCGGTGACGAAGAACGTGAAGAGTACGACTACTTCATCCATGCTTCTTCGAAAGCTTCCGCTCGCGATCTACAAAAGGGTATGGAGATGCACTCTAATATGCTCGTTGCTAGATGTCTCCTAAGATTGATCTTGGTGAAAGCGTAGAATTTTTTTGAATTCTGCTACGTTCCCCAACATATAGAACTTGGCTTGTATATTCCAACGATGGGCTTCCTCAAATGCCCTAGGTCTTCGTGAGCAAGCAAGTTGGATGCACACCCACTAGTTTCTTTTGTTGATCTTTCATTCATATTTAGCTCTAGTGCATCCGTTGCATGGCAATCCCTACTCACTCACATTGATATCTATTGATGGGCATTTCCATAGCCCGTTGATACGCCTAGTCGATGTGAGACTACCTCCCTCTTTTTGTCTTCTCCACAACCACCTCTATTCCACCCATAGTGCTCGCGCTCATGTATTGCGTGAAAGTTGAAAGGTTTGAAAAGATAGAGCATGAAAACAAATGCTTGGATGAAATCGGGGTTGTGCATGATATGAATATTTTTGTGTGATAACAAGGGAGCATAGCCAACACTATATGATTTTGTAGGGATAACTTTCTTTAGCCATAGTATTTTGAGAAGACATGATTGCTTTGTTAATATGCTTGAAATATTGTTATTTCTTATGTCAATATAGACTTTTATCTTGAATCTTTCAGATCTGAACATTCACGCCACAATTAAGAGAATTACATTGAAAAACTATATTGGTTAGCATTCCACATCAAAAATTCTATCTTTACCATTTACCTACTCGAGGACGAGCGGGAATTAAGCTTGGGGATGCTTGATACGTCTCCAACGTATCTATAATTTTTTATTGTTCCATGCTATTATATTATCCTTCTAGGATGTCTTATGGTCTTTATTATACACTTTTTTTATGATTTTTGCGACTAACCTATTAACCCAGAGCCTAGTGCCAGTTTCTATTTTTCTCCTCTTTTAGGGTTTTACAGAAAAGGAATATCAAACAGAGTCCAATTGACGAGCCAATTTTTTTATGATTTTTCTGGACCAAAAGAAGCCCCCGAAGCAAAAGAGATGGGCCAGGAGAGCCACAGGCTGCCCTCGAGGGTGGAGGGCACGCCCTGGGAAGGGGGGCGCGCCCCCTATCTCGAGGACGGCCCGTAGCTCCCCTTTACTTGGCCCTGACTCCAAAAATTCCTATAAATACTGGAACCTCGAGAAATTAACCTAGATCGGGAGTTCCGCCGCCGAAATCCTCTGTAGTCACCGAAAACCAATCTACAGCCGTTATGGCACCCTGCTGGAGGGGGAATCCCTCTCCGGTGGCTATCTTCATCATCCCGGCGCTCTCCATGACGAGGAGGGAGTAGTCCACCCTCGGGGCTAAGGGTATGTACAAGTAGCTATGTGTTTGATCTCTCTCTCTCTCTCTCTCTCTCTCTCTCTCTCTCTCTCTCGTGTTCTTGAGATGGTACGATCTTGATGTATCGCGAGCTTTGCTATTCTAGTTGGATCTTCTTCTCCCCTCTACTCTCTTGTAATGGATTGAGTTTTCCCTTTGAAGTTATCTTATCGGATTGAGTCTTTAAGGATTTGAGAACACTTGATGTATATCTTGCATGTGTTTATCTGTGGTGACAATGGGATATCATGTGATCCACTTGATGTATGTTTTGGTGATCAACTTGCGGGTTCCGTGACCTTGGGAATCTATGCATAGGGGTTGGCACACATTTTCGTCTTGACTCTCCGGTAGAAACTTTGGGGCACTCTTTGAAGTTCTATGTGTTGGTTGAATAGATGTTTCTGACATTGTGTGATGCATATCGTATAACCATGCCCACAGATACTTGAGGTGACAATGGAGTATCTAGGTGACATTAGGGTTTTGGTTGATTTGTGTCTTAAGGTGTTATTCTAGTACGAACTCTATGATAGATTGAACGTTACGACGGACTCTTGAATAGATCGATCAGAAATAATAGCTTTGGGGTGGTTTCGTACCCTACCATATTCTCTTCGTTTGTTCTCCGCTATTAGTTACTTTGGAGTGACTCTTTGTTGCATGTTGAGGGCTAGTAATATGATCCAATTATGTTATCCTTGTTGAGAGAACTTGCACTAGTGAAAGTATGAACCCTAGGCCTTCTCTACTATCATTGCAACACCGTTTATGCTCACTTTTACCACTTGCTACCTTGTTGTTTTTATATTTTCTTATTACAAAAACCTATATCTACCATCCATATTGCACTTGTATCACCATCTCTTCGCCGAACTAGTGCACCTAGACAATTTACCATTGTATTGGGTGTGTTGGGGACACAAGAGACTCTTTGTTATTTGATTGCAGGGTTGCTTGAGAGAGACCATCTTCATCCTACGCCTCCCACGGATTGATAAACCTTAGGTCATCCACTTGAGGGAAATTTGCTACTGTCCTACAAACCTCTGCACTTGGAGGCCCAACAACGTCTACAAGAAGAAGGGTGCGTAGTAGACATCACTGGAGAAGTGGCGTCGTCTGCTTCATCGATGACACGAGCAACAACCGTTGCAGCCAAAGATGAATACTCAGAATCTTCAATGGATGGAGTTGGACGCCAAGTCGCAGATTGTGGAGGCTTGGAGTCAAACTTGAAGCGCTCGGTGAAGCAATCTGCTTGAAGATCATCTTCAGAGCAGAGCAATGTGAGGCTCTTCCAGGACCGCCGACAGGCTTCATGAGCAACAAAGGAGTTCTTGGTAGCCAAGTTGTGAATGCGATTCACATCAGTGTGAAGACTTTGCATCTTCCTCTTCAACCAATCATGGTGCTTGTCTTGCTTCTGGTGAAGTGAAACTAGAAGCTCTCGGTCATTGAGGACACGGTGACGCTTCTTAGGCCTTTGAGCAATGGTGCTACCTGTGGCATCAGTGGTGGCACAATGCGGGAGGCGCATATTTCTAGCTAGAGGATAAGCAGTGACATTTGCATTAGGCACATAAACACCTTCAACATGTTGTGTGAAGCTTTGGTGATCAGCATTGAGCAGTTGAAGTGGTTGCTTGGCAGGCTCGGATAGATGGCTTCATAAGACATATCAACCTCAGGCAAAAAGACAACATGATTGCGTGCAGAGGCTTGATAGTTGATACTTGAGTGAAGCTTAATGAGCCGCATTATCTAGGGAGCATAGAACTTGAGGCCAAACGGATCAATACCAAACGCAACCAGTTGATGAATGAAGAAGTCATGTGTATTGAATCTGATGCCATTGAGAATATAAAATACTAAAGTCTTCATGACACCTTCCAGTTTAGCTTCCGACGAGTGTCCCTTGATAGGCCAGAGAGTATGCCTTAGAATATGATATATGGTGCGAGGCAGATACTCGAGGTCCTTGACAAAGAATTCCTTTGGATAATCAGCTTCTAGGGCAATGGCTTCATCATGCTGAACATTTCACTCATGTTGGGCTCAGCCTTTTTGAAGATGATTTCCATCTCCTTCTGATACAGGGAACTACCTGGTTCGTACAACTCACCAGGAGTGGGCAGGGAAGTGAGCTCAAGTAGAGTCTAAGCTTTGGCTTCATGATGAATGTCACATGTCATCCACTCAAGGACCCATGTCTTCGGATCCCTGTTGTATCCTCTGATATGAAGAGTAGCATAGAATTGCAGGAGAAGCTCTTCATTCCAGTGTTCCTTTGCAGTGACGAATGGAAGCAATCCAACATCTCGGAAGTAGTCAAGGGCTTCCTCAAGGCATGTCAGTCCAGCAATGGCATCACAATCAAGATGTTGGTGAGAAAAAATCCGGTCCTGATTGTACATAATGCAAGAGTAATAGCTTCGTTGCTGAAAGCTCCAGAACCTATCAGAAGAGATCCTTGGCTTCTTGTATGGGTTCTTGGCAGAGTCAAAGAAGGTGTTGTTCGCTCTGAAGCTGTGCACACTGAACGAACCTTGTGTCGTTGCAGTGCTGGAAAGCCTAGGCAATCTGGGCTTGGGCTTCAGCGTCTGAGGCCTCCGCTCCACATGATATTTGTCGTGGTTTTGTCACGGCAGATGTCCTAGCAGAAGGACTTAGTCGTGGAGCCATCGCTACGGGTTAGCTTAAAGGGGTTAAAGCGGACAAGGACGCAAGGGTTTTTATACTAGTTCGGCCCCTTCGATGAAGGTAAAAGCCTACTTCTAGTTTGGTGTGGTATTGCTAGGGTTTCGATGACTAGGGAGCGAATCCGCTTTGCCTGTGTCTCGAGTTGTTGTCCTCTGTCCCTAAACCGTCGCCGAGTCATCCCTTTATATACACATGATGATGCCCAGGCCGGTTTACAGAATCCCGAGGCCGGCTCATAAACGTGCCCGTCTCGGTCTCTATCTTTCCTATCTCTACAATACAAGTTACACGCCGTATGGCGGTTTACACTTATGGACCCTAACATCTCTTGGGCCCTGGATCTCCAGTCTTTTATAATAAAGTGCCATGCTCCATGCCTCATTGGGCTTCAGTAGAAGTGATCCTTACAGGCATAAACCGGCCCCTTCGAGGGCGGTTTATACCCAGTAGTTATATCCCTGACATTAGGCCCCAGATTGATTTGAACTTGTTCATGTCAATCTTCAACGCCTTGTAAAAGTCTGGCCCTCCGTGGCTTAAAATATTTCATAAATCGTCATGACGTCATCTTCCTGGACCACTTTGAACCGCTGTGACGTCATCTATTCATTTAATATTTGCACCTGTTTTGTTTTTTTACTTATTAAAATCTTCGAAGATCGAGGCGACAGTACCGTCCCATATCCACTTTTCGGGCTCCTTGATTCCCGCGCCCGCCGTTTCACCTTTCGACTTATAAATAGGGCGAAGGGTCATTTCCTTTTCCCCCCTCACTTCCTTGCTTCTTCTTCTTCCTCGCGCTCGCCCGTGCTCAAGTACTGCCACCGCCGTCGACCTTTGCATCTTCGTCAACTCAGGCCCCTGCATCAACCTGTTCGGACCAGAAACTCGCCAGCGCGCCTGCGCACCCGCCAGCTCCGGTAAGTTCCTTCCTTATCTCTTATATAGATCTCATTAGGGTTTCTCATATAAGGTCGTCAAGGTTAGGGCGCTGTTCTTCGCTGTTCTTCGTTGTGGCTCTGATTACTAGTATAGATCTGATACCCCTGCTTGCGATTGTAGTAATAACTCCGCTTCATTAGCACGCTTTATTCTTCCTTAAAGTACTAGCCCAATCTAGGTTTGTTCGAACCATTGTTGACCCGTTGAATATTGAACCTGAATATTTCCGAATTTCTGACATGCCGTAGATCTGTAATCCTGTTGCTGATTTTGCGAAACTTGTTTCTCCATAACTTTAGATATGCACCTTTCATCTTCTCCTCGGCGGTTTAACTTTAGAAAAATGCATAAACCGGTAGATATCATTAGGCCCCGCTTAAACCGCCGTCTGTAGTTACCCTTGAAACACTGCTGGTTTATCATTGCATAGATCATAAATTGGCCCTTCACTATATTTTCAGCCTTTTTCCTTCAAAATGGCAAAGCAAGCCAAGCAATTTACCTCCTGCAACTGGGTCCAGTCTCGGGTTACCGAAGAGGAACTGCATAATCGGGCTGAAATTGGCGCTTTAGGCGAGAAGGATGTCCTCCGTTGGAGAGTCCCTGTACCAGAATGTCCTCCAGAGCCAAAAGATGGAGAGGTTATCGTATTTCTTGATCATCTAGCCCGAGGATTCAGTCCTCCCGGATCAAAGTTCTTTCATGACGTGCTGGCTAGCTTTCAGCTCCATCCTCAAGATATTGGGCCAAATTCTGTGTCCAACATCTGCAATTTTCAAGTATTTTGTGAATCTTACTTGCAAGAAGAGCCTTCAGTTGAACTGTTTAGAGATTTCTTCCATTTAAATCGCCGCACAGAGTTCACAGATGGTCCTAACACCAAACTGGGCGGAATGTCCATCCAGAAGAGAAAGGATGTCAACTTTCCTCACGCCCAACATCACAACTATCCTAAAGATTGGAACCAGACCTGGTTTTACTGTCTAGACACTTCTCCAGCTGATGAAAATCCTCTGCCAGGTTACCGCTCTCATCGGCTTTCTGAGATCCATCCTTTCCCTCAACGGTTGAGTGCCCAAGAGCGCGCCCAAAAATGCACCGCAGCTTTCAAAGCTCTGGGCCTTCACCGCCAATGGCTTGACATGCATTGACTTTGTTTGCTGTTGGATTTCTTGGCGTATTCTTTTGCTAAGCCGGCGCTCCGGTTTAATGTGTGAATATACCGGAAACCCCAAAGATCCTCTACGCCATACTGAAGTTGTGTTGTCAGAGAATGAGGTCAATGAAGCTGTTAAAAAGCTATTGAATGAACCGGTGGATGCCTACAGCCAAACCGGACTGGCCCCTTTCTGCGAGTTCAATAAACCGCCATCGGTAAGTCTTCTTTACATTTGTTGTTTTATTTCAACCTGTCTTTAGTATCCTTTCTGAATGACTTCATAATCTTTATCAGGGTAATGACCCATTCTGGAAGAGGAAAACCCAGGATAAACCGGTAAAGGCAGCTCGCCAGAAAACCAAGGCTGTTAAGAAAACCGTTAAGAAGAAAGCCACTAAAGCATCTGAACCCAATCTTGATGATGATGAACCAGCCTCAGAGGTATCACTTGACTCCCTTGGCTCCCTTTTCTTGCATCTTATTGACAATGATTGTACTCACGGGAACGCTGAAGGCAGCAAGGCTGATGATGTCGAGGTAATTACCCTTTCCTCCGGTTCTAATCCTCTGCCAACACCAAAAATTCGTCGAGCAAGCCAGAAAGTACAATTTTCTCACCCTTTCGCTTATTTGGACCCAAACTTTATTTTGAATAAACAACAACATGAAGCTCGCCGCACAACACGACAAAGTGGTCAAGTTATTGAATCCACCGGTTTACTGCAAACACCAGCCCGGAGACGTCGATCAGAGGTTTTACATACTCCAGGTGCTCTTTATCCCAAAGCAGGTCATATTCGCCAGCCTCTTAATCCGTCTGATTCAAATTATCAGGATACTCCTCGTTCGTCATTCGGCGAGTCAACAGCTACGCAGCTTCCTCCTCTCAAAACTGTTCCTGGGTAAGTTTTTATCCTGTTAATCTTTTCATTTCACTCCACTGATTTATCTTTATCTTTAAATTTCGCAGTAAGCCAAATCCTAGTAAGAAGGCTAAGTTGAATAAACCGGCAGGTGATGATGTGAATCCTAAATCGGAAAAGAATCCCGAGCAAGCCGGAGAGAATGCTGATGCCTTGCATGATGATCCTCCTCCAATGGATCATGAAATCTTTACTGAACAAGAAGCTGTGCCAATGGATCTCGGCGATAATCCGACCAGCCCAGTCCAGGCCAGCAATGCTCCAGCCAGTCCTGCCAAAGCCACTGCCGCTTCAACAGAAGATGTCCAAATTACTGGTTTTGGCTATACCGCCCGTGGTGAACCCGTTGCGTTGACCAAGCATACTGCTAAAGAAGAAGTCTCTGGGAAAGACAAAGGCAAATGGAATGTCGATTTGTCAAGCTATGCTCAACTCAGCGCCCAGGATCTTTATTCCGGATATCTGAACCGGTTGCATACCAGCCGTGATTATGAAGCCGGTTTAGTGAATCTGATGAAGGAACATTATGAGGTAAACTTCTGCTTAATTTCCTTCAACTTTATTCCTGCTTTAAGCCCAATAGCTTGTCTTAACTCCATCGCAGCCCCCAAGGGCCGGTTTATTCCTTCAGGATGAGCCGGGACTTTCAGAATACTCATTATATAATTTTCCACATGTGTAGTCCCCAAGGGCCGGTTTATCTCTTTAGGATGAACCGGGACTTTTATTCTGTAACCCTCTTTGAACAATAACGCATTAGCCCCCAAGTGCCAAGTGTATAACTTGTTATGTGCTTGGGACTTTAAAAATGCCTGATAACTGCAAATAGACATTAGCCCCCAAGTACCAAGCGGATAACTTGTTATGTGCTTGGGACTTTAAAAATGCCTGACCAATGTATAATGTGTGCTTCTCTTTGCAGGCTGACCTAAATCAGAAAGAAACTCAAATGGCTGAGCTTCAAGACTACCTGAAATTCCAGCAATCCGCCGCTTACAAGACTAATGATGAGCTGACTCTCGCTTTAACGAGCCTGGAGAAATTGAAAAAAGACTTCCAGAAGGAACGGGCTAATTGGGATGCAGAAAGAACCACTTTGGAGAAAAGGGCAGTTGATGCAGAGACTGCTCTCAATCCAGTGTCAGAAGAGCTATCTAGCTTAAAGCGGCAGATAAACGCCATGACTACTGCTGTCTTTGGTAAGTACTCTTATCACCCTTCTGAATATGATATTTCCACAATCTTCCGGTTTAACTCTAGTTCTATTGATGCAGGAAAACGTACTGCTCATCTTGGTGCTGACATGCAGAAGAAATTGAAGGCTGCATATACTCTTATAGAGCAGATGTATACCGGCGCTCAAAGGATTGTTTGTGCTGCTTCTCATAACAACCCGTCTCCCAAGTTGATCAAGGAGACATTGGGAAAGCTATCAGTGCTACCCACCCGATTTGGAGAGCTCAGGAAATCAGTTGCCAGGGCGGGCGCTTTAATGGCACTAACTCGGGCAAAGGCGTGGGTACCTCATCTTGATCGGGCCGTTGTGATGAACGGCTATCCAAGCATGAAAGAAGACAGATCATTGTTCACGGATGCAGACTTGCGGGCTTTAACCAGAGAAATGCGGCCCTTGGCCAGCAAATAAGCTGATGAGGCTGATCTCTCCCGCTATCAGGCGGGTTATGATGCTGACAATCGCCGGGTTAATACTCCGGTCTATGAAGTGGAAGATCTCATCCCGTCTGTCCGTAAGCATACCTACGCCCCTAATGTTGAACTGTCTGAACTCATAAGCGGTGAAGCTATTTTCCAGGCTCTGACAAAGATCAATTGGGCAACCACTGACTTCCAGCTGCTGGATGAGAACGAAGAGGAGACAGTGTAGGATGATCCGCAACCATCTAGCCGGGCTGACGCAGGACCATGAACCGGCGCCGGTTTAACATTCATTGTACCGCAATACTTGCCGAGGAACAGATATTCATTTTGGCTGAAAAACGCCTTGTAATAGGGTAGCTGAAACATTTGGTTATGTCCTTATGTGTATTCCCTTTGCATAACATTGCTCAATCTGGCAACTTCATAGTTTTTCTGCTTATGATGCTTAACAGTTTTATTCCACCTGTTTCTGCATAAGACAAAATTTAAAGGGTCCTCGCGGTTTATCGTCGGACGGGTCATAATGCCCAAATACATGATCTAGGTTTATAACCTGAGCTGTATTTTAAAATATGAAACACATATCATACCTGTGATAGAAAACTGTGTCATTGACTGAACCAATATTTTGCAGTAAGGGCGATGATCCCAATTGGTGAATATTGATGACTTCTGCAATATTTGCCGGTTCATGATGAAACCGTACCGGGTTGTGGTAAACACAGGTTTAGCTGTAAATAGTACTGGCGATTTGTAATCAAACCAGACCAGGTTCTGTGAACGCTGGTTTATGGTGGCGACTTATAGTCAACCACTCTGCCGAATCAATAGATATCGGATCAACAATCTCTTTGAGAAATAAAAATTCAGCAAACAAAGCAAATAAAAACCTGTAGTCGAGGCTTTTTACGAGCTGCCAAGCTCCAAATTCGAGGCTTTTCATGGGCTGCCAGGCCACTGAGTTAAACCATTTCACAAAGCCTGTTAAGATGGTCCTCAATCCTTAACCAATCGTCGTTTTAACATTAACAAGTTCAGGGTCTATGATAAGATTGACTTGTCAATCGTTCGACGAGTCATACTAGGTTTACCTGGGCGGAGTGACTTACTTGACGCAGGCAGGTTAACCCGGGGTTCTAGGTGTATACACCAGGCTTCAAAGCCGTGGCTTGATAGCCTATTACAAGGGCCTTAAAAGCTCGTTGCCGCTATGCGACAGGAGCCCCCATGTAACATTGTGAGCTGTGCTCATCGGGTGCCTATGTTTGAGTTGTGCTATGCATCAAAACTCTCTTTTGCCCCTTACCATCATGTTGGCTTGATAGACGGATTACCGAAGTAACCAGAGCTGTGCTCTTATGACGGTATTGGCTTGATAGCCGGTCTAAGAGGGCCATAGGAACTCCATCTTTACACACAGAAACCCCCATGTGACAAACTCTTATGAAAAAGCAGCAGATACCCCGCTTTAACGAGGATGCCGGTTTATTATATTGATCATAATATATACATTGCGAATATATGTACATAAAGCGGAGCCTATGGCTCAGGTGTAGTAAGGCCGTAGATGAGCGATGTTCCACGACCGTCGGGTCTCCTCCTCCGCGGTGCGTGAGTCCTTGTGTTCTCGAACATCGACGAGGTAGTATGACCCATTGTGTAGATTCTTGATGACCACAAAGGGTCCTTCCCAAGGCGGGGATAGCCTGTGCATATCTGTCTGGTCTTGGATGAGCCGGAGCACTAGATCGCCTTCTTGAAACGTTCTGGTTCTAACTCGGCGACTGTGGTATCGACGCAGATCCTGCTGATAAATCGCCGATCGAGCTGCTGCCATGTCATGCTCCTCATCCAGCCGGTCCAACGCGTCTTGCCGCGCCTTCTTGTTATCAGCTTCAACGTAAGCCGCCACCCGAGGCGAATCATGACGGATGTCACTAGGGAGGACCGTTTCAGCTCCGTATACCATGAAGAAAGGCGTGTAACCCGTAGACTTGTTAGGTGTGGTGTTGATGCTCCATAACACAGAGGGTAATTCCTCCACCCAACAACCCGACGTCCTCTTCAAAGGGACCATGAGCCGGGGCTTGATGCCTCTCAAGATCTCTTGATTGGCTCTCTCAGCTTGACCATTGTACTGGGGGTGATCCACTGAAGATACGTCCAGCCGGATGTGCTCTCATTGACAAAATTCCTCCATTGCCCCCTTGGATAAATTGGTACCATTACCAGTTATAATACTATGTGGAAAGCCAAACCGGAAAATCACCTTCTTGATGAATTGAACCGCCATCGCTGCATCACACTTGCTGACTGGCTCTGCCTCGACCCACTTGGTAAACTTATCCACCGCCACCAAAAGGTGGGTCTTCTTGTCTGGAGATCTCTGAAAGGGCCCAACCATTTCCAGCCCCCAGGTCGCAAACGGCCAAGTAATTGGAATCATCCTCAATTCTTGAGCCGGTATATGAGCACGCCGTGAGAATTTTTGGCAAGCATCACACTTTTTGACCAAGTCCTCTGCATCAGCATGAGCCGTCAGCCAGTAGAACCCATGACGAAAAGCTTTAGCCACCAAAGACTTTGAACCGGCATGGTGACCACAATCTCCTTCGTGAATCTCTCGAAGAATCTCATGACCTTCGTCCGGTGATACACAACGTTGAAACGCCCCGGACACGCAGCAATGTTGCAGTTCTCCATTGACAATAGTCATTGATTTGGACCACCGGACTATCTATCTAGCCAAGACTTCATCCTTTGGTAACTCACCTTGGTTCATGTATGCCAGATACGGGACTGTCCAATCCAGAATAGCATGAAGCGCCGCCACTAATTGAGCCTCCGGATCAGGAACATCCAAATCCTCTTTTGAAGGTAATCTCACCGATGGATTATGCAATACGTCCAGGAAGACATTAGGTGGAACCGGTTTACGCTAAGAACCCAGACGGCTTAATGCGTCGGCCGCTTCATTCTTTTGCCGGTCCACATGGTCCACCTGATAACTCTTGAAGTGTCCAGCGATAGCGTCCACCTCTCGACAATACGCCACCATAAGTGGGTCCTTGGAGTCCCAAGTACCAGATACTTGTTGTGCCACCAGGTCCGAATCACCGAAACATTTAACCCGGCTTAAATTCATCTCCTTAGCCATTCACAGACCATGGAGGAGAGCT
Source organism: Secale cereale (assembly GCA_902687465.1). NCBI lineage: Eukaryota > Viridiplantae > Streptophyta > Magnoliopsida > Poales > Poaceae > Secale > Secale cereale. The sequence continues at coordinate 534,106,501 of LR738712.1, read as the reverse complement.
TCATACTTAGCTGCATTGTTAGTACAAGGGAACATTAAACGGAGGACATAACATAACTTATCACCTCGTGGGGAAGTTAATACGACTCCAGCCCCCGATCCCTCCAATTGTCTGGATCCATCAAAGTGAATAGTCCAGTACGTGTGATCCAGTTTTTCCTCCGGTGCTTGCAACTCCGTCCAATCGTTGATGAAGTCCACCAGTGCTTGAGATTTGATTATAGTGCGAAGCACATATTTCAGCCCGTGGGGACTAAGTTCAATGGCCCACTTGGCAACCCGACCAGTTGCTTCTCTGTTTTGGATTATATCTCCTAGAGGGGCTGAACTGACCACAGTGATTGGATGGCCCTGAAAATACTGTTTAAGCTTCCGGTTTGCCATGAAGACTCCATATACCAATTTCTGCCAATGCGGGTATCTTTGTTTCGACTCAATGAGCACCTCGCTGATATAGTAAACCGGCCTTTGAACCGGATATTCCTTTCCTGCCTCCTTGCGCTTACCAAAATGGCAACGCTTATTGCTCGGGCATTAGCAGCCACATATAACAACAGTGGCTCATTATCAACTGGTGCAGCAAGGATAGGTGGCTCCGCCAACTGCTTCTTTAAATCCTCGAACGGAACATCAGCAGCATCACTCCAGACAAAGCGGTCTGTCTTTTTCATCATCTGATAAAGCGGGATGGCCTTCTCTCCCAAACGGCTGATAAACCGGCTCAGTGCCACAATGCGGCCCGCCAAGCGCTGAACATCGTTAACGCACGCCGGTTTAGCCAAGGAAGTAATAGCCTTGATCTTCTCCGGATTAGCTTCAGTTCCCCTGTTTGACACCAAGAACCCCAGGAGCTTGCCTGCTGGTACACCAAAAACGCACTTGGCCAGACTAAGCACCATCTTATAAATCCGAAGGTTATCAAACGTTTCCTTCAAGTTAGTTGTCAATGTCTCTTCCTTCCTAGATTTTGCTACAATGTCATCCACATATGCATGAACGTTCCGCCCAATCTGCTTATGAAGACAATTCTGCACACAACGCTGATAGGTCGCTTGGGCACTCTTGAGTCCAAAAGGCATGGATACATAGCAGAAGGCTCCAAAGGGAGTTATAAAGGTTGTTTTCTCCTGGTCCTTAACTGCCATCTTGATCTGATGATAACCGGAATATGCATCCAAAAAACTTAAGTGCTCACAACCCGCCGTAGCATCAATGATTTGATTAATACGGGGGAGGGCAAAAGGATCAGCAGGGCAAGCCTTGTTCAGATCTGTGTAATCAACACACATTCGCCAAGTGCCATTCTTTTTAAGCACCAGCACCGGATTGGCCAACCACTCATGATGAAATACTTCCATTATAAAACCTACGCCAAGAGCCTGGCCACCTCTTCACCAATAGCCTTGTGTCTCTCTTCATTGAAGCGGCGGAGAAACTGTTTAACCGGTTTAAACTTGGGATCAACATTAAGAGTGTGCTCAGCGAGTTGCCTCGGTACACCTGGCATGTCAGAAGATTTCCATGCAAAGATGTCCCGATTCTCACGGATGAACTCAATGAGCGCGCTTTCCTATTTCGGATCCAGGTTAGCACTAATGGTAAACTGCTTGGATTAATCGCCAGGCACAAAGTCAACCTGCTTGGTCTCATCAGCTGATTTGAACTTTAAGGCCAGATCATGCTCTGTAGTTGGCTTCTTCAACGGAGACATGTCTGTCGGATCAACATTGTCCTTACAAAATTTCAATTCCTCGGTCGCACAAACCGCCTCAGCATAGGCTGCATCACCTTCCTCGCACTCCAAAGCACTCTTACAGCTCCCATGGACCGCAATAGTTCCTTTATGACATGGCATCTTGAGCTGCAGATACACGTAACAAGGCCTCGCCATAAACTTAGCATAAACCGACCACCCGAACAAGGCGTGATATGGGCTCTTGATCTTTACCACTTCAAAGGTCAAAGTTTCTGACCTTGAGTCATGCTCATCTCCAAAGGTGACCTCCAGATCTATCTTACCGACCGGATACACCGATTTACCAGGTACCACGGCGTGAAAAACAGTGTTGGACTGTCTGAGCTTCTTGTCTGTCAACCCCATGCGACAAAAAGTCTCGTAATACAGAATATTGATGCTGCTCCCTCCGTCCATGAGCACCTTGGTGAACTTATAGCCCCCAACCTGAGGCGCCACCACCAGGGCCAGCTAACCTGGATTATCAACCCGGGCGGATGATCCTCTCGACTCCACACAATGGGCTATTCCGACCAGCGAAATAACGAGGCACCGCCGGTTCAACAGAATGCACTGCCCTCTTGTAAACCTTCTGATCACGTTTACATAAGCTTGTGGTGAAGACGTGGTATTTCCCGCTACTCAACTGCTTCGGGTTACTCTAATAGCCTGACTGTTGTTGTTGCTGATGATTGCTTTGATTATTATAACCACCCTGGCCGCTCTGCTGGTTGTGCCCGTTCTGATTATTGTGGCCGCCCTGGTTACTTTGGAATCCCGGACCGGAAGCACCACCTTGATAACCCGGTCTGTGAAAACCAGGGCCTGAACCGCCGGACGATCTGTGATCGTATTGGAACCGGTTTCTGAACTCCCTCATAATAAAGCAGTCCTTCCAGAGGTGCGTGGTTGGCTTTTCCTTCGTGCCATGCCTGGGGCAAGGCACATTCATCTGGCGTTCCAGATTAATATTTTTTCCTCCACCCCGTGGGGGCGGTCTACCCTTGCGGCGCTAGCCCTCCTCCTGGACATTAGTGTTAGCCACAAAATCTGAATTGCTATCCGCTTTACGCTTACCGTTGTATCCCTGATTCGCCGGATTAGGCTGCGGCGCTTTACCGTTCTTCTTTCCTTTCCCTGGCTTCTAGTCATCAGACTCTGGATATTTGGTACTATCTGAATCTGCGTACTTCACCAGAGTGCCCATGAGTGTTCCCATGTCATCGCAATTATGTTTGAGCCATCCCAACTTTAGCTTAAGAGGCTCGAACCGGCAATTGCCTTCCAACGTTATGACTGCTGTGTCTGGATTGATGCGATTGGAAGAATGCAGGATCTCCGACACCCGGCGCAGCCAATGACTCGTTGATTCGTTCTCCCCTTGAACACAGGCAGCCAAATCAACGATGGACATCGGCTGCTTGCACGTGTCCTTGAAATTTTTGATAAACCGGCGGCGTAACTCGGCCCATGATCCGATGGAATTGGGTGGTAAGCTTTTTAACCAAGCACGAGCTGTGCCCTCTAACATCATGGTGAAGTATTTAGCACACGCTGCTTCGTCTACGTCCAACATCTCCATTGCCATCTCATAGCTTTCGACCCATGTCTCAGGGGATAAATTTGTAATGTAGTTGGGCACTTTGCGCGGTCCCTTGAAGTCCTTGGGCAGCCGCACGTTGCGTAAAGCGGGGGTGGGACATAGTACTCCCAAAGAGCTTGAAGTAACGCCTGGTTCAACTGTGGTAGACGGACGAATCGGCGTCGGTTGACGGGCTTCATATTGCGCTGCTAATTCGGCCTCTCGGCGCTGTCTGCCTTGATCCACTACATCTTGAGCGTTTGCACCTCCTCCCGCCGGGTTATCCCTCGCATCGGGTTACGATTCCGCGTGCTACTTGACATGACTGGTTCTTCCAGGTGCCTACTGTAACTCCGTCTTGGGCGAGGGGTGGAATGAATCCTCTCACGGCTGTGAGAATAAGCTTGTTGCTGAGTTAAGGCCGTCTCCAAAAACTCCTTAGCTCGTCGCGCCTCCACTGCTATAGGGGACCCCCCTTCAATGGGAAGGGCTGCCAATCGTGAAGCGGCGTCAACTATGTTATCCAAAAGGTTGGAGTAGTGACCAGGAGGCGTTGGCGCATGCTGTGACGGAACGACCTGACGGGTTGGATCCGCGGCCTGTGGCTAGACCGATGCCCCTGTGCCAGGCACTTCCCCCCGATTTACCCCCGGCTGGTTGCCAGTTCCTGCTCCTGGTGTACTGAAGAGGTTCCTTGCTTCATAAACCAGCGGCAGGCGAGACTGGCGCCTTCTCCTCATTACGTCGTTTGATGCCGCCTGATCCAACAGGAGCCGATAGGCCTAAGCATCTAGCTCGGCCTGCCTTGCGATCATCCTAGTATTCTCAGCAGCCAGTTCCAACTTAGCTTGATCTATTTGTCCCCTCACCTTAGCAACTTCCGCGTCGTGTTGTACCTTCTCGGCCTGGCCGACCTCCGTGGTTAGCAGTGCTGTCAAAGTGTCGACTAGAGCGGTCAAAACTTAAGCCGGCGGCTGAACATGACCTCCTGCCCCAGCTACTGCTGCCGCCGCCAGGTCAGGTGTTAACGCCGCAGTAGTTGAAGACTGTTGCACAGATTGTGATCCGGCCATGAAGACTACGACCCGGCTCGGCGCCGATCAAGGGTGTCCGGAATACTGTCACCATCGGAACAGCCCCCAGACCGGCCATCCTGCAATAGATATAAAGACTCGGTTTCTCCAGTGGATGACTCGTCGCTGGAATAAACGACGGTCTCGCCACCGGATCCTGATCCATCCTCAGCTTGTGCCCCGTGAACCGCTCCCATGAAGACATGCTTCATGGCAGAACAAATTCAGGAAGGTCTCGCACGCCGAGCCGGCTCGACAATGTTGGAGCAGATGCCCGGCTCAGGGCCCGGTTCGCCGATCTTGCAAATGAAGACGTGGATGATGCCAAAGGGGACCCGGTACCCGTACTCGATTGAATCGGCCTCGGGACCCCAGCCTGCATCGTCGATGTAGATCTTGCCACGACGACTCTTAGTCATCTGGCCCACTGCGTAGCCCTTCAGTCCTTCAAAGCTACCCTTCAAGAACTCGAAACCATCATGCGATAGCCCCACGGTGGGCGCCAACTGTCGTGGTTTTGTCACGGCAGATGTCCTAGCAAAAGGACTTAGTCGTGGAGCCATCGTTACGGGTTAGCTTAAAGGGGTTAAAGCGGACAAGGACGCAAGGGTTTTTATACTAGTTCGGCCCCTTCGATGAAGGTAAAAGCCTACTTCTAGTTTGGTGTGGTATTGCTAGGGTTTCAATGACCAGGGAGCGAATCCGCTTTGCCTGTGTCTCGAGTTGTTGTCCTCTGTCACTGAACCGTCGCCAGGTCGTCCCTTTATATACACAGGATGACGCCCAGTCCGGTTTACAGAATCCCGAGGCCGGCTCATAAACGTGCCCGGCTCGGTCTCTATCTTTCCTATCTCTACAATACAAGTTACACGCCGTATGGCGGTTTACACTTATGGGCCCTAACTTCTCTTGGGCCCTGGATCTCCAGTATTTTATAATAAAGCGCCATGCTCCATGCCTCGCTCGGCTTCAGTAGAAGTGATCCTTACGGGCATAAACCGGCCCCTTCGAGGGCGGTTTATCCCTGACAATATTCATATTGTGGGCCTGGGGCAGCAAGAGGCGTCAGTATTGGCCATCTGACAATTACAAGCTCATCTGCTTGATTGAAGGCTTGGGCCATGGTGTGAGGCATAGAGGGAGGAACAATCACTTCAGGGGCAGCAATGACTGCACGCTGCACATTATCTTCAGCCATGACAGTGGCATTGGCTTCAGTATTCATTGGAGGGGCAGCCACATTTGCTTCACTTTCAGTGGCTACAAGAAGAGGGGACTCATGCACAACAGAATCTTGAGGAGTGAGTTCTTTCATGACGGGCACTTCTTCTTCTTGTACAACAGCTTCTTGGGGAGGGGTGACTTTACGAGTTTCTTCCTTTTCCTCATCGGCTGATGCAGCCGGAATATCTTCAGCCGCCTTGGCTCCAGATTTAGGAGCAGACGCTGAAGGAATGGCATCAGGAAACACTTGACGTGCCAATGAGCTTGAGTTTTGTACTTCATCTTCAGGAATGCTGGACATGGAGGCTTGAGGCCTGAGACCTTTGCAAAGCCTTTGAAACTTGGGCGACGCTATTGGTGAAGCATTGGTCTGCTCCATGTCTTCTTCTGGTGTGGCTGTGGAGGTCTCAAGTACCGGAGTGGTAACAAGAGACGGCGGAGTGCGAGGAGTGTCTTCATGTAAGGGGGTGTTTGGGGGTTGCTCTTCCGAAACATCATCTTGAGCAATTGGCATTATGGGACGACCAATGCTTATGAGCTCACTGCTCGTTTGAGCAGGTGACTTAGCAGGTTGGGGTTCTAGCTGAGGAAGGACTTCATCATCACCAACATTGTCATCATGACCAATGTCTTCAGCTGCAGGAGAGTCAGTAGCTGGAATCTCTTTAGTCTGATGAGCCTCTGAGGTAGCAGGCTCATGGATAACGAGACGACGCTCTTGGTAGGAGGAGGCAGGCAGGGCAACAGAAATGGGTTCAACAACCAGTGGTTCTGTGGAGGAGTCGCGAGGTTGATGTGAAGCCTTTAAAGCTTTTGTCTTCTGCTTCTTCTTGGAAGGAGCAGCATCAGAGGCATCAAGGTACTTGCGTTTCTTAGCTTCAGCTTCTGACTGCCTCGTCTTCTTTTGATCAGAAGCTGCTGATGGGACCTTTGGTTTCGAGCCAGTTATGCTGATAGGGAAGACAATGATGGGTCTTTCCTGCCTTGGGGATTCAGTGTCTTCAGCAGCAGGCTTCTTCTTCTTCTTTGGCTTCTTGGCGGCCAGCTTGGGGTCAATGCCTGGACGACCAAGAGCTTTCCTCTTCACAGATTCATTATGGGCTTGGACGCATTTCTCAACATAGTGCTTGAGACGTTCCCTTGAGCTCCTTGCAACTTCACGACGCTTGGCTAATTCAGCCTTGAGGTCTGCCATCATGGTCTTGAAGTTTTGAACTTCTTGTGCACTGAGGCTTGCCATATGCTTCTTGAACAGAGCCTTCTCACGATCAATTTTGTTCTTTTGCTCGATAACCTTCTGTGCAACAGTCAGTTCTTGTGTGCGCTCTAAAATGCGCAAGATAAGTGTGAGTGCTATGGATGGCCTTCTCGTTGGGAGACGGGAGCAGATTCATAGTGGTGCATTGTTAGGGTGAATATGTGCACTTGTGTGCGCTTTCCCACCTCAAATAAAATGCTGGTAGTCGTAGTACATGATAGCAACTCAGTCAAAGCTGGCTTGCTGCAGATAAACTCCACCACCCCTTTTATTAATACCTGATGCATATATAGATAGTTCTGATGTAAGTCTTGCCAAGTATATTTGTACTCACGTTTGCTTAATTTATGTTTTTGCAGAGGAGAGTTTGGTCTCACTAGTGGTTTCGACGATGATTTCGATGTTGAACAATTAGATTGGGAATCCCACACATAGGTCTGGTTTCTATGGAGGGTCTTGTAGATAGGTAGGCTTCCAGCCTTCTTCTTTTCAGTTGTCTGTACTCGGACATGTTATGCTTCCTCTTGTTGCTTGTATGACTTTGAATGTTGGATCGGCAAACGCATGTTTGTAATATCATGCTATGTATGGCTCTTTGAGGCCTCTTAAATAAATACTTGAGTCGTAGAGTTATGTTGTGATGCTATGTTGTACCACCACATGCTTACATGTTCTACCAGCGCCAGAGACCACGCGATGAGGGGACACCACACTAGCGCCAGAGACCACGCGATGCACTGGGCAGGGCAGCAGGGAAAACCATGGCGGCGAGGGATCTTGCGAGCTTGACAGGGACCTTGCGGGCGTTGGCGGCGAGGTCATTGGCGACCGTCAAGATGAAATAGGGTGAGGAGGTCAGGGGCAGGCGAGATTAATTAGGGATAAGAAGCATGAGAGAAATTATTGGGGGAATGAGTCATAAATATCGGGCCATTAAGTAATTGTCTCACGCGTAGCGATCATGGGATCAAAATTGCATCGAGGCCCATGAGTGGTCTGATGAATGCTTTGTACTAGACGTATGATGATAAGTGTTTCCCTTTATGTTTACTTTACATAGATTCTCTAACTAGGATAGACTACAAGAGTGACAACAGAAGTATTTATAAGAGAAAAAAAATAAAAGTTAGGGGTTGTTATTAATTAAATTTGGCAAAAAAGTAGAACTTATGTTTGTGTTTGTGAAGGTGGTGGTGAATGTCCCTAGGCAATTGGCAAGATAATATAATCGCCACAGATACCTGTTACAACTGATATGCGGGAAATACTCTGCTTACATGTTGCAAAACCATTGACTCACATTTACTTACTATTGAATAGTAGGCAAGCATTCACAACTACTAAGAATAACTAAGGTAAAAACCCAACCATAGCCCTGTCCTCTAGGGTTCCTCCTGAATGTCCTATACCATAACTCACTCAAATACGAATGCAACAATTATTTTGCCACCACGGCCTCCACACATATATCATCATAACACAATGGTCGCTCTCAAGTGTGACACGATATAAATGCGGGCCCCTATATTCGCACAAAAGGACATCACCATAACAATTTATACCAATCATACTAGATTACCAATTCAAAAGGCCAAAAGAAAAGAACCCTGAAATAAATATAGTGCACCAGATCATTGGATAATAATTCATTGCACTAAACACGATGTATTAGCAAGGGATTACATAGGTTTTTGGATGGATGAACCACTATATATCGGAAGAAGATGGTGGTTAACTCATTGGAGGTGCTGGTGGTGATGACGGTTCGCGCAGCAGCGTTTCGGTGCTGCCGAAAGAGAGGGGGAGCGAGCTCCCTCCTTCTTCTTCCTTGGCCTCCCCCTAGGTTGAAAAAGTGATTACCCTCTTGTATTTTGTGGCCATGGATGTGGAGGATGAGAACCCCCACGAGATTGGATTAGATTTTCAGGGAAGTTGTTTCTGGATGCCAAAATTTGGGTCTTGCCATCGTTTTATCTTTTATCAAAGATCCGTAACCCCCAAAACTCTAGAATTTTAAGGGTAGTTTCAAAATTTTGGGAGAAGTTATTTTTTGGGATTTTCCTTTATGACATAGGTATTTTATTTCCCACAAATACAAAACACCAAAAATCATGAACCGACACTACGCACTAATAATATGTTAGTTCTAAATACTTCAAATATTTGCATAAATTACAAGATAATAGCATGAAACATATACAAGTCATCGATATTTTTGATACATATGAGCGTCCACTAGCTCAATCCATGCTTGTATTCGAGCATGTTAGATGAGAAAAGGATTTTTTTTTTGTAGTTTAATGCTACCATGACTAGAACATGATTATTAAGTACAATTCTCTTATGAACCTAACATAACAAGTAAAAGGATACATGTCAATTTTTCATAGTTAATAGTTTACTAGCTATCTAAATGCATATAGATCTATTAACTTTAAACAATCAATGCATCATGCTAATGTTCCCATTGTCAGAGGTTTAGAGAGAATGTCATTATTATATTGGATACCTTAGAAGCAACTTTCATAAACAAAAAAGCATAGGCAATCATTGTCGAGACTCCAATCCAAGGTCTGTCAGGTATGATAATTCACTTGTCTTTATATGTTAGCTCACCACTCTATCCCTCATGTAACAAGTGAGTGTAAGTCTAGGTCAGCACTTATTGGAAATATTCGAATAATGTTGGGATTTGGGGAAGTAAAAAATAGGGATAATCCTGCATTACTGTACCTGGTCATTAGGCAATGGAAAGGCCCTATAATAAAAGTTAATGCAAGTTTAGAGATTGCAATGCAACTAGGATGCACATAGATATATGAATATGTCAAAAGATTTCCCTGTGGACTAAGTGAGGGTCCATCCAACTTACGTTCTCATGAAGACCTAGATCTTATTTCACGAGAATCGTCACTCAAATATATTAGTCAAGTTATATAATGTAAAATCCACACTAGTATATAAGGCAATGAAACTCATGAAATTTCTACTTTTCAATGCATAAAGTCGTGCTAGGTTTGAAGCACTTACTTTTATGTAATAAAAAGGGAAAACGTGCTGCATCTTCTCTCTCTGACTTTTTTTATGTGGTGCCTCCACCGCACATCTTTTTTTCTTTTTTGTTTGGATCCTATGTCAACTACAAGAATTTCTTAATTGATCATGATTAAAAGCATTTTTATAAAACATGATAGCGATTAAAATTTTCTAATACAATGGAAAATATGAAGGTAAAAATTCTTCAGATGACATGGTAAGTGCACACAAAATGTGGAAGAGTCTAATGGGCAATTTGCTTTTAAAAAATGTTGTTATTTTAGGTTTGCCAAGGAAATTATATAAAAAAAAGGTGTGATTGTGCCATGTTGATAGTGCAAATGATGGAAAATATAGAAAAAACAAATAACAAGTGGCATTGCCATGTGTCAAGTTTAAAAATTCATAGATTTTCCATGCATACCTTTCGGAAGATATATACAATTTGCCATGGCTTAGAAAGCAAATTGTTATGAATTTTTAGTGTGCTAATTTTTTTTCCATGTTATAAGCATGCACATAGATTTTTTTTCCATTAAACCATGGCAACCTTATATGAAATCTTAGCCAAAAAACATGGCAAATTTGCCATGTGACGGAAACCTAAAAGTAGCTTAATAATTCTGATTTTGTTTTGTAGACATAGAAACAAAAACATGTATTAGATTTAACAAATCGTTTTCCCCTATGGAACATGGCATATTTTCCACGAGAGAAAAAAATTTCAAGTTTACAGATCACAAAAGCGAATTTGCCGTGGCAAAATTAAGTAAACTATTTGTTGAATCCATAAAGCAAGGGTGCCATGGTCAATACAATCATTATTTGATTGTTCATCTACTAAATGAAGACACCAATCCCTGGCTCATCAACCAGAAACTATGAATGTATACTTAAAACATGGACATGGATGTATGTGACATGGCGACTAGGGTTGCCGACACCTCCAATATATAGGTGCAGTTAGATATGGAGACGTGGGACGAACCCACATATGAGTTGGCAAGAACCCACAATCTGACGTCTAAGATTGGTGACTCGTCTCGTAAAGACTCTCCATTTCTTACCGGCAAAATTAAGCGCATGCATGAAATAGGTTTGAGCTCGGCCCGGTTCATTCATGAAACACAACGCGCGCGAGATGAGGTGGGAGGTGAAGGAGGAGTGCGTAGAAACCACTCCTCTTCCCAAGATACAATAGCATGTCGAAGAGGAACCCTTATAAAGAGGTCCAACTCTTCATTCACATCATACTTTTATGTACAATAACGTGAGATGAGGTGGGCGCTGAAGGGGGAGTTGATATGTCCATTTTGCATCATGCTTTTAAGTTGATATTTATTGCATTATGGGCTGTTATAACACATTATGACACAATACTTATGCCTTATCTCTCTTATTTTACAAGGTTTGCATGAAGAGGGAGAATGCCGGCAGCTGGAATTCTGGGCTGGAAAAGGAGCAAATATTAGAGACCTAATCTGCACAACTCCAAAACTCCTGAAACTTCACGGGCAGTCATTTTGGAATTAAAATAAAATAAGGGAGAGGCTTTCGGGATAAAGCTCCGCTGTCTCGAGGCGGAACTTGAGCAAAACCAACCTAGGGCTCTGGTAGAGCTGTTCTGCCGGGGAAACTTCCCTCCGGGAGGGGGAAATCGAAGCCATCGTCATCACCAATGATCCTCTCATCGAGAGGGGGTCAATCTCCATAAACATATTCACTAGCACCATCTGCTCTCAAACCCTAGTTCATCTCTTGTATTCGATGTTTTTCTCAAAACCTCAGATTGGTAACTGTGGGTTGTTAGTAGCGTTGATTACTCCATGTAGTTGATACTAGTTGGTTTATTCGGTGGAAGATCATATGTTCAGATCCTTAATTCTACTCAATACCCCTCTAATTATGAACATTAATATTCTTTGTGAGTAGTTACATTTTATCCCGAGGACATGGGAGATTTGTTGTTATAAGTAATCATGTGAATTTGGAATTCGTTCGATATTTTGAGATGTATGTTGTCTTTCCTCTAGTGGTGTTATGTGAACGTCGACTACATGACACTTCACCTTTATTTGGGCCTAGGGGAAGGCATTGAGAAGTAATAAGTAGATGATAGGTTGCTAGAGTGACACAAGCTTAAAGCCTAGTTTATGTGTTGCTTCGTAAGGGGCTGATTTGGATCCATATGTTTCATGCTATGGTTAGATTTATCTTAATTCTTGTTTCGTAGTTGCGGATGCTTGCGAGAGGGGTTAATCATAAGTGGTAGGCTTATCCAAGTAAGGGCAGCACCGAAGCACCGGTCCATCCACATATCAAATAAACAAAGTAACGAGCGCGAATCATATGAGCATGATGAAAACTAACTTGACAACAATTCCCATGTGTCCCCCGGGAGCACTTTGCTTTATATAAGAGTTCGTCCATGCTTGTCCTTTGCTACAAAAAGGATTGGTCCATCGTGTTGCACCTTAGTTACTTTTGTTACTTGTTACCCGTTACGAATTATCTTATCACACAACTATCTGTTACCGATAATTTAAGTGCTTGCAGAGAATACCTTACTGAAAACCGCTTGTCATTTCCTTCTGCTCCTCGTTGGGTTCGACACTCTTACTTATCGAAAGGACTACGATAGATCCCCTATACTTGTGGGTCATCAAGATTCTTTTCTGGCGCCGTTGCCGGGGAGTGAAGCGCCTTTGGTGAGTGGAATTTGGTAAGGAAAAAATATATATTATGTGCTGAAATTTACTGTCACTTGTTACTATGGAAAATAATCCTTTGAGGGGTTTGTTCGGGGTATCTTCACCCCGACCGGAAGAACAAAGAGTTTCTGCACAACCTACTGCACCTATTGAAAACATTTATTATGAAATTCCTTCGGGTATGATAGAGAAACTGCTAGCTAATCCTTATGAAGGAGATGGAACATTCCATCCTGATATGCATCTAATCTATGTGGATGAAGTATGTAGATTATTTAAGCTTGTAGGTTTTCTCGAGGATGATGTCAAGAAGAAGGTCTTCCCTTTATCTTTGAAGGGAAAGGCATTGACATGGTATAGGCTATCCGATGATATTGGGACTTGGACCTACAACCTATTGAAATTGAAATTTCATCAAAAAATTTATCATATGCATCTAGTTCATCGTGATCGGAATTATATACATAATTTTTGGTCTCGTGAAGGAGAAAGTATTGCTCAACCTTGGGGAGGCTTAAATCAATGTTATATTCATGCCCAATCATGAGCTCTCAAGAGAAATTACTATTCATAATTTTTATGCTCGGCTTTCTCATAATGATTGATCCATGCTTGATACTTCTTGTAATGGTTCTTTTATGAAGAAGACTATTGAATTCAGATGGGATTTACATGAAAGAATTAAACGCAACTCTGAAGATTGGGAACTCGGAGAAGTTTGTGAGTTAGGTATAAACATTAAGTTTAAGGCTGTGTTTGGTTGAGCTGCCGATTCTGGAAAAGCTACTGTGGAAAAGCTGCTGTGAAAAAGCTGCTGTGGGAAGCTGCTGTGAAAAAGTTGGAAGCTGTTTGGTTGAAACGGATGTTTGGCTGAAACGGCTGTGAAGCAATGGTGGCATTGATGGGTAAATACTACTCGGTTTTAGGGGACAGGCAAAAATGGTTGGTTTAGAAGCTGAGAAGCTGAGAAGCTGAAAAGTTGGGATATTTCAGCTTCAAAATTTACACTACAAAGAAGCTGCAGATTCTCAAAAGCTGCTTTGTAAATTTACCCCTTTGTTTCAGCTTATGGCTTTTGGACCCAGAAGTTGGAAGCTGAAGCCGAACCAAACACAGCCTAATTGTGTTAAATCTTTTATAGATACCGATGCTTTTCGTGAATTGAGCACTAAGTATGGAGTTGACTCTAAGATAGTAGCTTCTTTCTGCGAATCCTTTGCTACTCATGTTGATCTCCCTAAGGAGAAGTGGTTTAAATACCATCCCCCCATTGAAGTGAAAGTAGTAGAACCTATTAAAGTTGAAGAAGAGACCATTATTTATAATGTTTATCCTATTGTTCCTACTACTTATATTGAGAAACCACCTTTTCCTGTTAGAATAAAGGATCATGCTAAATCTTCAACTGTGGTTCGTAAGAGTAATACTAGAACACCTACACCTGATACGTCCATTTTGCATCATGCTTTTATGTTGATATTTATTTCACTATGGGCTGTTATTACACGTTATGTCACAATACTTATGCCTTTTCTATCTTATTTTACAAGGTTTACATGAAGAGGGAGAATGCCGACAGCTGGAATTCTGGGTTGGAAAAGGAGAAAACACTGGAAACCTATTCTGCACAACTCAAAAAGCTCCGAAACTCCATGGGACACCGTTTCGGAAAATATAAAAAATATCTGGCGAAAGAGATTCATCAGGGGGGCCACCACCTGTCCACGAGGGTGGGGGCGCGCACCCCTCTCTGGGTGCGCCCCCCTGTCTCGTGGGCCACCAGATGGCCCCACGATGCCCATCTTCTCCTATATGAGGTGTTTTGACCTGGAAAAAATAAGGAGGAGGCTTTCGGGACCAGATGCCGCTGTCTCGTCGCGGAACCTTGGCGGAAACCAATCTAGGGCTCCGGCAGAGCTGTTCTGCCGGGGATACTTCCCTCTGGGAGGGGGGAATCGTCGCCGCCATCATCACCAACAACTCTCCCATGTTGGGGAGGTTTATCTTTATCAACATCTTCACCAGCACCATCTCCTCTCAAACCCTAGTTCATCTGTTGTATCCAATCTTTGTACCCAAACCTCAGATTGGTACATGTGGGTTGCTAGTAGTGTTGATTACTCCTTGTACTTGATGCTAGTTGGTTTACTTGGTGGAAGATCATATGTTCAGATCTATTATGCATATTAATACCCCTCTGATCATGAACAATATTATGTCTTGTGAGTAGTTACTTTTGTTCTTGAGGACATGGGAGAAGTCTTGCTATAAGTAGTCATGTGAATTTGGTATTCGTTCGATATTTTGATGAGATGTATGTTGGTTCTCCTCTAGTGGTGTCATGTGAACGTCTACTACATGACACTTCACCATTATTTGGGCCTAGAGGAAGGCATTGGGAAGTAATAAGTAGATGATGGGTTGCTAGAGTGACAGAAGCTTAAACCCTAGTTTATGCGTTGCTTCGTAAGGGGCTGATTTGGATCCATATGTTTCATGCTATGGTTAGGTTTACCTTAATACTTCTTTTGTAGTTGCGGATGCTTGCATTAGAGGTTAATCATAAGTGGGATGCTTGTCCAAGTAAGGACAGCACCCAAGCACCGGTCCACCCACATACCAAATTATCAAAGTACCGAACGCGGATCAGATGATCGTGATGAAAACTAGCTTGACGATAATTCCCATGTGTCCTCGGGAGCGCTTTCCTTCATATAAGAGTTTGTTCAGGCTTGTCCTTTGCTACAAAAATGATTGGGCCATCTTGCTGCACCTTATTTACTTTTACCTTTTGTTACTTGCTACCAATTACCTTATCACAAAACTATCTGTTACCGATAATCTCAGTGCTTGCAGAAAATACCTTACTGAAAACTGCCTATCATTTCCTTCTGCTCCTCGTTGGGTTCGACATTGTTACTTACGAAAGGACTACAATATATCCCCTATACTTGTGGGTCATCAAGACTCTTTTCTGGCGCCGTTGCCGGGGAGTGAAGTGCCTTTGGTAAGGAAAATTTTATATAGTGTGCTGAAATTTATTGTCACTTTTTACTATGGCTCATCATCCTTTGAGGGGCTTGTTTGGGGTATCTTCACCCTGACCAGAAGAGCAAAGAATTGCTCCTCAACCTACTACACTTACTAAAAATGTTTGCTTTGAAATTCCTTCGGGTATGATAGAGAAACTGCTAGATAATCCTTTTACAGGAGACGTAACACTGCATCGCTCAAGCTTGGAGGAGGCTCAAATCAATGTTATATTCATGCCCCAATCATGAGCTCTCAAGAAAGATGATCATTCAAAAAAATTATGCTCGGCTTTCTCTCAGTAATCGCACCATGCTCGATAATTCTTGTTCTGGTTCATTTATGATGAAGACTGTTGAATTCAAATGGGATTTATTGGAAATAATTAAACGCAACTCTGAAGATTGGGATCTCGATGAAGGTAAGGAGTCAGGTATGACCCCTAAGTTTGATTGTGTTAAAGCTTTATGGATACCGATGTTTTCCGAGAGTTTAGCACTAAATACGGACTTGACTTTGAGATAGTAGCTTCTTTCTGTGAATCATTTGCTACTCATGTTGATCTTCCCAAGGAGAAGTGGTTTAAATACCATCCTCCCATTAAACTAATATTAGTTGAACCTGTTAAAGTTGAAGAAAAGACTATCACTTATAATGTTCATCTTGTTGTTCCTACTGCTTATATTGAGAAACCACCTTTACCTGTTAGAATAAAGGATCATGCTAAAGCTTCAACTGTGGTTTGTAAGAGTAGTACTAGAACACCTACACCCTCTGAGCAAATTAAAGTTGAACCTAGTGTTGCTATGGTTAAAGATCTCTTGGTTGAAAATTTAGATGGACATGTTATTTACCTCCAAGAGGAAGCTGCTAGAATAGCCAAACCCGATGCTAGGAATAAACATAGATCTGTTGTAGGCTTGCTTGTTATCTCTGTTAAAATAGGAGATCATTGCTATCATGGTTTATGTGACGTAGGTGCTTGTAATGCCCAGGATGGAGTTATACCTCCTACGTGTCGAGGCACGACTTAAAGGCATAAATCCATCCTAGAATGATCTCAAGTTTGGTATCTTTGCACAACTCATGTAAAAGAGGGATTAAAATGCAAAAGGGGATAGTTGGCTTACACTCGCCACTTCACACAAAACATTACATAAGCAATACATCATTCAGAACATCACAACCCGACTACGGGTGAAGATCCAAAAGAAAGATACCAAAACAACATAAAGCCACAGGTCAGGATCGAATCCTAGTAGAAACCACTACTGAACATCGAAACGTCACAAGCAAACGGCCACACTCTTCAACGAACTCCTGGTGAAGAACTGATCCAACTCCTGCATCAAACTCGGCTGAACCTGCATCTGGTGTGGTGAAGTAACTGTGAGCCACAGAGGACTCAGCAATCCCGTTCCCGGGTAACAAGACTATTTAAGCCTTGGGTGAGGACAAGGCTGAAGAAAGAACGAGAGGTGAAGGAACAAACAAGAGTCTGCAGCAGCAACTAGCACTAACTTACGCAAAAGAGAGCGAGAAGAGAAGTGCCTCGGTCGAAAGATGATCACGAAGTGATCCTAACTAAAACCGGTCAAACATAACCCCACCGTGTTCAACTCCCGAATCCCTATTCGGAAATTGACAGTCACGGTACACACGCTGGTAGTGTATTGAAACATTGTGTCAAGTTATCTACAACCGGAATTAACAAGCTCCCATCTGCCACATAACCGCGGGCACGGCTTTCGAAAGTTCAAACCCTGCAGGGGTGTTCCAACTTGGCCCATCACAAGCCCACGATCCGCGAAGTCGCAACTCCATAGTTGGGAAGGCCCGAGTATTCTCGGAATCCCGTGCTCAAGTTAAACCGAACTAAGGTAAGGCTAATCCAGCAAATCCTCCCGGCGTGTCGACACCCTGATAGTAGCCGCGCGTATCTAAGTCTCAGGACACGACCGGATGGGTGATGCTACAGGTTATACCAGATACCTCGGGTTGCCCCAAGGCGGCCCTGCAGGACCCCCGTTTGGGACCAACGCCATCAGCACTGGCCCCCCCTGCTATGTAGAAAAGAATCTCCAAGGAGCGTCCCCCTTATGCAAATTAATTAATTAATTAAGTTGTTATTATGAGGCAAATAGTACCAATGTTGGGATTTGCTGGAAAAGACTTAGCACTTAGCGGTTTATCAAGGGGGTCCCATACACCCCAACCGTGTTAGGAACGCAAAATCAAGGAACATAACACCGGTTTATACGGTTCCTAACGGCATGAGTGGAACAAATCACCAAGCAAAAGGCTTAGCCTTCCACCCTGCCAGTATATAGATGATTTCATTTTTAAGCATTTATATAGTGTGATATAACCCAACCAAACTTCAACATGAAGCAAGCATCTTCAAACTTCACCTGCAACTAACAATGCTATAAGAAGGGCTGAGCGAAGCGTACTTAGCCAAGCAACGGTTTGCATAGGTAGGGTGATTAAACATGGTAGTGGTTACAAGTAGGAGGCTGACAGGAAAGACATGGGCATCGAGGCAAATACTACAGAGCGATACTCTAGCAAGAGGCAAAAATAGTAATGGTATCCGGGTTCGGTCATCTTGCCTGGGATTCCACAAGGAAGAAGAACGGGTCCAAGAAGAAGACGGAGCAACAGTCGAGCGGATCCTCACAACTCCGGAACGAAACCGAAGCTAACAAGGGAAGCAACCGGAAAGAAAGAACAACACGGTAAACACACACAAACATAAACAAGGCATACGATGCACAAGCAAGCATGATGCATGTCCGGTTTAATTATGCATGGCATGGCAAAGTGCACAAACAAATACTACAAGTTAAGTGGAGATCAATATGCAACGAGTTGCATATTGACGAAACACCACATATTAATTATTTAGTGGGCTCTCATTATTTACAAGACAAGATTAAATGTTTTAACATGGCAAGAGGTGAAACAAAAATAAACCTACACTATTAAGACATTTTAAATGAGGCCGGAAGAAACAACAACATATCCGGAAAATCCCCATGAGCATGTTTAATAATTATAAGCAAACAACAATTAAGCATATATAATGTTGTTAAATGATGCGGATGACATGAGCAAGTTTATGCAAGTTTTATTAAAAGTTAACAAGAAGAAGATAAGAAGCATTTGTCACCGTGGTGGAACGAAAGGGTGCCACGGCAACGATCCGAAAATGATGCAACGCATCATATCGGTACCGGTAACTCGTTGAGAGTCCGGTGCAAAACAAAAAGGTGGAGTGAACGAGTTGAACAAGATGATGGGGTGGTCCCGTTGCCGGGTTCCCACGAGTCGGCGACGAGGCAACCGAGGGACATGACAAAAGGTCGGAACGGACACGAAGCACACACGGGAGACATTTCAAACAACACAAGCAAGCACAAGCGTTCATCCACGGGGTCGCGTCTCGGGGTTATACCTTCGAAGCGTTCTCTCTCGAAGCGGTTCGAGAGCGTCGAGGAAGTAGCCGTAGTAGAGGAAGTAGTGGTACACGGGGCGACGGTAGTGGTACACGATCGTAGTGGGAAGTAGTTGTTCCGTTCGTCTTGGCGGTTCCACGACGGTGGTAGTTGTTCACGGTCATCGGTAGTCGTTCGAGTCGTCGTGGACGTAGTGGAACTTGGTCGTTTTCCGGGCGTCGGTAGTCGTATACGGTTCGTTTTGTAGATGTACTCGGATCGTATACGTAGAGGTACTTGTCTCGAAGAGGTACTTGTTCGGGTTGCCGTATACTCGTTCGGGTCATCTGACAAAACATCAACACAGCAACACAATACAAAACAACACTACAGCAACAAAACTACAAAAAAAAGGAAAACAGCGGGCGACGGAGAGGAAGACCCCGGTGCTGGAGAGGCCGACGCGGCGGTCGTCGACCATGGCGAGGAGGCGGGAGGCGCCCGCACGCGCCAGAGGAGGCAGGGCGCCCTGCGCGGCCTTGGCGGAGGAGATGGCCGTAGCCTCGGGCGGACGAGGCAGGGGGGAGGCGTCGCTCCGGGGTTGAGGTGCCCGCTGCTGGAGGGACGAGGAGAACGGAGGGGAGCAGCTCCGGCCGCTGCTGAACGCGGGAGCCACGGCGAGGCGAGGCGCGCGACAAGGCGCTGGGGACGGCCGCGAACTCCTGGGGCGAGGGGTCGTCGCTCGGGACTCGGTGAAGGCGCGGGAGGCCGCCGAGGCATGGCGAGGGAGAGAGCGCTCGGGGGCCGCGGTTGCTGGGGAGGAGCGGCGCTCCTGGCTGGCGAGGAGCAGAGGGCGCTCGGGCACGGCCTCGCGCGCGGGCGGACGGCACCACGCTGGGGCGTCGGGAGGAAACAGGGACCGAGCCCGGGGCGGCGAGGTCGCGGGAGATCACGGAGGGAGGCCACGCGCGGCAGGCTCGCTCGGGGCCGGGCGATGCAGAGGGCGCCGAGAGGAGACGGGAGCGGGTCGGGCTCGAGGGAGAGATCGGGGAGAGAGGGCGAGGGAGTTAGGTACAGAGAGCGAGAGAAAGAGGTGGCGGCGGTCGATGCGGGGATGAGGGAGCCGAGCGAGAGGAGGGGTCGGTCGCTGGCTGTCGGGCTAGGTTAGGCCTAGCTGGGCCTGAGGCTGGGAGAGAATGGGCCCAAGAGGGAGGAGAGAGGCCTGGGAGGAAGGAGGCTGACTTGGGCCTGGCTAAAAGGAGGAGGCCCAGATGGCTGGAATCTGTTCTTCTTATTATTTCTTAAACAGAAATAAAAGAGAGAGAGAGCAAAATAAAAAGAAAAGAGGCAAAGAACGGAAGATAAAATATGGAACATTTTTATAAGGCTTTACGGGATATTGCCAACCCAACAAAAATAGTTCCAACACAAAGGAAGTGCAAACTAAAACGTTTAGCTTGCAAATACAAGGAGTTTAGATTTTTGGAGGAGCCTCGAAACAACGGAAAGAAAAATATCGGCAAGATTTTGAAGGTGAAACTCGAAGCGGAAAAGACATGGGGAAATTATGCAAGTGTGTTATGGTGATTCCGAAGCAATGGAATATTTATTAATATAGCTCCATAAATATTGAGAGACTTTTATATGTTATAAAGAGAAGTCACCTTCCCTCGATTTAAATGGACCGAAGGTCCACACGGTTTATTAGGTTGAGATGCAAAATAAAATATGACATGATGACATGATGCAATGCAAAAAATAAAAACACAAGCACAAAAGAAACACACGGGCAACCCGGAACATCTGGAATCTTCGGGCATCTTCTGGAATCTTCTGGGACGCCGGTCTCGGGCGTCACAACTCTCCCACACTAACAGAGGATCTCGACCCGAGATCCTAGAGATATCACCGGGTAAAAACGGAAGAGGAAGAGGTAAAACAAAGTTGCTTCTTCGACAGACGAGTGAAACCAAAGAACCTTGAGAGGTTAAACAAGTTGAAAGAAAGAATGCAACGGAGATGAACGAAGTTAAGAGCACTCCGGTAAGCAGGAGGAACAAGGAACACAATGAGAACCTTGAGAGGTTGAAAGACATGAAACAAGAGCTCACGGACCAAAAGAAATGAAACTGCAATGGTATAGCCAAGGAATAAGAATGACAGAATTTGGACAGCACTCCGTCTGAAAATGGAAGGAATTGAACAAGAACTTTGAAAGTTGGAAAGATACTTGATGAAAACAACAACATATTGCCTCCGAAACAATTAAAAGAATGGCACAAGGGATAAGAAAGAATTCAGACAGCACTCCGGTTGAAAAGAGAGGCAAACTTGATAAGATGATAGAACTAGAATGAAGAATACAACACTCCGGTTAAATAGACAAGCAAGGGAGAATATGATATCGATAAAACGATATGATGGTTTGGAGAGAGCAACATCACAAAGCCTCCGGAATGAAAGAATAGAATATAAATCAATGAAAGAAATGAATGGAGAAGAAAAATGACAACTTCTCCCATGAATGAATATGAAAAACATCCTTACGAAGAATGGCTGAACGGAGTTGTTGGAAACTCAACAGCAAAAGAATAAGCTTCATGTGGGCTTATGGAAAACATCTCAAAATTAAGAGGTGACAACCGGCCACTAACTTAAACAATTGATTGATTGAGATCAACAAGGAGACGATAAACTTATTTCACCGGAATGATAAATGAAGAACTTGGGTCATTTATTAGCACCACAATTAGCAACAATCCTTAGGGAAGGCTTTAGGTGAAATACAACCCAAGATAACTCCAACGAATAAATGAAGGGTTGAAAAGATCTCCTAAAGAAAAAGAAATGATGGTTTTAAATATCTCATTCTTGATAACTCGTGAATCATAAAACATGAAGGAATTGTCAAGAATGACATAACACCACCTGAAAAGACAAGGTAGAAAGAATTGCACTTAGAAAGCATGATGAAGAATGCTTGAGCTCCAACAAAAATCTTGATGAAGACTTCGAGGATGAATTAAAACATGATGAACCACCGTGAAGAACTCTGGTAATGAAAGCATGGGAAATGAAAGATGAAAAGAAAAAGATTCAAGGCCTGCGATGAATTAGATGGAGCTTGAAATGATGTAATTGAAATAACTTGGAGCTCCGGAAAAACAAGATGAAGAATTTAGAACCAAGGATATGATGAACAAGCTCCGGAAAACAGAGATTAACTCACCTTCAAGAATAAGAATAAGAATTATGTCATGCATCTCCTTCACCAATTAAATTGATGACAACCAAAGGATTTGGCAAACTACTTATTCTCGTTGCAAAGAATTAAAGAGAGATCTAGCACAAGCTCGGATTCAACGAACCACCGGTAGGATTGTGAAAGGAACAAATGAATTAACACGATAACAACGGAAGGGTAAACTTGAAAGAACCACCGTAAGAATATGGAGACGAACGAAGAGACATCAATGAAGAATAGTTGGAGGTTGAAGTTGAAAACTAAGAACGAAGAAATATTCTGAAATGATGGCCTTCGGAGGAACACAAAGAAAAGAATTCAAGAATTGCTCTGAAGGGGCATGAAAACAATTCCCACAATCGAAAACAATTATGAGGATGGCATTAAGCTAGAACCACAAATCTTCAAGAGAACGGGCCAAGATTTAAGAGAAACTCTTCTCCGGTCTTCAGATGTTGAGAATGAAGACGAGAAATGCCATGAAGAATTGTTGAGCACTCCGGAATGAAGAATTAAAAAGGTTGAAACAACGATGAAAGAATTTGAAAGCGATCTTGGAGAAAGCATGTGACCGATGGGATTCATTCTTACGTCACACTTTGAAAAGAATTTGAGTATAACTCCAGAAAAAATAGAAGAGTCAGGTAAGATCCTGGAAAAGACCTGTGGGTTAGGGCCCACTCAAAGAAATCACCGTTGGGAAAGATTGCTTAAGAGATATTGCACCGGTTGAATTAAATGGCTTGGATGAGATATCAATCTCAAAATAGTTTGAACGGATTAAGAATGGAATTATGAATCTTCAGCACTCCGGATATGAATAGCAAGAGGAGAATGAATAATTGGGGCACCGGAATAAGAAAGCCTTGTGAAATGAGGAAAAGGATAAGATCAACACCGAAATCTTGAATTACATCCACCGGCAGAATTAGAGAACAAAAGAATGATGAACTTGAAGCTCTTGAGCATCTTCACGATAAATCACCGGATAAGAACATTGGAGGAAAAGAATGAAGAAAATATCACATGAATAAAATGGATACTTCATTTGAGAATTTCTGGCTCCAAGAAGAAGAAGGGAGGGAGGGTGGGGAAAACAAAACAACTTGGGATGGACAAAATGGACACCGGTTGAGAAGAATTTAACATGAAGATCTTGATGATCAAAAAGGACTAGCACTCTCATAGAAATATGAGAACACTGATTAGGAAAGGTATGGAATCAACATTTGACATCGAAGCAACTCGAATACCAGAATCAAAACAACAACAAAGGGTAGATATTGAACGAATGAATTCCGTAGATACATCAACATGTCGAGAAGCCACTTGAGAGAACAAAAGTAAATAAAAGGAACAAGGATCAGATAGAACAAATACAGGATAGAAGCTTCGTTCGACATCTTCGTGCTGAAAGCTCATGGAACGTGTTACAAAAGGGTTTTGCAATCCCCGGATCAGCATAGCCAAGGACCCTTTAAGATGCAACTCCCGATCAGAACAAGTCCATAAACCACTTCACTCAATGTAGAACCCCGAACTTCATATCGTGCATCCGTTGGAAGAATGCCTAGAACTACTGGATGAACCCACCTATAGATTTCCGAAAGTTTCCAGTTATGCAATCAGGTGTTGGGGATACACGGGAAGCACCGTGCAATCAACTCTAAACCTACATCCGGGTGTATCCATCCTTCAACACATAACCAGTCTTTCTCGGAAACTGTTTACCTCGGACCTTCGAAAAGCATCCACTATACAAGCTATGGCAATACTCTCGAACTACCTCCCCAGTACTGGGTGATGTCGGGGTTATCTTGCCACTGGCCGTATAGGAGAGATTTTCGATGTCGGCCGTCTTAAGTATTTAGTACTGCCGCGATATGCTTGTGTCAATGATACCCCGAAGCTCAACTCCTCGGTAACAGGAGGCATCGAGAACAATATCCTTGTCACAAGAACATCGAAACAATCCCAGAATACTCGCGGGATCCTAAAAAAATTTGGTGCAATTTTTGAAAGTAGAAGAGGCAAGAGTAATCGTCAGGAGTCCTCACCAGAGTGAAAGGGGATGAGAAGCAAAGAAATCCTACTCTCCGATATATATATAGGACTCAAAATATTTTCAGTGTGTGCCTAGACTCAACCGTCAACGATTCGATCAATCAGTGGGGCTTCTAGGTCGGAGAAGGCTCTGATACCAACTTGTAATGCCCAGGATGGAGTTATACCTCCTACGTGTCGAGGCACGACTTAAAGGCATAAATCCATCCTAGAATGATCTCAAGTTTGGTATCTTTGCACAACTCATGTAAAAGAGGGATTAAAATGCAAAAGGGGATAGTTGGCTTACACTCGCCACTTCACACAAAACATTACATAAGCAATACATCATTCAGAACATCACAACCCGACTACGGGTGAAGATCCAAAAGAAAGATACCAAAACAACATAAAGCCACAGGTCAGGATCGAATCCTAGTAGAAACCACTACTGAACATCGAAACGTCACAAGCAAACGGCCACACTCTTCAACGAACTCCTGGTGAAGAACTGATCCAACTCCTGCATCAAACTCGGCTGAACCTGCATCTGGTGTGGTGAAGTAACTGTGAGCCACAGAGGACTCAGCAATCCCGTTCCCGGGTAACAAGACTATTTAAGCCTTGGGTGAGGACAAGGCTGAAGAAAGAACGAGAGGTGAAGGAACAAACAAGAGTCTGCAGCAGCAACTAGCACTAACTTACGCAAAAGAGAGCGAGAAGAGAAGTGCCTCGGTCGAAAGATGATCACGAAGTGATCCTAACTAAAACCGGTCAAACATAACCCCACCGTGTTCAACTCCCGAATCCCTATTCGGAAATTGACAGTCACGGTACACACGCTGGTAGTGTATTGAAACATTGTGTCAAGTTATCTACAACCGGAATTAACAAGCTCCCATCTGCCACATAACCGCGGGCACGGCTTTCGAAAGTTCAAACCCTGCAGGGGTGTTCCAACTTGGCCCATCACAAGCCCACGATCCGCGAAGTCGCAACTCCATAGTTGGGAAGGCCCGAGTATTCTCAGAATCCCGTGCTCAAGTTAAACCGAACTAAGGTAAGGCTAATCCAGCAAATCCTCCCGGCGTGTCGACACCCTGATAGTAGCCGCGCGTATCTAAGTCTCAGGACACGACCGGATGGGTGATGCTACAGGTTATACCAGATACCTCGGGTTGCCCCAAGGCGGCCCTGCAGGACCCCCGTTTGGGACCAACGCCATCAACACTGGCCCCCCTGCTATGTAGAAAAGAATCTCCAAGGAGCGTCCCCCTTATGCAAATTAATTAATTAATTAAGTTGTTATTATGAGGCAAATAGTACCAATGTTGGGATTTGCTGGAAAAGACTTAGCACTTAGCGGTTTATCAAGGGGGTCCCATACACCCCAACCGTGTTAGGAACGCAAAATCAAGGAACATAACACCGGTTTATACGGTTCCTAACGGCATGAGTGGAACAAATCACCAAGCAAAAGGCTTAGCCTTCCACCCTGCCAGTATATAGATGATTTCATTTTTAAGCATTTATATAGTGTGATATAACCCAACCAAACTTCAACATGAAGCAAGCATCTTCAAACTTCACCTGCAACTAACAATGCTATAAGAAGGGCTGAGCGAAGCGTACTTAGCCAAGCAACGGTTTGCATAGGTAGGGTGATTAAACATGGTAGTGGTTACAAGTAGGAGGCTGACAGGAAAGACATGGGCATCGAGGCAAATACTACAGAGCGATACTCTAGCAAGAGGCAAAAATAGTAATGGTATCCGGGTTCGGTCATCTTGCCTGGGATTCCACAAGGAAGAAGAACGGGTCCAGGAAGAAGACGGAGCAACAGTCGAGCGGATCCTCACAACTCCGGAACGAAACCGAAGCTAACAAGGGAAGCAACCGGAAAGAAAGAACAACACGGTAAACACACACAAACATAAACAAGGCATACGATGCACAAGCAAGCATGATGCATGTCCGGTTTAATTATGCATGGCATGGCAAAGTGCACAAACAAATACTACAAGTTAAGTGGAGATCAATATGCAACGAGTTGCATATTGACGAAACACCACATATTAATTATTTAGTGGGCTCTCATTATTTACAAGACAAGATTAAATGTTTTAACATGGCAAGAGGTGAAACAAAAATAAACCTACACTATTAAGACATTTTAAATGAGGCCGGAAGAAACAACAACATATCCGGAAAATCCCCATGAGCATGTTTAATAATTATAAGCAAACAACAATTAAGCATATATAATGTTGTTAAATGATGCGGATGACATGAGCAAGTTTATGCAAGTTTTATTAAAAGTTAACAAGAAGAAGATAAGAAGCATTTGTCACCGTGGTGGAACGAAAGGGTGCCACGGCAACGATCCGAAAATGATGCAACGCATCATATCGGTACCGGTAACTCATTGAGAGTCCGGTGCAAAACAAAAAGGTGGAGTGAACGAGTTGAACAAGATGATGGGGTGGTCCCGTTGCCGGGTTCCCACGAGTCGGCGACGAGGCAACCGAGGGACATGACAAAAGGTCGGAACGGACACGAAGCACACACGGGAGACATTTCAAACAACACAAGCAAGCACAAGCGTTCATCCACGGGGTCGCGTCTCGGGGTTATACCTTCGAAGCGTTCTCTCTCGAAGCGGTTCGAGAGCGTCGAGGAAGTAGCCGTAGTAGAGGAAGTAGTGGTACACGGGGCGACGGTAGTGGTACACGATCGTAGTGGGAAGTAGTTGTTCCGTTCGTCTTGGCGGTTCCACGACGGTGGTAGTTGTTCACGGTCATCGGTAGTCGTTCGAGTCGTCATGGACGTAGTGGAACTTGGTCGTTTTCCGGGCGTCGGTAGTCGTACACGGTTCGTTTTGTAGATGTACTCGGGTCGTATACGTAGAGGTACTTGTCTCGAAGAGGTACTTGTTCGGGTTGCCGTATACTCGTTCGGGTCATCTGACAAAACATCAACACAGCAACACAATACAAAACAACACTACAGCAACAAAACTACAAAAAAAAGGAAAACAGCGGGCAACGGAGAGGAAGACCCCGGTGCTGGAGAGGCCGACGCGGCGGTCGTCGACCATGGCGAGGAGGCGGGAGGCGCCCGCACGCGCCAGAGGAGGCAGGGCGGCCTGCGCGGCCTTGGCGGAGGAGATGGCCGTAGCCTCGGGCGGACGAGGCAGGGGGGAGGCGTCGCTCCGGGGTTGAGGTGCCCGCTGCTGGAGGGACGAGGAGAACGGAGGGGAGCAGCTCCGGCCGCTGCTGAACGCGGGAGCCACGGCGAGGCGAGGCGCGCGACAAGGCGCTGGGGACGGCCGCGAACTCCTGGGGCGAGGGGTCGTCGCTCGGGACTCGGTGAAGGCGCGGGAGGCTGCCGAGGCATGGCG
This sequence comes from Secale cereale, assembly GCA_902687465.1. NCBI lineage: Eukaryota > Viridiplantae > Streptophyta > Magnoliopsida > Poales > Poaceae > Secale > Secale cereale. The sequence continues at coordinate 534,078,729 of LR738712.1, read as the reverse complement.
AGGGAGAGAGCGCTCGGGGGCCGCGGTTGCTGGGGAGGAGCGGCGCTCCTGGCCGGCGAGGAGCAGAGGGCGCTCGGGCGCGGCCTCGCGCGCGGGCGGACGGCACCACGCTGGGGCGTCGGGAGGAAACAGGGACCGAGCCCGGGGCGGCGAGGTCGCGGGAGATCACGGAGGGAGGCCACGCGCGGCAGGCTCGCTCGGGGCCGGGCGATGCAGAGGGCGCCGAGAGGAGACGGGAGCGGGTCGGGCTCGAGGGAGAGATCGGGGAGAGAGGGCGAGGGAGTTAGGTACAGAGAGCGAGAGAAAGAGGTGGCGGCGGTCGATGCGGGGATGAGGGAGCCGAGCGAGAGGAGGGGTCGGTCGCTGGCTGTCGGGCTAGGTTAGGCCTAGCTGGGCCTGAGGCTGGGAGAGAATGGGCCCAAGAGGGAGGAGAGAGGCCTGGGAGGAAGGAGGCTGACTTGGGCCTGGCTAAAAGGAGGAGGCCCAGATGGCTGGAATCTGTTCTTCTTATTATTTCTTAAACATAAATAAAAGAGAGAGAGAGCAAAATAAAAAGAAAAGAGGCAAAGAACGGAAGATAAAATATGGAACATTTTTATAAGGCTTTACGGGATATTGCCAACCCAACAAAAATAGTTCCAACACAAAGGAAGTGCAAACTAAAACGTTTAGCTTGCAAATACAAGGAGTTTAGATTTTTGGAGGAGCCTCGAAACAACGGAAAGAAAAATATCGGCAAGATTTTGAAGGTGAAACTCGAAGCGGAAAAGACATGGGGAAATTATGCAAGTGTGTTATGGTGATTCCGAAGCAATGGAATATTTATTAATATAGCTCCATAAATATTGAGAGACTTTTATATGTTATAAAGAGAAGTCACCTTCCCTCGATTTAAATGGACCGAAGGTCCACACGGTTTATTAGGTTGAGATGCAAAATAAAATATGACATGATGACATGATGCAATGCAAAAAATAAAAACACAAGCACAAAAGAAACACACGGGCAACCCGGAACATCTGGAATCTTCGGGCATCTTCTGGAATCTTCTGGGACGCCGGTCTTGGGCGTCACAGTGCTAGTGCGAGTGTAATACCTATATCCTTATATGATGAAATTATGAATGATATTGCACCCGTTGAGCTAGAAGGTATTGATGTCACTATTAAGCTTGCTAATAGAGACACTATTTCACCAATTGGGATTGTTAGAGATGTTGAAGTCTTGGGTGGGAAAGTTAAATACCCTGCTGATTTTCTTGTTCTTGGTTCCCCACAAGATGATTTCTGTCCCATTATATTTGGTAGACCCTTCATGAATACTGTTAATGCTAAGATAGACCGCGTAAAAGATATTGTTACCATTGGTTTAGAGGATATGTCTCATGATTTTAACTTTGCTAAATTTCGTAGACAACCCCACGACAAAGAATTACCTAGTAAGGATGAAATTATTTGTCTTGCTTCTATTGTTGTGCCTCCTAATGATCCCTTAGAACAATATCTGCTAGACCATGAAAATGATATGTATATGAATGAGAGAAGGGAAATAGATGAAATATTCTTTAAGCAGAGACCCGTATTGAAAAACAACTTGCCTGTTGAAATCCTAGGGGATCCTCCTCCACCCAAGGGTGATCCCGTGTTTGAACTAAAACCATTACCTGATGATCTTAAGTATGTTTATCTTGACGAGAAGAAGATATATCATGTTATTATTAGTGCTAACCTTTCAGAGCAGGAAGAAGAAAAATTATTGAAAACTCTGAAGAAGCACCGTGCTGCTATTGGATATACTCTGGATGATCTTAAGGGCATTAGTCCCACTTTATGCCAACACAAGATAAAATTGGAAGAAGATGCTAAACCGGTTATTGATCATCAACGACGGTTAAATCCTAAGATGAAAGAAGTGGTGAGGAAGGAAATACTAAAGCTTCTAGAGGCAGGTATTATTTATCCAGTTGCTGGTAGCCAGTGGGTAAGTCCTGTCCATTGTGTCCCTAAGAAGGGAGGTATGACTGTTGTCCCTAATGATAAAGATGAATTGATCCCACAAAGAATTGTTACATGTTATAGGATGGTAATTGATTTCCGTAAATTAAATAAAGCTACTAAGAAAGATCATTACCCTTTGCCTTTTATTGATCAAATGCTAGAAAGGTTATCCAAACATACTCATTTTTTGCTTTCTAGATGGTTATTCTGGTTTCTCTCAAATACCTGTGTCAAAAGGGGATCAAGAAAAGACCACTTTTACTTGTCCTTTCAGTACCTTTGCTTATAGATGTATGCCTTTTGGTTTATGTAATGCACCTGCTACCTTTCAAAGATGCATTATGGCTATATTATCTGATTTTTGTGAAAAGATTGTTGAGGTTTTTATGGATGATTTCTCCATTTACAGAACTTCTTTCGATGATTGCTTGAGCAACCTTGATCGAGTTTTGCAGATATGTGAAGACACTAATCTTGTCTTGAATTGGGAGAAGTGCCACTTTATGGTTAACGGAGGCATTGTCTTGGGACACAAAATTTCTGAAAGTGGTATTGAAGTTGATAAGGCTAAGGTTGATGCTATTGAAAAGATTGATGGGGAACGTTGCATGGGAAACAAAAAATTTTCCTACCGTTCACCAAGATCAATCTAGTAGATGCAACTACGAGGGGGGAGTGTGATCTACGTACCCTTGTAGATCGCTAAGCGGAAGCATTATGAACGCGGATGATGGAGTCGTACTCGCCGCGATTCAGATCGCCGAAGATCCTAGCACCGAAGCAACGGTGCCTCCGCGTTCTTCACACGTACGGCTCGGGGACGTCTCCTCCTTCTTGATCCAGCAAGGGGTGGAGGAGAGGTTGATGGAGAACCGGCAGCACGACGGCGTGGTGGTGATGGTGGAGAAGAACTCCAGCAGGGCTTCGCCTAAGCTCCGCGGGAGAAGAAGATATGACGGGAGAGGGAGGGCAGCACCGAGGCACGAACTTGTGTCTGCTGCCCTCCCTTTGCCTCACTATATATAGGGGGGGTGGAGAGGTGAGGGCGCCCTAGGGTTTCCCCCTAGGGGCCGGCGGCCAGGGCAAGGGGAGGGGGCGGCGGCCAGGGCAGGGGGGGCGGCCAGGCCCTAGGGTTTCCCCCCCTAGGTGCCTTGCCCCCCAAGGCCAAGGGGTGCGGCCAGCCCTAGGGGGTCCCACCCCCTTAGCCGCATGAGGAGAGGGCCCAGGGGGGGCGCACAGCCCCCTGAGGGCTGTGGTGTTCCCCCTTGTGGCCCATTAGGCCCAGAACTTCTTCCGGACCCCCCGAAAACCTTCCCGGTACTCCGCCGATTTCCCGATGCTCCCCGGAACACTTCCGGTACTCCGAAACCTTTCATCCTATATATCAATCTTCGTCTCCGGACCATTCCGGAGACCCTCGTCATGTCCGGGATCTCATCCGGGACTCCGAACAACCTTCGGTAACCATACACTTTTCTCACTAACAACCCTAGCGTCACCGAACGTTAAGTGTGTAGACCCTGCGGGTTCGGAAACCATGTAGACATGACCGAGACACTCCCAGGTCAATAACCAATAGCGGGATCTGGATACCCATATTGGTTCCTACATGTTTCTCGATGATCTCATCGGATGAACCACGATGTCAAAGATTCAGGCAATCCCGTATACAGTTCCCTTTGTCTCGTCGGTATGTTACTTGCCCGAGATTCGATCGTCGGTATCTCTATACCTAGTTCAATCTCGTTACCGGCAAGTCTCTTTACTCGTTACCATAATACATAATCCCGTGACCAACTACTTAGTCACTTTGAGCTCATTGAGATGACGTATTACCGAGTGGGCCCGGAGATACCTCTCCGTCACACGGAGTGACAAATCCCAGTCTCGATCCATGTCAACTCAACAGACACCCTCGGAGATACCTGTAGAGTACCTTTATAGTCACCCAGTTACGTTGCGACGTTTGGCACACACAAAGCACTCCTACGGTGTCAGTGAGTTACATGATCTCATGGTCATAGGAACTTATACTTGACATGCAGAAAACTATAGCGATAACTGACACGATCAAAAGCTATGTTAACGTTTAGGTCTCGTCCATCACATCATTCTCCTAATGATGTGATCCCGTTATCAAATGACAACTCATGTCTATGACCTGGAAACCGCGGTCATCTTTGATCAACGAGCTAGTCCTGTAGAGGCTCACTAGGGACACAAAGTCTGTCTATTCATCCACACGTGTATTTGAGTTTCCAATCAATACAGTTATAGCATGGATAATAAACGATTATCATGAACAAGGAAATATAATAATAACTCTTTTATTATTGCCTCTAGGGCATATTTCCAACAGTCTCCCACTTGCACTAGAGTCAATAATCTAGCATTACAAGGTAATGAATCTAACACCCATAGAGTCTTGGTGTTGATCGTGCTTAGCCCGTGGAAGAGGCTTAGTCAACGGATCTGCAACATTCAAATCCGTGTGTACTTTGCAAATGTTTATGTCCTCCTCCTTGACCGAATCGCGGATGGAATTGAAGCGTCGCTTTATGTGTCTGGTCCTCTTGTGAAACCTTGGTTCCTTGGCTAGAGCAATGGCACCAGTGTTGTCACAGAACAGAGTCATTCGGTTCAGTGCACTAGGCACAACTCCAAGATCTGTCATGAACTCCTTCATCCAGACACCTTCCTTCGCCGCCTCCGAGGCAGCTATATACTCCGCTTCACATGTAGAATCAGCTACCACGCTCTGCTTGGAACTGCACCAGCTTACCGCTCCCCCGTTGAGAATATATACGTATCCGGTTTGTGACTTAGAGTCATCCGGATCTGTGTCAAAGCTTGCATCGACGTAACCCTTTACGACGAGCTCTTGATCACCTCCATAAACGAGAAACATATCCTTAGTCCTTTTCAGGTACTTTAGGATATTCTTGACCGCTGTCCAGTGATCCATACCAGGATTACTCTGAAACCTTCCGGCCATACTTATGGCAAGGCTGACATCTGGTCTTGTGCACAGCATTGCATACATGATAGAGCCTATGGCTGAAGCATAGGGGACGACACTCATCTTTTCTCTGTCATCCGCAGTCACTGGGCATTGTACCTTGCAATACCGGCAAGAACCCCTTCTTGGATTGATCCATTTTGAACTTCTTCAAAACTTTATCAAGGTATGTGCTTTGTGAAAGTCCTATCAAGCGTCTTGATCTATCTCTATAGATCTTGATGCCCAATATGAAAGCAGCTTCACCGAGATCTTTCATCGAAAAACTCTTGTTCAAATACCCCTTCACGCTATCCAAAAATTCTATATTGTTTCCAATCAGCAATATGTCATCCACATATAATATTAGAAACGCTATAGAGCTCCCACTCACTTTCTTGTAAATACAAGCTTCATTGTAAACTTGTATAAACCCAAACGCTTTGATCACCTCATCAAAGCGAAGATTCCAACTCCGAGATGCTTGCACCAGCCCATAAATGGAACGCTGGAGCTTGCATACTTTGTCTGCATTCTCTGGATCGACAAAACCCTCTGGTTGCATCATATACAACTCTTCCTTAAGAAAACCGTTAAGGAACGCTGTTTTGACATCCATCTGCCAAATTTCATAATCGAAATATGCAGCTATTGCTAACATGATTCGGACGGATTTAAGCATCGCTACGGGTGAGAAAGTCTCATCGTAGTCAATCCCTTGAACTTGTGAAAAACCCTTTGCCACAAGTCGAGCTTTATACACGGTGACATTACCGTCAGCGTCCGTCTTCCTCTTAAAAATCCATTTATTCTGAATGGCCTTCCGCCCTTCAGGTAATACTTCCAAAGTCCATACTTTGTTTTCATACATGGATCCCATCTCGGATTTCATGGCCTCTAACCATTTGTCGGAATCTGAGCCCACCATCGCTTCTCCATAGCTCGTAGGTTCACCGTTGTCTAACAACATGACCTCCAAGACAGGGTTACCATACCACTCAGGTGCAGTGCGTACCCTTGTCGACCTACGAGGTTCGGTAGTAACTTGATCGGAAGCTTCTTGATCATCATCATTGGCTTCCTCTTCAACCTCTGTAGGCTCCACAAAAACATCTTTCTGTGCTGCGCTACTTTCTGGTTGAAGCAGAGGTTCAATAACCTCATCAAGTTCTACCTTCCTCCCACTCAATTCTTTCGACAGAAACTCTTTCTCGAGGAAGGACCCGTTCTTAGCGACAAACACTTTGCCCTCGGATCTGAGATAGAAGGTGTACCCAACTGTTTCTTTTGGGTATCCTATGAAGACACATTTGTCCGCTTTGGGTTCGAGCTTTTCTGGCTGAAGCCTTTTGACATAAGCATCGCAACCCCAAACCTTGAGAAAAGACAACTTAGGTTTCTTACCAAACCACAGTTCATACGGTGTTGTCTCAACGGACTTAGATGGAGCCCTATTTAAAGTGAATGCAGCTGTCTCTAACGCATATCCCCAAAACGATAGTGGCAAGTCGGCAAGAGACATCATAGAACGTACCATATCTAATAGGGTTCGATTACGACGTTCGGACACACCATTACGCTGTGGTGTTCCAGTTGGTGTCAACTGTGAAACAATTCCACATTTTCTTAAGTGATCACCAAACTCATAACTCAGATATTCTCCCCCTCGATCAGATCGTAGGAACTTGATCTTCTTGTTACGATGATTTTCAACTTCACTCTGAAATTGCTTGAACTTTTCAAAAGTTTCAGACTTATGCTTCATCAAGTAAATATACCCATATCTACTTAAGTCGTCAGTGAAGGTGAGAAAATAACGATATCCACCGCGCGCCGTTACACTCATCGGACCGCACACATCAGTATGTATGATTTCCAATAAGTCACTTGCCCGTTCCATTGTCCCTGAAAACGGGGTCCTTGTCATCTTGCCCATGAGGCACGGCTCGAACGTGTCAAGTGATTCAAAATCAAGAGACTCCAAAAGTCCATCAGCATGGAGCTTCCTCATGCGTTTCACGCCGATATGACCGAGACGGCAGTGCCACAAGAAAGTGGTATTATCATTATCTACTCTACATCTTTTGGCATCAATGTTATGAACATGTGTATCATCACTATCGAGATTCAATAAGAATAAACCCCTAACTTCGGGTGCATGACCATAAAAGATATTACTCATATAAATAGAACAACCATTATTGTCTGACTTAAATGAGTAACCGTCTCGCAATAAACAAGATCCAGATATAATGTTCATGCTTAACGCAGGCACTAAATAACAATTATTCAGGTTCATAACTAATCCCGATGGTAATCGAAGAGCGAGCGTGCCGACGGCGATCACATCAACCTTGGAACCATTTCCCACGCGCATCGTCACTTCGTCCTTCGCCAGCCTCCGTTTATTCCGCAGTTCCTGTTTAGAGTTGCAAATGTGAGCAACCGAACCGGTATCAAATACCCAGGCACTACAACGAGAGTTGGTAAGGTACACATCAATAACATGTATATCACATATACCTTTGTTGTTGTTGTTGTTGGCCCCCTTCTTGTCTGCCAGATACTTGGGGCAGTTCCGCTTCCAGTGGCCGTTCCCCTTGCAATAGAAACACTCAGTCTCTGGCTTAGGCCCAGCCTTGGGTTTCTTCACTGGATGAGCAACTGCCTTGCCACCCTTCTTAGAGTTACCCTTCTTGCCCTTGCCATTTTTCTTGAAACTGGTGGTTTTATTGACCATCAACACTTGATACTCCTTCTGGATGTCTGCCTCAGCGACTTTCAGCATCGAAAACAGCTCGGCGATGGTTTTGTTCATCCCTTGCATGTTATACTGCTGCACGAAGCTCTTGTAGCTAGGCGGGAGTGACTGGAGAATTCTGTCAATGATAGCCTCATCCGGGAACACAAGTCCCAGATCAGCTATGCGGGTATAGTACCCAGACATCTTCAGTAAGTGCTCACTGACAGACGAATTCTCCTCCATCTTGCAGGCAAAGAATTTATCGGTGGTCTCATACCTCTTGATCTTAGCATTCTTTTCAAAGATGAACTTCAACTCCTGGTACATCTCATATGCCCCATGACGTTCAAAACGCCTTTGAAGTCCTCCTTCCAAACCATACAACATGGCACACTGCACTATTGAGTAGTCATCCGAACGCGACTGCCAGACGTTCATAACATCCGCAGAGGCTGTAGGAGCGGGGGGTTCACCTAGCGGTGCATTTAGGACATAAACCTTTTGGGCAGCTGTGAGGATGATCCTCAGATTGCGGAGCCAGTCCACAAAGTTGCTCCCATCATCTTTCAGTTTAGCTTTCTCTAGGAACGCATTAAAATTCAGGGGAGCTACTGCGCGAGCCATCTACAACAAAAGATTTGCAAAGACATTTTAGACTATTGTTCATGATAAGTGAGTTATTACCTAATCAAATTATTTATAACTCCCACTCAAATTGACATCCCTCTGGTCATTCGAGCGTGACATGATCCAGATCCACCAACCCAAGTCCGATCATCACGTGATATGAGGTGGTGTCAATGGTGAACATCTACATGTTGATCATATCTACTATATGACTCATGCTCGACCTTTCGGTCTTCCGTGTTCCGAGGCCATGTCTGTACATGCTAGGCTCGTCAAGTCTAACCCGAGTGTTCTGCATGTGCAAAACTGGCTTGCACCCGTTGTATGCGAACGTAGAGTCTATCACACCCGATCATCACGTGGTGCTTCGAAACGACGAACCTTCGCAACGGCGCACACTCGGGGGGAACACAATTTTATCTTGAAATTTTAGTGAAGGATCATCTTATAATGCTACCGTCGTCCTAAGCAAAATAAGATGCATAAAAGGATTAACATCACATGCAAATCATAAGTGACATGATATGGCCATCAACTCGTGCTTTTGATCTCCATCTCCAAAGCACCGGCATGATCTCCATCGTCACCGGCGCCACACCATGATCTCCATCATCATGATCTCCATCATCGTGTCGCCATCGGGGTTGTCGGCGCCCACCATGCTCTTACTACTATTGCTACCGTTTAGCGATAAAGTAAAGCATTACAAAGCGCTTGAAGATTGACACGCAGGTCATACAAAAAATTAAAGACAACCCTATGGCTCCTGCCGGTTGCCGTATGCATCGACATGCAAGTCGATATTAACTATTACAACATGATCATCTCATACATCAAATATATTTCATCATGTCATTGGCCATATCATATCACATACATACCCTGCAAAAACAAGTTAGACGTCCTCTAATTTGTTGTTGCATGTTTTACGTGGCTGCTATGGGTATCTAGCAAGAACGCTTCTTACCTACGCAAAACCACAACGGTGATATTCAAGTTGCTATTTAACCTTCTACAAGGACCGCCTTGTTCTATTCCGATTCAACTAAGATAGGAGAGACAGACACCCGCCAGCCATCTTATGCAACAAAAGTCACATGTCTGTCGATGGAACCGGTCTCATGTACGTGGACATGTAAAGTTGGTCCGGGCCGCTTCATCCTATAATACCGTTGAATCAAGAAAGACTAAGGAGGGCAGCAATTTAAACATCAACGCCACAAACCCTTTTGTGTTCTACTCGAGAAAGCATCTACGCAAGATCCTAGCTCATGATGCCACTGAAGGGGAACGTTGCATGGGAAACAAAAATTTTTCCTACCGTTCACCAAGATCAATCTAGTAGATGCAACTACGAGGGGGGAGTGTGATCTACGTACCCTTGTAGATCGCTAAGCGGAAGCGTTATGAACGCGGATGATGGAGTCGTACTCGCCGCGATTCAGATCGCCGAAGATCCTAGCACCGAAGCAACGGTGCCTCCGCGTTCTTCACACGTACGACTCGGGGACGTCTCCTCCTTCTTGATCCTGCAAGGGGTGGAGGAGAGGTTGATGGAGAACCGGCAGCACGACGGCGTGGTGGTGATGGTGGAGAAGAACTCCAGCAGGGCTTCGCCTAAGCTCCGCGGGAGAAGAAGATATGACGGGAGAGGGAGGGCAGCACCGAGGCACGAACTTGTGTCTGCTGCCCTCCCTTTGCCTCACTATATATAGGGGGGGTGGAGAGGTGAGGGCGCCCTAGGGTTTCCCCCTAGGGGCCGGCGGCCAGGGCAAGGGGAGGGGGCGGCGGCCAGGGCAGGGGGGGCGGCCAGGCCCTAGGGTTTCCCCCCCTAGGTGCCTTGCCCCCCAAGGCCAAGGGGTGCGGCCAGCCCTAGGGGGTCCCACCCCCTTAGCCGCATGAGGAGAGGGCCCAGGGGGGGCGCACAGCCCCCTAAGGGCTGTGGTGTCCCCCCTTGTGGCCCATTAGGCCCAGAACTGCTTCCGGACCCCCGAAACCGCTTTCCGGTACTCCGCCGATTTCCCGATGCTCCCCGGAACACTTCCGGACTCCGAAACCTTTCATCCTATATATCAATCTTCGTCTCCGGACCATTCCGGAGACCCTCGTCATGTCCGGGATCTTATCCGGGACTCCGAACAACCTTCGGTAACCATACACTTTTCTCACTAACAACCCTAGCGTCACCGAACGTTAAGTGTGTAGACCCTGCGGGTTCGGAAACCATGTAGACATGACCGAGACACTCCCAGGTCAATAACCAATAGCGGGATCTGGATACCCATATTGGTTCCTACATGTTTCTCGATGATCTCATCGGATGAACCACGATGTCAAGGATTCAGGCAATCCCGTATACAGTTCCCTTTGTCTAGTCGGTATGTTACTTGCCCGAGATTCGATCGTCGGTATCTCTATACCTAGTTCAATCTCGTTACCGGCAAGTCTCTTTACTCGTTACCGTAATACATAATCCCGTGACCAACTACTTAGTCACTTTGAGCTCATTGAGATGACGTATTACCGAGTGGGCCCGGAGATACCTCTCCGTCACACGGAGTGACAAATCCCAGTCTCGATCCATGTCAACTTAACAGACACCCTCGGAGATACCTGTAGAGTACCTTTATAGTCACCCAGTTACGTTGTGACGTTTGGCACACACAAAGCACTCCTACGGTGTCAGTGAGTTACATGATCTCATGGTCATAGGAACTTATACTTGACATGCAGAAAACTATAGCGATAACTGACACGATCAAAAGCTATGTTAACGTTTGGGTCTCGTCCATCACATCATTCTCCTAATGATGTGATCCCGTTATCAAATGACAACTCATGTCTATGACCTGGAAACCGCGGTCATCTTTGATCAACGAGCTAGTCCTGTAGAGGCACACTAGGGACACAAAGTCTGTCCATTCATCCACACGTGTATTGAGTTTCCAATCAATACAGTTATAGCATGGATAATAAACGATCATCATGAACAAGGAAATATAATAATAACTCTTTTATTATTGCCTCTAGGGCATATTTCCAACAAAGATGCCGTGTCCCAATGACATCAAAGGTATAAGAAGTTACCTTGGTCATGTCGGGTTTTATAGGAGGCTCATTAAGGACTTATCCAAAATCTCCAGGCCTTTGACTAATCTCTTACAAAAGATATTCCTTTTGTCTTTGATGATAATTGTCTAGAAGCATTTGAAATACTTAAGAAAGCATTAATCTCTACACCTATTGTCCAGCCTCCTGACTGGAATTTACCCTTTAAGATTATGTGTGATGCTAGTGATTATGCTATAGGTGTTGTTCTAGGGCAAAGAGTTGATAAGAAATTGAATGTTATCCAATATGCTAGTAAAACTCTAGATAGTGCCCAGAGAAATTATGCTACTACTTAGAAAGAATTTTTAGCAGTTGTATTTGCTTGTGATAAGTTTAGACCTTATATTGTTGATTCTAAAGCTACTATTCACGCTGATCATGCTGCTATCAAATACCTTATGGAAAAGAAAGATGCTAAACCTAGACTTATTAGATGAGTTCTCTTGCTGCAAGAGTTTGATTTGCATATTATTGATAGAAAGGGAGCTGAGAACCCCGTTGCAGATAACTTGTCTAGGCTAGAGAATATACTTGATGACCCGCAACCTATTGATGATAGCTTTCCTGATGAACAATTAGTTGTCATAAATACTTCTCGTACTTCTCCATGGTATGCTGATTATGCTAATTACATTGTTGCTAAGTTTATACCTCCTAGCTTCACATACCATCAAAAGAAAAAGTTCTTCTATGATTTGAGACATTACTTCTGGGATGACCCACATCTTTATAAAGAAGGAGTAGATGTTATTATTAGATGTTGTGTACCTGAGCATGAACAAGAACGGATCCTACATAAGTGCCACTCCGAAGCTTATGGAGGACACCATGCTGGAGATAGAACTACACATAAGGTATTTTTATCTGGTTTTTATTGGCCTACTCTCTTCAAGGATGCCCGTAAGTTTGTCCTATCTTGTGATGAATGTCAAAGAATTGGTAATATCAGTAGACGTCAAGAAATGCCAATGAATTATTCACTTGTTATTGAACCATTTGATGTTTGGGGCTTTGATTATATGGGACTGTTTCCTTCCTCCAATGGGTACACACATATTTTATTTGCTATTGATTACGTTACTAAGTGGGTAGAAGCTATTCCAACTAGTAGTGTTGATCACAACACCTCTATTAAGATGCTTAAAGAAATTATTTTCCCGAGGTTTGGAGTCCCTAGATACTTAATGACTGATGGTGTTCACACTTTATTCATGGTGCTTTCCGTAAAATGCTTGCTAAGTATGATGTTAACCATAGAATTACGTCCCCTTATCACCCACAGACTAGTGTTCAAGTAGAACTAAGTAATAGAGAACTGAAATTAATTTTGCAAAAGACAGTTAATAGGTCTAGAAAGCATTGGTCAAAGAACCTAGATGATGCATTATGGGCCTATAGAACTACATACAAAAATCCTATGGGTATGTCTCCATATGAAATGGTTTATGGAAAAGCTTGTCACTTACCTCTTGAGCTAGAACATAAGGCATATTGGGCTATTAAAGAGCTCAATTACGATTTCAAACTTGCCGGTGAGAAGAGCTATTTGACATTAGCTCTCTCGATGAATGGAGAACCCAGGCCTATGAGAATACCAAGCTGTTTAAAGAAAAAGTTAAAAGATGGCATGACAAAAGGATACAAAAGCGTGAGTTTAACGTAGGTGATTATGTCTTGCTATACAACTCTCGTTTAAGATTTTTTGCAGGAAAACTTCTCTCCAAATGGGAAGGTCCTTATGTTATCGAGGAGGTCTATCGTTCCACTGCCATAATATCAACAACTTCGAAGGCACAAATACGAAGGTGGTGAACGGTCAAAGAATCAAACATTATATCTCAGGTAATCCTATAAATGTTGAAACCAATGTTATTGAAACCGTAACCCCGGAGGAATACATAAGGGACACTTTCCAGAATGATTCATACCCTGAAAAGGAAGAGATATGTTGTACGGTAAGTAAACCGACTCCAAAACAGTTCTAAAGGCAATTTTTCTATGTTTTGGAATATTTAGAAAAATAGAAAAAAAAAAGTGGCAGTACGGAAGAGACACGAGCCGTCCACGAGGGTGGAGGGCGCGCCCCCTCTCTCTGGGCGCGCCCCCGTGCCTCGTGGGCACCTCATGTGCCTCCCGGACTCCGATTTATTGTATGTTACTCCTTTTGGTCGGTAAAAATTCACTATATATTCTCCCGAAGGCTTTTACCACCGTATCATGCTGCTTCGAGCTGTTGTTTCTGACAGATCTAGATCATCATGGCATCTCCTAGTACCCACAAGGACAAGTTCTTCGAGAAGGTCATCAACCCCTACCTCGCGGAGGTGCTGCATCACCCTCAAACCATGGAGTTGCGTCAAGGGGTGCTGCACATCCGTGATATTGAGGGGCCAAGGAGGACCGGAAGCATGGAGACGAGATTCGAAGCAACAGAGCAACAAGTTTTCAAGTGCCAAGGTATGGTGGAACGAGGACTCAACGCCAACCACATTATGATCACAGAGCTCGCCAACAACCTCAAGCTGGACTCAAGGATCTTCAGGGAAGCCATCTCCAATCTCCAAGAGAAATTCGAACACCTCCAGGCCCAGATATATGACGTGCAAAACCAAAACTATGAGTATGAATATAGATTCAAGAAGATGAGTTTGGCTGCAGATTTGAGTATCCCGGAGACTCGATCATCCTTCTACGATGGTGAGCCCATGCCTTGGAAGATGAACGACAAGCCTGCATCATCAACAACTCCATCATCACCACCTCCGAAGAAGGAGACATAATCATATGGGTATGGGCACTCCCCTTGGCAACTGCCAAGCTTGGGGGAGCTGCCTTGATATCGTATCACCATCACACTCCTATCTTTACCGTTTTTCTTAGTTCGATCCTTTTGGTAGTATCTTGATCTAGTAGAATGAAGTTAGCATGATCTTGTTGTGCGCTTTTGCTTTATGATCTTTACCCTTTGTAATCAAGTCCGTGAGCTATATAATAAAGATTAGTGTTGAGTCAAGGGCTTGATTTCCTCACCTTGGTCATGATAGAATAAAAGAAAATATAAAAAGTATCAAAGAGATCATATTGATCTTATGGGAAGTAATGACTTCACATATAAAGAGTATGATGAATAAAAGTTGTTGAGAGTTGACAAATATAGTTTTGGTCATCGTTGCAATTAATAGGAAGTAATAAAGAAAGAGAGGTTTCACATACAAATATACTATCTTGGACACTTCTATGATTGTGAGCACTCATTAAAATATGACATGCTAAAGAGTTGATGTTGGACAAGGAAGACAACATAATGGGTTATGTATTCTTATATTCGAAATAAAATATATTGTCATGGATCATCCAACATGTTGAGCTTGCCTTTCCCCCTCATGCTAGCCAAAAATCCTTGCACCAAGTAGAGATACTACTTGTGCTTCCATACATCCTTAAACCCAGTTTTGCCTTGAGAGTCCACCATACCTACCTATGGATTGAGTAAGATCCTTCAAGTAAGTTGTCATGTTGCAAACTCGCTAAAATATGTATTATTTATTAGTGTGGAGGAAATAAGCTTTATACGATCTTGTGATATGGAAGTAGTAAAAGCGATGAACTACATAATAAAGGTCCTTGTCACAAGTGGCAATATAAAGTGACGTTCTTTTGCGCTAAGACTTTGTGCATCCAACCATAAAAGCACATGACAACCTTTGCTTTCCTATGTGAAGGGCCTATCTATTATTCTTGCCTGATAAGAGTCAAGGTGAAAATCACCTTTCCTTTTTACACTTTATCCTTTGGCAAGCACACTGTGTTGGAAAGATCCTGACATATATACACACTTGGATGTAAGTTATAATGGTCTATTACTGTTGACATTACCCTTGAGGTAAAAGGTTGGGAGGAAACACCATAAGCCCCTATCTTTCTCTGTGTCAGATTAAAACTCCATAACCATAAGTATTGCATGAGTGTGAGCAATTATGAAAGACTATATGATAGTTGAGTATGTAGGATTGCTGAAAAGCTCTTATGTTGACTCTTTCCGATGTTACGATAAATTGCAATTGCTTCAATGACCGAGATCATAGTTTGTTGGTTTTCAATGAAGTTTTTGATTCATACTTAACATTGTGAAAGAATTGTTACTTTAGCATAAGAATCATATGACAATATATATGTGTTGTTGTTATAAGAATAATCATGATGCCCTCATGTCCGTATTTTATTTTTTATCGACACCTCTATCTCTAAACATGTGGACATATTTTTCGATATTGGCTTTCGCTTGAGGACAAGCGAGGTCTAAGCTTGGGGGAGTTGATACGTCCATTTTGCATCATTCTTTTATGTTGATATTTATTGCACTATGGGCTGTTATTACATGTTATATCACAATACTTATGCCTTTTCTCTCTTATTTTACAAGGTTTAAATGAAGAGGGAGAATGCCGGCAGCTGGAATTCTGGGCTGGAAAAGGAGCAAACACTAGAAACCTATTCTGCACAACTCAAAAAGCTCTGAAACTCCACGGGACACCGTTTCAGAAAATATAAAAAACATCTGGCGAAAGAGATTCATCAGGGGGCCACCACCTGTCCACGAGGGTGGGGGCGCCCTCCCCCCCCCCACTCTGGGTGTGCCCCCTGTCTCGTGGGCCATCAGATGCCCCCCCGATGCCCATATTCTCCTAGATGAGGTGTTTTGACCTGGAAAAAATAAGGAGGGGGCTTTCGGGACTAGCCGCCGCCGTCTCGAGGCGGAACCTTGGTGGAAACCAATCTAGGGTTTCGGCAGAGCTGTTCTACCGGGGAAACTTCCCTCCGGGAGGGGGGAAATCATCGCCGCCATCATCACCAACAACTCTCCCATCTTGGGGAGGGTTATCTTCATCAACATCTTCACCAGCACCATCTCCTCTCAAACCCTAGTTCATCTCTTGTATCCAATCTTTGTACCCAAACCTCGGATTGGTACCTGTGGGTTGCTAGTAGTGTTGATTACTCCTTGTACTTGATGCTAGTTGGTTTACTTGGTGGAAGATCATATGTTCAGATCTATTATGCATATTAATACCCCTCTGATCATGAAAAATGTTATGTCTTGTGAGTAGTTACTTTTGTTCCTGATGACATGGGAGAAGTCTTGCTATAAGTAGTCATGTGAATTTGGTATTCGTTCGATATTTTGATGAGATGTATGTTGTCTCTCCTCTAGTGGTGTCATGTGAACGTTGACTACATGACACTTCACCATTATTTGGGCCTAGAGGAAGGCATTGGGAAGTAATAAGTAGATGATGGGTTGCTAGAGTGACAGAAGCTTAAACCCTAGTTTATGTGTTGCTTCGTAAGGGGTTGATTTGGATCCATATGTTTCATGCTATGGTTAGGTTTACCTTAATACTTCTTTTGTAGTTGCGGATGCTTGCATTAGAGGTTAATCATAAGTGGGATGCTTGTCCAAGTAAGGACAACACCCAAGCACCGGTCCACCCACATACCAAATTATCAAAGTACCGAACGCGGATCAGATGATCTTGATGAAAACTAGCTTGACGATAATTCTCATATGTCCTCGGGAGCGCTTTCCTTCATATAAGAGTTTGTTCAGGCTTGTCCTTTCCTACAAAAAGGATTGGGCCATCTTGCCGCACCTTATTTACTTTTACCTTTTGTTATTTGCTACCAATTACCTTATCACAAAACTATCTGTTACCGATAATTTCGGTGCTTGCAGAAAATACCTTACAGAAAACTGCCTATCATTTCCTTCTGCTCCTCGTTGGGTTCGACACTCTTACTTATCGAAAGGACTATGATAGATCCCCTACACTTGTGGGTCATAAACACCCCCTGAGCAAATTAAAGCCAAACCTAGTATTGCTATGGTTAAAGATCTCTTGGCTGATAATATTGATGGGCATGTTATTTATTTCTGTGATGAAAGCGCTAGAATTGCTAAACCCGATATTAAGGATAAACATAGACCCGTTGTTGGCATGCCTATTGTTTCTGTTAAAATATGAGATCATTGTTATCATGTCTTATGTGATGTTGGTTCTAGTGTGAGTGCAATTCCTTTTACTTTATATAAGGAAATTATGAATGATATTGCACCTACTGAGATAGAAGAAATTGATGTTACTATTAAGCTTGCTAATAGAGATACTATATCACCAATTGGGATTGTTAGAGATGTTGAAGTCTTGTGTGGGAAAATAAAATTCCCTACTAATTTTCTTGTTCTTGGTTCTCCACAAGATGACTTTTGTCCCGTTATATTTGGCAGACCTTTCTTGAATACTGTTAACGCTAAGATAGACTACGAGAAATATATTGTTACTTTCGATTTAGGGATGTGTCTCATGATTTTATTTTCTCTAAATTTAGTAGACAACCCCGTGATAAAGAATTGCCTACTAAGGATGAAATTATTGGTCTTGCTTCTATTTCCGTGCCTCATATTGATCCTTTAGAACATTATTTGCTAGACCTTGAAAATGATATGTTTATGAAAGAATGAAGGGAATTAGATGAAATATTCTTTAATTACGGGCCTATTTTGAAACACAATTTGCCTATTGAAATCCTTGGGGATCCTCCTCCACCCAAGGGTGATCCCGTGTTTGAGCTTAAACAATTGTCTGATACTTTGAAATATGCTTATCTTGATGAGAAGAAGATATATCCTCTTATTATCAGTGCCAACCTTTCATAGCATGAAGAAAATAAATTATTGAAAACTCTGAAGAAGCACCGTGCCGCTATTGGATATACTCTTGATGATATTAAGGGCATTAGTCCCACTCTATGTCAGCATACAATTAATATGGAACCTGATGCTAAACCAGTTGTTGATCATCAACGACAGTTAAATCCTAAGATGAAAGAAGTGGTAAGAAATGAAATATTGAAGCTTCTGGAGGCAGGTATAATTTATCCTATTGCTGATAGTAGATGGGTAAGTCCCGTTCATTGTGTCCCTAAGAAGGGAGGTATTATTGTCGTTCCTAGTGATTAGAATGAATTGATTCCTCAATGATTTATGATAGGTTATAGAATGATACTTGATTTCCGCAAATTAAACAAAGCTACTAGAAAAGATCACTACCATTTTACCCTTTATTGAACAAATGCTAGAAATACTATCAAAACATACACATTTTTACTTTCTAGACGGTTATTCTAGTTTTTCTCAAATACCCGAGTCAAAAGAGGATCAAGAAAAAACCACTTTTACTTGCCCTTTCGGTACTTTTAGACGAATGCCTTTTGGTTTATGCAATGCACCTGCCGCCTTTCAAAGATGTATGACTGTTGTATTCTCCGACTTTTGTGAAAAGATTGTTGAGGTTTTCATGGACGAATTGTCCGTTTACGGAACTTATTTTGATGATCGCTTGAGCAACATTGATCGAGTTTTGCAGAGATGTGAAGAAATTAATCTCGTCTTGAATTGGGAGAATGCCACTTTATGGTTAATGAGGGTATTGTCTTAGGGCATAAAATTCCTAAAAGAGGTATTGAGGTTGATAAAGCTAAAGTAGATGCTATTGAAAAGATGCCATGTCCTAAATATATCAAAGGTATAAGAAGCTTCCTTGGTCATGCTGGTTTCTATAGGAGGTTTATTAAAGACTTCTCTAAAATTTCTAGGCCTCTCACTAATTTCTTGCAAAAAGATGTTCCTTTTGTTTTTTATGATGAAAGCATTTGAAATACGTAAGAAAGCCTTGATTTCTGCACCTATTGTTCAACCACCTAATTGGAATTTACCCTTTGAAATCATGCGGGATGCTAGTGATTATGATGTTGGTGTTGTTCTAGGACAAAGAGTTGATAAGAAATTGAATGTTATTCATTATGCTAGTAAAACTCTAGACAGTGCCCAGAGAAATTATGCTACCACTGAAAAATAATTCTTAGCAATTGTTTTTTGCTTGTGATAAGTTCAGATCTTGTATTGTTGATTCCAAAGTAACTGTTCACACTGATCATGCCACTATTAAGTATCTTATGGAAAAGAAAGATACTAAACCTAGACTTATTAGATGGGTTCTCTTATTACAAGAATTTGATTAGCATTTTATTGATAGAAAGGGAGCTAAGAACCACGGTGCAGACAACTTGTCTAGGTTAGAAAATGTTCTTGATGACCCACTACCTATTGATGATAGCTTCCTAGATGAACAATTAGCTGTAATAAATGCTTCTCGTAATGTTCCATGGTATGCTGATTATGTTAATTACATTATTGCTAAATTCATACCACCTAGTTTCACATACCAGCAAAAGTAAAGGTTTTCTATGATTTAGGACATTACTTTTGGGATGACCCACATCTTCATAAAGAAGGAGTAGATGGTGTTATTGGACGTTGTGTACCTCAGCATGAACAGGAACTGATCCTACGCAAGTGTCACTCTGAGGCCTATGGAGGACACCATGCTGGAGATAAAACTACACACAAGGTATTACAATCTGGTTTTTATTGGCCTACTCTCTTCAAGGATGCTCGTAAGTTTGTCTTATCTTGTGATGAATGCCAGAGAATCGACAATATTAGTAGATGTCAGGAAATGCCTATGAATTATTCACTTGTGTCGGTGTACAAAAGTAGGGGCGCTCCTTTGTACCCCTTACTTGTGCACGGGCAGTCAGAGCCACGCCTGCGGCCACACTTAACAAGGCAAAGGAGGGAAACCAAAGCACAAGACTACCAGGGCAGCGCCAAGACAGTTGTGCAAGAAGGCCAAGCAACAAGCAACAAGATAGGCTTTCCCCCAAAAAACCCTTGTCGGGGCGGCCTGCACAACCCCGGCAAGAACCCTTGCCGGGGCAACTCACCCAACGCCTCCATTGCAGCCACCCTTGAGCCCAGGAGCTCCGACACCATCAATAACGTTGGAACCAAGGCTCGGGAAGCGCCTGCGTGATGGCATGCATATCTTTCGGGAGACAAGGGTCTACAGATCCTAGATGAGAACCAGAAGACAAGATGACCGCAAGGCTCCTTGCCGAGGATGCCCACGAGGCCCCAGCAAGGCTCCTTGCCGAAGACACCACCAAAGGCCCGGCAAGCCTCTTCCCGAGGACTCTCACACAGGCCCCGACAAGGCCCTTGTCGGGACTAGACGCAAGACCGCGGCAAGCCCTTGCCGCCCCATCATCGCCTCAGCTCGGCGGCCGACCCACTAGCTCAGGCAAGTACCCACGTGGCAGTACGTGGTTCCTGATCCAGCTAGTCAAGCACATGCGTGGTGGCATGCAGATCTTCGTGAAGACCCTACCACCACGCCATCTCAGCTGCCTGCCCTGTTGGCCTGGACGCGCGTTGCAACCAGACGGAGTGGCAACGGACGGGACGGGCCTCGTTCCCGTCCCCGATAAAGCAAGTGGACACCTAAGTAGCACATTTAATGCACCTTGTCCCGTAATGGCATGAGATAAGCATGTACACTGTATACCTTTCCACCTCCCGTGTGCCACCGTGGCAGCCCCTTTCGACTGTAAAAGGAGGCTCGAGGCATACTGGAGAAGGATTCGGATATTTTGGAATAGGCATGCACCGTAGCTAGTTCGAGAGCTCAAGAACACTCAAATACACATCAAAGCAGAACTAGGGTATTACGCATCTTTGCGGCCTGAACTGGGTAAACTATCCTTGTGCTGACTCCTAGACCCGCTCTTTGCATAACCCCGTGCCCATCAACCGTAGAAGGGATTCCAGTGATCCCATAGGTGTCGTTTCCCCGACATCTTTGGCGCGCCAGGTAGGGGGTGCAGTTGTGAAAATCTGGTCTAGAAGTTAGTTTAGCAGTTCTTCATCGCCATGGCTCCCAAGAAGAAGACAATCACAGTGATCGGTTCGTCTGGAGCCGAACGGCCCATGCCGGAGCGTGCTGGCGACTAGGTGGTCGCGGATGGGACCCGAGGCGCGGCCCGCGAACACCCACGTCGCTCTAGCAGCTGAAGCTTGGCGAGCGGCGTCGTTCGTGCACAAGATGACGAGCCGCACGCCGCCAAGTCCAAAGGCGGAGCCCCCCCCCCCCCCGCCCCCCGCCTGCTGGCGGCGCGGGGCCCTCCAAGAGCGGCGTCGTGCCACGTACTGGCGGCGCGGCGACTTCCAAGGCGCTAACGACAACGCCCACAACGCGCTCCTCCCAGGTCGTGGGCGATGAGCAGCTTCGCCACGCTGATGACCCCGGGCGCCGCCGCGGAAAGAGCCATGCGCATCAGTTGCGGGACGTCGAAGATCAACATGCTCGCCGAGGTGCTGGCGAAAGCGGCGTACAGCTGCAGGGCTGTGATAGAGCTCCTTCTAACGTGGTTAGAGGTCGGAGCGCATCACGGTCCACGCAGCTTTCGCCGCTGCCCACACCGGCGGAGGCCTTAGCGTGCGCGCAGTTGCTCCTCGACTTCCCTCCTGCTGCGGAGAAGCTCGACGAGTGGAGAGCCACCATTCGGAGCCTCGTCGGCATCACCAACAAGGACGAGCCACGGCTAGTGGGGCCCTCAGGCCGACACTCTGTCAAGCCACCGCACGTCAGCGATGGAAGGACCGGAGGCTCTGCAGCCACGGTGCATTCTCCTCCCCCTCGCCAGTTACCACGGGCACCGGTCTGTCGAGGAGACGCTTGTGATAACATTTCCATAGCATCGTCCGACCCACGGACCCACCGCGATCAGTGCCAAGTTCTGCGGGAGCGAGCCCATGAAGACGCTCGAACTACCATCGAGTGCCGGCGTGAAGCACGCCATCAGTCAGATAGGCGGGCAGGGCCCACTATGGACCACCCAGCACCAGGAGGCCCTGGAGGCTTACCTTACGAGGTAGGCTGTCCAGCCTTTACCCGTGAGATGCGGCAGTTCCAGTGGCCCACTCACCGCACATTCAAGCTTGACATAGGCGAGAAGTACAATGGCAAGACTCACCCATCGGAGTTCCTCAGCATCTACACCATCACGATGCAGGCCGCCGGAGCATGTGACAACAAGGTGCTTGCCAATTACTTCTTGTTGGTGCTTAAACCCAATGTCATGTCATGGTTGATGCACTTGCCAGTAGATTCTATTTCTTCCTGGTCGGATTCGTGCCATGAGTTTGTCGGCGCCTTTACGGGAGGCCACCAGGCTCATGGCCAGGCAAGCAATTTGCATGTCATCCCTAGAAAGATGGTGAAAACATGCGCAAGTACATACAGAGATTCAGCCGAGTGCAGTACAATATCCCAGATGTTCATCATGCTGTCGTCATCAGCGCATTCCATCAGAATGTGTGTAACCGCAAGATGCGCGAAGAGCTGGCGACGAATAATGTCAAAGATGTGGCCGAACTCTATGTTCTGGCCGACAGATGCGCTCGGGCCGAAGAGGGAAGAAAGTACCCCAGCAAAGACGTTGGTGTGGAAACCGATTCCTCAGACGAAGACGTCGTCGCCCCGGCGAAGAAGGGCCGATGCCGCAACACGAAACGCAAGGGCAAGGCCGTGCTTGCCGTCGAGGGATCCGACAATGCCGGCGCTGCCAAGAAAAACAAGGCAAACGACCCCGGCAAGGAAGTTGCCGGGTGTGTCGCCTGCCGGGCCTTGGCGGTTGCTGACAAGCCAAGAAGCTCCGACAAGCAATACTGCAAAATCCACCGCACCAAGGGCCATGACCTCCAGAACTACCGGCAAGTCGAGCAACTCACGGAGAAGCAGAAAGCCGAATATGAAAGGAGGGACAAGGAGAAGGGCCAGGATGGTGCTGAGGAATCCGACAAGAAACATGGCGGCCAGCCTGGCCGCCGTGGAAAAGATAACGAACTAGAAAGGCCCGCCCGAGGCCACGACAAGAAGCGAGAAGATGATGATTGTGATGAGGACGACGAGTCCGGCGAGCAAGAGTTCCAGAAAGCTACGAAGGCCATGTGTGTAGACCGTAATGCCTCCCTGCACACCTCTCACTGCCAGCTCAAGCAGTGGGTGCGTGAGATCACAGCAGCGGAACCATCGTTCGATGCCTAGAAGCCGCTGAAGTGGTCCAGCACACCTATCCTTTTTTACATCGAGGATCACCCTGATCGCACAACTGCAGTCGGGTGTTTGCCATTGTTGGTTTCGCCAACGATACGCAACCTCAAGGTGACGAAAATGCTGGTTGATGGCGGGGCCGGTCTAAACTTGATCTCGCCCGTTGTGATTAAAAGGCTGCAAATTCCTGATGGAGACCTCGAAGAGACGGGCACGTTTCAAGGGGTCAACCTGGGAAGGAGTCAGCCGAAGGGTAAAGTCACACTGCCCATGACATTCGAAGGCGAGCAGAACTACATGACAGAGAGGGTTGTTTTTTATGTTGCTGAGATCCCCTTACCTTACAACGGGGTCCTGGGCCGCCCAGAGTTGGCCAACTTCATGGCAGCATCACATTACACCTACAACACACTGAAGATGCCTGGGCCGATGTCCATCATCATAATCCCCTCCGACAAGAAGGATGCACTCATCTGCGCTGATCAACTTACCGAAGGCAGTTCCAGCGACTGCCGCCAAGGTACTTGCTCCAGCCACTGAAGCCCCGAGAGGGAAGAAGACCGGTAAGACCTCTCACACCCACTCCGGCAAGCGCACCTCTTCAGAGTGCAGTGCTCCCGTCGAGGACGTGCCAGAGAGCTCCACCGGCAAAAGCAAGAAATCTAGAGCTGCACCACCACAAACCAAGAAGGTGTCCATCAAGAAGGATGGCACAGGATGGGCGTTCACCATAAGCTCCACCCTCGACGGCAAATAGGAAGGCGCGCTTATCACCTTCCCGCGGGAAAATGTCGACGTGTTTGTGTGGCAAGTATCCGACATCCCCGGCGTTCCCAGGGATGTGATTGAGCACCATCTTGTTGTCTGCCCTCACGCGTGGCCCGTCAAGCAGAAGGTCAGGAAGCAAGCTCTGGAACGACAAGAGTTCATCACAGAGGAAACCAAGAAGTTGGAGGCGGCAGGCTTGGTGAAAGGAGTACTCCATCCAACGTGGTTGGCCAATCCGGTGGTGGTGCGCAAGGCAAATGGGAAGTGGAGACTGTGTATTGATTACATAGACATCAATAAGGCCTGTCCAAAGGACCCTTTCCTGTTACCCCACATTGACCAGATTGTAGACTCCATGGCCGGGTGTGACCTGTTATCATTCCTTGACGCTTACTCAGGATACCATCAAATCTTCATGACGAGAGAGGATGAAGAGAAGACAACATTCATCACCCCATGTGGTACGTATTGTTTCATACAAATGCCTTTCGGGTTGAAGAGTGCTGGCTCAACATTCGCAAGAGCAGTCCAAATTGGTTTTGAGCCTCAGCTACATAGAAATATGGAAGCCTATATGGATGACATAGTGGTCAAAACCAAGGACAAGGCAACGCTCATACACGATTTAGAAGAGACGTTTGTGAATTTGCGCAAGATCAACCTCAAGCTGAACCCTGAGAAGTGTGTCTTCGGTGTTCCGTCCGGCAAGCTTCTCGGTTTGTTCGTGTCACAGCGTGGGATCAAGGTGAATCCAGACAAGATCAAGGCCATCGAGCAAATTGAGGCACCCGGGCGGGTCAAGGATGTGCGTCGGCTTGCTGGTTGCGTTGCCGCCATGAGCAGATTCATCTCCAACTCTGCCGAGCGTGCCCTTCCCTTTTTCAAAATCTTGAAAAAGGCGGGCCCAATGGAGTGGACCCCAGAAGCCGAAGCAGCACTACAAGATTTGAGGAGATACCTCTCCTCTACGCCAATATTGGTCGCGCCTAGACCCCAAGAGTCGTTGCTTCTATATCTAGCAGTGACGAATCAAGTGGTCAGAGCTGCGCTAGTAGCCCAGAGAGAGGTCAATGCAGAAATAATAGCAACGACAGAACCTGGCGCCACTGGGGCAGAAGCGATCCAACCGAATGAAGTAGTGCAAAATAAGAAGATGATGGAGCACCCGGTTTACTTTGTCAGCTCCCTCTTGCAGGGGGCTAGGTCGAGGTACTCCGTTGTGCAGAAATTGCTCTTCGGCCTCCTTATGGCCTCGAGGAAGCTGCGTCATTACTTCCAAGCACATTAAATTACCGTCATCACTCGCCTCCCATTGCAGCGGATATTGCATAACCCAGATGCGACCGGGAGGATTGTGGAATGGGCCTTGGAACTATCAAGCTTCGGTTTGAAGTTTGAAAGTACTTCAACGATTCAGAGTAGAGTCTTGGCAGAGTTCATTATAGAATGGACCTCAACGCCCGACGAAGAGATCCAGGAGACCACTCTCCCCAGCAAGGAAACAAGTCACAACTGGATTATGTACTTTGATAGAGCTTTCTCGCTGCAAGGCGCCGATGCTGGCGTGTGATACGTCTCTACGTATCTATAATTTTTTATTGTTCCATGCTATTGTATTATCCTTCTAGGATGTCTTATGGGCTTTTATATACACTTTTATATGATTTTTTGGGACTAACCTATTAACCTAGAGCCCAGTGCCAGTTTCTATTTTTTCCTTGTTTTTTAGTTTTACAGAAAAGGAATATCAAACGGAGTCCAATTGACGTGCCATTTTTTGATGATTTTTTCTGGACCAAAAGAAGCCCCCGAAGTAAAAGAGTTGGGCCAGGAGAGCCACGGGCTGCCCACGAGGGTGGGGGCGCACCCTGGGCAGGTGGTGGTGCCTCCCTATCTCGTGGACGGCCCGGGGGGCCCCCTGACTTGTGTCCTACGCCAAAAAATCCTATATATACTGAAACCTCCAGAAAGAAACCTAGATCGGGAGTTCCGCCACCGAAAGCCTCTGTAGCCACCGAAAACCAATCTAGACCCTGTTCCGGCACCCTGCTGGAGGGGGGAACCCTCACCGATGGCCATCTTCATCGTCCCGGCGCTCTCCATGACGAGGAGGGAGTAGTCCACCCTCGGGGCTGAGGGTATGTATCAGTAGCTATGTGTTTGATCTCTCTCTCTCGTGTTCTTGCGATGGCACGATCTTGATGTATCGCGAGCTTTGCTATTTTAGTTGGATCTTATTATGCTTCTCCCCCTCTACTCTCTTGTAATGAATTTAGTTTTCCCTTTGAAGTTATCTTATTGGATTGAGTCTTTAAGGATTTGAGAACACTTGATGTATGTCTTGCACGTGCTTATCTGTGGTGACAATGGGATATCATGTGATCCACTTGATGTATGTTAACTTGCGGGTCCTGTGACCTTGGGAATCTATGCATAGGGGTTGGCACACGTTTTCTTCTTGAATCTTCGGTAGAAACTTTGGGGCACTCTTTGAAGTTATATGTTTTGGTTGAATAGATGTTTTTGAGATTGTGTGATGCATATCGTATAATCATGCCCACGGATACTTGAGGTGACAATGGAGTATCTAGGTGACATTAGGATTTTGATTGATTTGTGTCTTAAGGTGTTATTCTAGTACGAACTCTATGATAGATTGAACATTACTACGGACTCTTGAATAGATCAATCAGAAAGAATAACTTTGAGGTGATTTCATACCCTACCATAATCTCTTCGTTTGCTCTCCGCTATTAGTTACTTTGGAGTGACTCTTTGTTGCATGTTGAGGGCTAGTAATATGATCCAACTATGTTATCCTTGTTGAGAGAACTTGCACTAGTGAAAGTATGAACCCTAGGCCTTGTTTCCTATCATTGCCATAACGTTTATGCTCACGTTTACCACTTGCTACCTTGCTGTTTTTATATTTTCAGATTACAAAAACCTATATCTACCATCCATATTGCACTTGTATCACCATCTCTTTGCCGAACTAGTACACCTATACAATTTACCATTGTATTCGGTGTGTTGGGGACACAAGAGACTCTTTGTTATTTGGTTGCAGGGTTGTTTGAGAGAGACCATCTTCATCCTACGCCTCCCACGGATTGATAAACCTTAGGTCATCCACTTGAGGGAAATTTGCTACTGTCCTACAAACCTCTGCACTTGGAGGCCCAACAACATCTACAAGAAGAAGGTTGTGTAGTAGACATCAGTGTGTTGCTCGTTGCACCCACCGGAGAGCACCTCAAGTATGTAGTCCAGATGCACTTTCCTAGGGAAATGTCAACGAACAACACTGCCGAGTACGAGGACTTCTTGCCGGTCGCAGGATCGCGGCAGACCTCGGAATCAAGAAGGTCATCATCAGGGGTGATTCGCAGCTTGTCGTCAAGCAAGTTAACAAGGATTACCAGAGCTCGTTGATGGAGGCCTACGTAGATGAAGTAAGGAAGCTGGAGGAGCGTTTTGACGGTATACAAGCAGAACATGTTCCCTGAGCAGAGAACGACATCGCCGACTACTTGTCAAAGTGCGCCGCACTCAAACTACCTGTGGAACCAGGTACTGCTACTTCTCGAGCTTGCGTTGTATTCCCTCGAAGAGGAAAGGGTGATGCAGCACAGTAGCGTAAGTATTTCCCTCAGTTTTTGAGAACCAATGTATCAATCCAGTAGGAGACCACGCGCAAGTCCCTCGCACCTGCACAAACAAATAAGAACTTCGCAGCCAACGCGATAAGGGGTTGTCAATCCCTTTACGGTCACTTATGAAAGTGAGATCTGATAGAGATGATAGCTTGATATTTTTGGTATTTTTGGATATAAGAACAGAAAGTAAAAGCGGAAAAGTAAAGTAGATTGTAGATTGATATGTTGAGAATAGACCCAGGGGCCATAGTTTTCTATAGTGGCTTCTCTCTTGATAGCGGTATTCTACGGCAGGTGAACAAATTACTGTCAAGCAATTGATAGAAAAGCGAATAATTATGAGACTACCTAGGCATGATCATTATATATAGGCATCACGTCCGAGACAAGTAGACCGAAACGATTCTGCATCTACTACTATTACTCCACACATCGACCGCTATCCAGCATGCATCTAGAGTATTAAGTTCATAAGAACAAAGTAACACCTTAAGCAAGATGACATGATGTAGAGGGATAAACTCAAACATAGTGATATAAACCCCATATTTTTATCCTCAGTGGCAACAATACAATACGTGCCTTGCTGCCCCTATTGTCACTGGGAAAGGACACCGCAAGATTGAACCCAAAGCCAAGCACTTCTCCCATTGCAAGAACTATAGATTTAGTAGGCCAAACCAAACCAATAATTTGAAGAGACTTGCAAGGATATTATAATCATACATAAAGAGTTCAGAAAAGAACCAAATATTTCTCATAGATAATCTTGATCATAAACCCACAATTCATCGGATCTCGACAAACACACCGCAAAAAGAGATTACATCGAATAGATCTCCTCGAAGACCGAGGAGAACTTGGTATTGAGATCCAAAGAGAGAGAAGAAGCCATCTAGATACTAGCTATGGACCCGAAGGTCTGTGGTAAACTACTCACAACTCATGGTGAGGCGATGATGATGATGCAGAAGCACTCCGAGGAAGATCCCCCCCTTCGGCGGAGCTCCGAAACAGGCCCCAAGATGGGATCTCACGGGAACAGAAGGTTGCGGTGGTGGAACTAGGGTTTTCTCTGTTGTTCTGATGGTTTCAGGGTACGTAGATATATATAGGAAGAAGGAGGGCACCGGGGGCCAGACGGGGTGCCCACGAGGCAGGGGGCGCGCCCTATAGGAGGGGCACCCCCACCCTTGTGGATGCCACGTCAGCCCTACTCCTTGGTTCTCAAGTCTCCTGTGCGTATTTTGCTCCAAAAATATCTCTCCCAAAGGTTTCATTCCGTTTGGACTCCGTTTGATATTCCTTTTTTGTAAAACCCTGAAATAGGCAAAAAAACAGCAATCTGTACTGGGCCTTTGGGTTAATAGGTTAGTCCCAAAAATAATATAAAAGTGTATAACAAAGCCCATTAAACATCCAAAACATCATAAATAATAGCATGGAACAATAAAAAATTATAGATACGTTGGAGACGTATCAAGCATCCCCAAGCTTAATTCCTGCTCGTCCTCGAGTAGGTAAATGATAAAAATCAGAATTTTTGATGTGGAATGCTAACCAACATAGTTTTCAATGTAGTTCTCTTAATTGTGGCATGGATGTTCAGATCTGAAAGATTCAATACAAAAGTCTATATTGATATAAGAAATAATAATACTTCAAGCATACTAACAAAGCAATCATGTCTTCTCAAAATACTATGGCTAAAGAAAGTTATCCCTACAAAATCATATAGTCTGGATTGCACCCTCTTCATCACACAAAATATTCATATCATGCACAACCCCAGTTTCTGTCAAGCACTTGTTTTCATACTGTATTCTTTCAAACCATTCAACTTTCACGCAATACATGAGCGTGAGCCATGGACATAACACTATGGGTGGAGTAGAATGGTGGTTGTGGAGAAGACAAAAAGGAGGGAGATAGTCTCACATCGACTAGGCATATTAACGGGCTATGGAGATACCCATCAATAGATATCAATGTGAGTGAGTAGGGATTGCCATGCAACAGATGCACTAGAGCTAAAAATGTATGAAAGCTCAACAAAAGAAACTAAGTGGGTGTGCATCCAACTTGCTTTCTCACGAAGACCTAGGGCATTTGAGGAAGCCCATCGTTGGAATATACAAGCCAAGTTCTATAATGAAAATTCCCACTAGTATATGAAAGTGACTAAACATGAGACTGTCTATCATGAAGAACATGGTGCTACTTTGAAGCACAAGTGCGGAAAAAGATAGTAGCAATTGTCCCTTTTTTGCTTTTCTTTTTTTCCTTTTTTTGGGCCTTTCTTTTTTCTTTGGCCTTTCCTTCTTTTTTTCTCGGAATGACCAGATTGAGGTAGCACAGTCAAAGATAGCAAGACCAGGATGCAGCCTATAGCACAGTCAAAGATAGCAAGACCAGGATGCAGCCGATAGTCTAGGAATGACCACATTGAGTTCAGAATTTCCCAGTAAAATACTAAGGGTATTTGATTTGTAGTGCAGAATAATTTCGCTAGTCGGTGTCCTCGGTTCACAACAACCCAGAACCCGTAGAGTGATCATGACAAGGAAAGACATTACTTCAACAAAGTTAGTAAGATGTGGTGCAATGGTAAGACATCTTCGAGATACCAGGGGGTAATACTCGAAGGTAGAACATGATAGAAGTAGAACCGGGTCAATGACCTATGACAGTAGATACTTCAACCTTGCCAAAGGTAGACGAGGCACTGGAATGAATTCCCATTAGATATATCAGTTCAGAACTGCATGGTCGGAACCATAACTGTAAGGAATCAATTCAAGAATACCGAAAGAATCATACAACTGGATAATCATTTGGCAAGAAGCTTCGAGATAGTCTACATCATTTTCATGGGCATGAACACAAAGTTCACGGTCGACTCCCACTTCTTTAATGCACATCATTTCATTCACCTCTCGCTTTAATAAAACTGTAGTGTTGGAATTTTATTTGGTAGAACACCAAAAGAGTATGACTTGTGAAATATTTCGGCTTCTCACGGATTACGGGAAGGCATAGGTTCAACCCATCGGGCATCTTATTAACATATACCACAAGTTTCAAAAGTAAATACTCAAGCTCAAAAGCAGAGCATGGTTGGCCAAGCAGAGGATACAATTTACCAAAGGCATTATGTATCAGGGGAAGAACTCACAAGGTGATTGAATATGAAGGACACTGTCGGATAACAATCCAACAACGGATCGGGCGATCCACAACGGAGCTGATGTGAGTATCGGTACTCACTCAAAGGAAGAAAGAATGCAGAAGCCTCAGATTCAAGAATCACCTGATTAGTCTGATGCTTAAATAGAAAGAAATTATGGTTTCCAAAACGAAGGAACAAAAGCAGACACTCTGATCAAGGATGGATAAGTTGAAAACACTTAGTTGGACAATCAATAAATGTTTGAATTGCCGAGAACCAACTCATGTCCGGAATGACGTCTGAGCCGGAAAGATAATTTTAAAAAGGATAACCTGATTACTGCGTGCACACGCACACATTGAATCAATAGGCTCAAAATGGCTAAGACAAGGGATGTTAACAAAGACTACTAGTCATATGGAATTAACCATAATGCAAGCAAGCAAGAATTTCAAGAGTAACAGGCTGTAGAGGATTTTCAAAAGATCGAAAGGTATTCCGAAGAATTTTGTGAGACACGTGAACAATTGAGAAGAATGGATCCTCGATAAATGAGAGGAAATAACCGTAAGGGTTTTCATGCGAAATAAAACTGCAAGACAGTAAACTCAAAGGATTCTCGGGACAACGGAGAATATTTCGAGGAATCTTGTAACAACAAGAACGACGAGGAATGACCATGAGAATGAAAAGTGCATGCAAATATCCATAGGGATATATCGGTGGCAGTGAATTGCAAAGGCAATGAGCACAAGGGTCTCGGGAATATATCGAGGGATATCCTCAGAACCATCTGACGAAGCAGGTGATCTTCCGGAATGAGGGCTCTCCGGGAGAAATAGTTACGAGAACCTAGAGTCAGAGTTAGTAAAATATTTTAACTCGAATATAAGAGAGATCAGAGTCCCAGAGCATAGAAAAGGAAAAAAAGATCCTAACACCATCCATCGGTGTTGTGGGCCCGTAAGCCACACAACAACTTAGTAAATTTGTTTTTCAAATACTAGACTCAACTTCGGCCAAGGAGTTGGAAAGGGGGGTTCCTACAGGCAGACGGCTCTGATACCAACTTGTGACACCCCCGATTTGACCGTACACTAATCATGCACGCAAATGTGTACGACCAAGATCAGGGACTCACTGGAAGATATCACAACACAACTCTAGACACAAATTAAAATAATACAAGCTTTATATTACAAGCCAGGGGCCTCGAGAGCTCGAACACAAAAGCTCGGTTACAAAAGAGTCAGTGGAAGCAAAATATCTGAGTACAGACATAAGTTAAACAAGTTTGCCTTAAGAAGGCTAGCACAAATATAGCAACGATCGAAAAGGCAAGGCCTCCTGCCTGGGACCTCCTAACTACTCCTCGAAGCCGAACTCCATGTAGAAAGATCCTCGAGATCTAGTGGCTCCTGGACTCCATCAATCTGGTTGCGTCATCCGAGAAGAAGGAACAAAAGGGGAAAAAGGGGAGCGAAGCAACCGTGAGTACTCATCCAAAGTACTTGCAAGCAAGGATCTACACTACATTGCAATGATATATGTGTAAAGGGGTAATATTTGTGGGCTAAACTGCAGAATGCCAGAATAAGAGGGGGATAGCTAATCCAATCGAAGACTACGCTTCTGGCAGTCTCCATCTTGCAGTAGTAGAAGAGAGTAGCTGGAAAGTATCAAGTATCCTCGCTTCTGGCAGCCTCTGTATTGCAGCAGTAGACTATAATAGATGGTAAGTTCACCAAGTAACATCGTATAGCATAATCCTACCCAGCGATCCTCCCGCACATCACCCTGTGAGAGAGCAACCACCGAGTTTTATCTGGAACTCATCTGAGTGTATTTTATTAAGTATCTGGTTCTAGTTGTCACGAGGTCAGAGTAAAACTCCGGGTCGTCCTTTTACCGAGGGACACGGCTATTCGAATAGATTAACTTCCCTGCACGGGTGCACCACATAACCCAGCACGCTCGATCCCATTTGGCCGGACACACTTTCCTGGGTCATGCCCGGCCTCGGAAGATGAACACGTCGCAGCCCTACCTAAGCACAACAGAGAGGTCAGCACGCCGTTCTAAATCCTAAGCGCACAGGGGTCTGGGCCCATCGCCTAATGCACACCTGCACGTTACGAGGGCGGCCGGTGAGCAGACCTAGCAACCTCCATTACTAAGGAAGTTACGTTACGCGGTCCAACCCGGCGCGCGCCGCTAAGTCGCTGATGTCAAGAAGGCTTCGGCTGATACCACGACGTTGAGAGCCCATAACTATTCCCACGTTGCTGGATAGTGCGTATAGGCCAACGGCCAGACTCAGATCAAATATCCAAACTCGTTAAGCGTGTTATTATTAAGTAAACGCGGAAAACGACCAGGGCCAGGCCACCTCTTGACTCGGGTGTCTCAACCTGCCCCGTCGCTCCACCACAAAGATCTACTTAGGGGCCGTCAAGAACTCAGGCCCACCACTACCTGGATGGAGCCACCTATCCTTCCATCCCCCACATCAAAATCACTTGCGGGTACTCACCGAGCCGACTCGACTTTAGTCACATCATGTGTCATGTAAAGTATATGTACAGTATATATCCGTGATCACCACCCGAGGTGATCACGGCTCGATAGTATAGCATGGCAGACGGACAAGAAAGTAGGGCCACTGATGGAATACTAGCATCATATACTAAGCAATAGGATAGCATGTAAAGGTATCAACAGTTGTAGCAACAATGACAGGCTATGCAGCAGAATAGGAGTTATCGAATCATCAATAGTAGAAATTCTAATGCAAGAATAAGAGAGATGACAATGGGCAATATCTGGTGATCAAGGGGGGGGGGCTTGCCTGGTTGCTCTGGCAAGGAGGGGTCGTCATCACCGTAGTCAAACTGGGGGTCGTCGACAGTCTCGGGGTCTACCGGAAAGAAGTAACGGAGGGGAACATAGTAAATAACAGAGCAATCAAAGCATGACAAAGCGTAACATGGCAATACGAGGTGCTAGAGCTGACCTATCGCAGTGCTCGGTGATATAGGCGAAGAGGAATAACATCGGGAAAGTATTCCCGGCGTTAAGGCCTTTTTGGACAGTTGGAACGGAGGGGCGGTTGCATGTTCGCTATGCTAGGGACGTGTGGCGGACAAACAGACTGCGTATTCGGATTCGTCTCGTCGTTCTGAGCAACTTGCATGTACAAAGTATTTTCATCTGAGCTACGGTTTGTTTTATATTAATTTTTAAAGTTTTATTCAAATTTTGAAATTATTTGGTTTATTATTAAGTCATATTAAAAACATAATATTCCTTTTATACACAGTAGGGGCTAGCCGCAGTCGACATGTGGGGCCACGGGACCCAGTTGACCAAGTCAACTATTGACTGGTCAAAGGTGTGAATAGTCTATGTGGGACCCTCATGTCATTGTCACATTTTAAATAAACAGTTCTAATTAGTTTAGTTAACTGATTAAGTTAATTAAACACAATTAATTAAATTAATTAATTAATTAATTATATATATATTTCTAATCTTCTTTTCTTTTTTTTGGGGGGGGGGCTAGGCCCACCTGTCATAGGCCTAGAGGCCTAGCGGGGCGGGCGTCTTAACAGGCCCGGGCGCCCGTGGTGGCTAACCCCGCCTGGGTGCAAGGCGAGGCCTTAGCCACGGCGAGGCCGAAGCCATGGCGACTCAGGCCAGTGAAGGGGAGGTGGCTGGCGGTATGCGAGGGAGGAGCAGCGGCTCCGGGGGAAGCGGGGCGCGAGCGGCGGCCGGGGGCGGCAGAGCTACGCGTGAGGCCGCCGGCGGCGCTGGGGCGATGCGGGCGTGGCTGGGCGGCAACATGAGGGTAGCAGGTGAGCAGCGTGCGGGCGACGGAGCTCGGCAGGGCGCTGGAGGTTCGGGGCGACGGGGAGCAGTAGCAGCGGCGGTGCGGTGGCGGGCTATGGTGGCCAGGTTCAAATGTCGGGCGACGAGGTGGAGCGGCGGCGGCAACAGGCGCGCTTGGCCATCGACGATGCAGGGCATGGGGAGAGGAGGTAGGGGTCGCATTGGAAGGCGGGGAAGGCAAGGAGCACGACGCCGTGCTTGGATGCAAGATGTAGCGGCTGTGGCCGCGGCTGCGCCATGACCGACGGCGAGGAGCTTCGGCTCCGATGGCATCGGTGGCTACGGGCACCAAATCGAACGGGGTAGAGAGGGGTTTCGAGCGGGAGCTCACCTTGGAGCACAAGAAAGGCTCGTCGCGGTTCGAGAGCAGCAGTGACAACCGAAATTGACGAGGTTCGCCGGCGAGGCAGAGGAAGAAGACGGTGCCGTGGGCGACGCATCGGTGGATCCCGGCTCGGTACGGTGGGCACGGACAACGTAGCCGAGCACGGTGGGGTTTTGGACGGACTAGCTAGGCTCGGGGGCGACGGGGAGCGCGAGGGCGACGGCGGCCATGGCGGTGGATGTTTCGGGCGCCGCCGAAATTGAGAGAGAGGGCGGGAGAGGAGGAAAGTGAGGTGGTCTAGGGTTACAAGGAGGGCGAGGGGCGTCGAGGGAGACCTTATCCCCTCCATAGGGTCGCGGATGATCGACGCGTGCTCAACGGCGGTTCGAACGGGCGCGCTGCCTCCACGGTGACACGCATGAACAGGAGGTTGGGGATGACCTCCTCGTGGGCTGGGCCGGTACTGTAGCCAGTGGGCTCAAGTGTTAAGTATGCACTGGGCCCTTTTCCTAATATGTTGCTGGTATTATGCTCTAGCTACTGTTTTATATTTAATTGGTCCGCCAGATCAATATATATATATATATATATATATATATATATATATATATATGAAACTTGCCACATAAATTATGTACAATATTGTGGTGCTGTAAAAAAAGTTTCGAGGCACTTGGAATAGTTTAAGTAATTTTTTTGAAAAAGAAAAGGTCCTTTAAATGGTTGTTGTTGCACTGTTTAATTCCTACGGGCATTTTAGCAACTCAAATAATGTTGGTTTCTACATGAAAAATAGTTAGTGAATATTTGCAATATCTCAAACATTTTCGTTTTAATATTTGAAAACCTTCACCATTTGACTTGCTTTTGAATTTGAATTTAAATCAGTTTCAAATCAATGCGAGTTTATCAACAGTAACCGAGGTGACATGGCATCATTAGAAGAGGTTCACTGTAGCTTAATTATCCGGGCGTCACAATTCTCCTCCACTAGAAGAAATCTCGTCCCGAGATTTAAGAGGCGGAGAAAGTGGGAAAGGTTTGGTTACGGAATTCTAACGAATCTTCTCGGTCTTGGCTGCTCTTTCGAAGAGGTTGACCCCTTTCGTTGCAGTCTCCATTTCTTTGCTTCAAGTCATCGTGATCAAGTCATCATCCTTTCTTCATGTAATGCCCAGGATGGAATTATACCTCCTACGTGTCGAGGCACGACTTAAAGGCATAAGTCCATCCTAGAAAGATCTCAAGTTTGGTAATCTTTGCACAACTCATGTAAAAGGGGAAAGTAAACTGAAAATAGTTGGCTTACAATCGCCACGTCACAGAATAACAGTACAAGTCTCAAACATCATACAAAAAGATCACTACAACCCTCTAAGGGCAAAATCCAAATGTCAAAGTACCAAACTCAGATAAATAAAACAACCACAGGCGGATCGAATCCTAGTAAGAGTCTCCACTACTGATCGTCCGGGTAGCGCACGTAGTAACGACTACGCTCCTCGTCGTACTCCCAATCCAGCTCGGTGCCATCACCTGGATAGCTCACGGCTGGACCTGCATCTGGTGTGTGAAGTAACTGTGAGCCACAGAGGACTCAGCAATCCCGTTCCCGGGTAACAGAACTATCAAAGCCTTTAGGAGAGGGAAAGGCTGAAGAAAGAAAAGAGGTGAAGGAACAACAAAGAGTCTGCAGCAGCAACTAGCACTAACTTACGCAAGAGAGAGCGAGAAGAGAAGGCAAAGCGAGAAATGATCACTAAGTGATCCTAGCTACAAGTTCACAAACATAACCCCTCCGTGTTCAACTTCCGAATCCCTATTCGGAAATTGACAGTCACGGAACACACGCTGGTAGTGTATTAGTATCATTGTGTCAAGTTTTCTACAACCGGAATTAACAAGCTCCCATCTGCCACATAACCGCGGGCACGGCTTTCGAAAGTTCAAACCCTGCAGGGGTGTTCCAACTTGACCCATTACAAGCCCACGATCCGCGGAGTCGCAACTCCAAAGTGGGAAGACCCGAGTATCCTCGGAATCCCGTGCTCAAGTTAAACCGAACTAAGGTAAGGCTAATCCAGCAAATCCTCCCGGCGTGTCGACACCCTGATCGTAGCCGCGCGTATCTAGGTCTCAGGACACGACCGGATGGGCGATCCCACGGGTTTTTACCAAACCTTGAGTTTCCTCGAGGTGGCCCCGCGTAACCCCCGTTTCGGACCAACACTCATGTGGAGCACTGGCCCGGGGTTGTTGATTAAGAAAGAGGGTTAATTACTCCCTATGCATGTTTAGTTTGTTATTAGGCAAATAGTACCAATGTTGGGATTTGCTGGAAAAGACTTAGCACTTAGCGGTTTATCGAGGGGGTCCCATACACCCCAACCGTGTTAGGAACGCATAATCAAGGAACATAAAACCGGCTTATACGGATCCTAACGGCATGAGTGGAACAAAACACCAAGCAAAAGGCTTAGCCTTCCACCCTTGCCAATATATAGGTGATTTCAGTTTAAGCATTTATATAGTGTGATATAACCCAACCAAACTTCAACATGGAGCAAGCATCTTCACTTCACCTGCAACTAGCAACGCTATAAGAAGGGCTAAGCGAAGCGTACTTAGCCAAGCAACGGTTTGCATAGGTAGGGTGGTTAAACATGGCAATTGGTTACAAGTAGGAGGCTGACAAGAAGAACATGGGCATCGAGGCAAAACTATAGATCGAGACTACTAGCAATAGGCAAAGATAGTAATGTTATCGGGGTTCGGTCATCTTGCCTGAAGAGAAGACGTTCGGATCGAAAGAAGGGTCCTCGTGCTCAAACTCGTTGGAAACCTCGTGCTCAACCTCGTTGGAAAACTCGTGCTCAACTTCCGGCTCTAAACAAGACAAACGCACCAAGCACCAATCAACACGATGCAATGCGCACTCGAAAAACATGTATGCATGATGGATGCACTAGTGATGCACAAGGAGCACGTAAAACATCACTCAAGCAAAACACCTCAAAACAAGATAACAACCTGATATTATTAAACTACACAGAAAATCACCCAAGTTTGATATAAGATTCGCTGAAATCGGAGTTACGGGCTAAAAGTTATGCCCGAAACAAGATTTGAGCGAAAACTGCAAATTACAGCAACATAGCATCTTGGGAGCTCAAAATAATTAATCTACAGCACCCAAAAAGCATGGCAAAGGACTTGAACATAAACTAGATATAATGTACAGCAACTAGGTCCAAAGTGCACCCCCAACGGAGTCACGGATCAATAGCAATGATCTTGGACATATTGAACTTTGAAATAAAATTCTGGCAGCAGAATTTTATTGAAAGTTTGGAGCAAAAGATAAACATGCTACAGCCACTCAAATGGACATGTGAGGACATGGATGGAAAGACAACAATATATACTTCATGGAACAATCAAAATCCACCCCAAAACTATCATGCTTTGTCCTACAACATCACACGAACATGGCATCGGAACGTTACAGATTTCAGACTTAGTGAAATTTCACTAAGTCCTAAAACAGCAATATCATCATAGCACACAAAAGAGCAAGTTTAAGACACATCTAAACTAAACATGGCAAAGGGTAAGCACCTCATCAAAATACATATGACGGTGATCCCGAAACACACAAGCATGCATCAATGTGGTGAACACACCGATTACAACGAGCTCAACAACATGGCATTTCATAACAAGTGAAAACACAACATTTGAACATGGCATCTTGCAACGAAGATAACAAGGAAACAATACATCTACCATGCAACCTATCACAAGCAACACGTAGTTCGTGACGAGACGAACACGTGGACATGTCATTTGCATCGTTTGGACAAACGAGCTAAAAGATATCACATGTCAAAGGTGGCACAAAAATAACACATAGCAGCAGTTTATATCATCATACACTCTTGCAACAGCAAAACAAGGCCCTAGATGACTTCTAACATGCATGACAACAACAGGTAAAACGTAGAGGGCATCTCCACGAACATCTGGACATATTACACGCACAAAACGGAGCACCACAGTAAAAGTTATGCATGGTCAAAGTAGGCATAACAGAACAGGAAAAACAGGGGCTAGGGTTTGAATTTGGACCTCTCAGATCTGGATCTGAGGATGAACAGTAGAAGTGGCCCGGAGCTACAGTGCTCGGAGGGCCCGGTGAACAGTGCGGCGACGGCGGCCTGGCTGCCGCGGCCTGGGGAGGCCCAGCTGGGCGGGCGCTGAGCGGGCCCTAGCGCGGTCGCGAGGCGGCGGCCCGAAGGAGCTGCGGTGGAAGGCCCGCGGGGCGATGGCGCGGGCCAGGTGGCGGTGCGGCGGCCCGTGCGGCGAGCGGAGGCGGACTGCGGGAGGCGGCCCAGCCGCAGGGGCTGGCGCGGCCTCGGTGAAGCTGGTGCGGGCCGGCGTACGGGCCTTGCCCTGGCGAAGAGAGCGGTCGCCCGCGGTGCGAAGGGAGAGCGAGCGGTCGGGCCCGGGGAACTGGTCCCCCCTGGACCGGCCCGACGCGGCGCTGACGAGGCCGACGCGGCGCTGACGAGGCCGACGCGGTCGGAGCGCTCGCTGCGGGGAGGCGCGCGGCCTGGCGTTGACTCGTGCGCTCGAGGGAAACGGCGCTGCTGCGTGTAGATCGAGGGATCCTTCGGGATCCCGGCAGGAAAAAAATGGATCTGAGGTAAAAAAAGAAAAAAAAAGAAGGGGAGAGAGGAGGAAGAAGGAGGGGTTGCTCCAAATAGACCTAGGGGTCTATATATAGCAGTGATTTAGGTTTAGGAGGAGTTTTAGGGCGCCAGGAGCCCTCCGATCTGGATCCAACGGATCCGATCGCGGGGATGATTTTAAAAGGACCAGACGGAGATAAAAGAATACCACAGGGGTATTTCCGGGACACGAAGTAAGGGCACTTCGGACCCACACGGACAACGGAGGGAAAAGTCAACGGAGTCCAAACGAGACGAGATTTGAGAGGCGGGTTGCACACAACAAAACAACAACACACAACACAACCTCGCGGCACACCGGTAACGAAAAACGCCCGAACAACAAAGAAGGCCTACGGGACGTCACGGACACGTGAGGGAGCTCCGGAACACGAAACGGACAACGGGAAGAAACGCCACGAACCGGATGCAACCCACTACACAGATGCAATGCAATGCACATGTCTACATGATATGAATGAAAGCCACACACTCACACAACAAAACGACGAAAGCCCGAAAGACAAAGAACCCGAAAAGGAATTAGATGAAGCCGGAGATTTATTATAAGCCCAAAAGGGAAAGTATTACATCCGGGGCATTACAAACTCTCCTCTACTACAAAAAGATCTCGTCCCGAGATCTAGGACTGGAAAAAGGAAGGGTACTCGGAACGAAGATGATCTTCTCGTTCCCAGGTAGCTTCTCGGTCTGTGTGATGTGACCACTTGACTTTCAGAAACTTGATGGTCTTGTTGCGAGTCTTGCGTTCGGTTTCTTCGAGAATTGCAACTGGATGCTCTCGGTAGGAAAGGTCTTGTTGAAGATCAATCTCCTCAAACGGAATCATTCGCTCAGGTGCCTTGAAGCATTTGCGAAGCTGAGACACATGGAAGACATCATGAACATTTGCAAAGTTGGAAGGGAGCTCGAGCTGATAGGCTAGATCGCCTCTTTTGCCCAGAATTTTGAAAGGCCCGACGTATCTAGGAGCAAGCTTTCCTTTGATACCGAACCTTTGGGTTCCTTTCATCGGAGAAACTCGGAGATAGACATGATCACCGATGTCGAAAGCCAAATCACGATGCTTTCCGTCATAGTAGCTCTTCTGACGCGACTGAGCGGCCTTGAGATTCTCACGTATGACTTTGCACATTTCCTCGGCTTCAGAGATCAAATCATTGCCAAGAAGTTGGCGTTCACCTGTTTCAGACCAGTTGAGAGGGGTACGGCACTTCCTGCCATAGAGAATTTCAAACGGTGCTTTGCCTGCACTTGCTTGAAAGCTGTTGTTGTAAGAGAATTCTGCAAATGGAAGACAGTCCTCCCATTTCATGCCGAAGGAGATGACACAGGCTCTGAGCATATCTTCAAGGATCTGATTAACACGCTCGACTTGACCACTAGTCTGAGGGTGAAAGGCAGTGCTGAACCTGATCTTCGTGCCCATGGCGGACTGAAAGGAGTCCCAGAACTTTGATGTGAACAAGCTGCCACGGTCTGAGGATATCACTTGAGGAATGCCATGTAGGGACACAATTCTGGAAGTGTAGAGCTCTGCAAGTTGAGCTGCATTGATTGATTCTTTGACTGGAAGAAAGTGAGCAACTTTGGTAAGCTTGTCAATCACCACAAAGATAGCATCATTGCCTCGCTTGGATTTAGGAAAACCAGTGACGAAGTCCATTTCAATGTGGTCGAACTTCCACTCAGGAATAGGAAGAGGTTGGAGAAGACCGGCTGGACGTTGATGTTCTGCTTTCACTCTTCTGCATACATCACATTCATTCACGAATTGGGCAATTTCCCTTTTCATGCGTGTCCACCAGTAAGATTGCTTGAGGTCTTGATACATCTTGGAACTGCCAGGATGAATGGAAAGGAGAGAATCATGAGCTTCTTCCATTATGAGTTTCCTGAGATCACCTTTGGGAACAACAAGTCTGTCCTCGAAGAACAAGGTATCTCTCTCATCAACACGGAAGCACTTATATTTTGGAGTGCCCTTTGCAATCCCATGTTTCACCTTCTTCACCATGGTATCACTGAGCTGGGCCTCACGGACTTGATCTTCCAAGGTAGGAGCAATCTGGAGATTAGCAAGAAAACCCTGCGGAACAACCTGAAGGTTGAGCTTCCTGAAAGCTTCACAGAGCTCAGGCTGATGTGGCTTGATAAGAAGGCTGTTGCAATATGCCTTTCTGCTCAAAGCATCTGCAATTACATTCGCCTTGCCTGGAGTGTACTCAATGCTGGGGTTGTACTCTTGGATCATCTCGACCCAACGAGTCTGGCGGAGGTTCAGATGCGGCTGTGTGAAGATGTACTTCAAGCTCTTGTGATCAGTGAAGATGTCGACCTTTCTGCCCAACAACAGATGTCTCCACGTAATCAGAGCATGTACCACAGCTGCTAGCTCGAGATCATGTGTGGGATAGTTCTTCTCAGCTGGCTTGAGCTGACGTGAAGTGTATGCCACAATTCTCTTCTCTTGCATAAGCACACCACCAAGGCCTTGAAGAGAAGCGTCACAGAACACTTCATAGGGCTTGGATTCATCAGGAGGAATCAGAACTGGAGCTGAGACAAGCTTCTCTTTGAGGGTTTTGAAAGCCACTTCACAATCGGGAGACCAAAAGTATTTGACATT
Source organism: Secale cereale (assembly GCA_902687465.1). Classification (NCBI taxonomy): domain Eukaryota; kingdom Viridiplantae; phylum Streptophyta; class Magnoliopsida; order Poales; family Poaceae; genus Secale; species Secale cereale. The sequence continues at coordinate 534,036,053 of LR738712.1, read as the reverse complement.
CTTCTGGAGGAGGTTGGAAAGAGGCTTGGCAATCTTGGAGAAGTTCTCCACAAACCTTCTGCAATAGCTGGCAAGACCCAGAAAACTGCGAAGCTGCTTGACGTTCTGAGGAGCTTCCCAGTTGACAATTGCTTCAACTTTCTCGGGATTAACCGCAATACCGTCAGCTGAGATAATGTGGCCCAAGTAGAGAACCTTATCGAGCCAAAACTCGCACTTGGAGAACTTGGCATAGAATTTGTGCTCTCTGAGTCGATCAAGAACCAGACGCAAGTGCTTTTCGTGATCTTCTTCATTCTTGGAAAACACCAAAATATCATCCAGATACACTAGCACAAATTCGCCTGTATAGGGGTTGAAGATGTAATGCATCATCCTTGAAAAGGTAGGAGGAGCATTGGCGAGGCCGAAGGACATGACGGTATACTCATATGAACCGTAGCTCGTTCTGAACGCCGTCTTGGGAATGTCTTCCTCGCGAATGCGAATTTGATGGTAGCCCATTCGGAGGTCAAGCTTAGAGAATACTTTAGCTCCTTTGAGCTGCTCAAAGAGTTCATTGATGTTGGGGAGCGGATACTTGTTCTTAATCATCTTCTTGTTCAGTGGCCGGTAGTCAACACAGAGACGCTCCGTGCCATCTTTCTTCTTGACAAATAAGACACCACAGCCCCACGGAGATGTACTAGGCCTTATGAGACCCATACGCTCCTGTTCATCCAACTGTTTCTTCAATTCCTTCAATTCATCTGAAGAGAGCTTGTATGGACGCCGACAAACAGGTTCGGTGCCCGGCTCGAGTTCAATGACAAACTCCACCTGACGGTGTGGAGGCATGCCTGGAAGCTCTTCTGGAAAGACGTCTTGATATTCATTCACCACTGGAATTTGCTCTATGGCATTAATTTCACCCTTATCATTAAGAGAGAAAAGCCGAATAGTATTATCCCTGGAGGCGAAGATAATCACATCTTCATCAGAATGAGTCAACTTGACTTCCTTTTGAGCGCAATCAATGTGAGCATCGTGCTGAGAAAGCCAATCCATTCCGAGAATGAGGTCGATATCAGAATGACCAAGAACCACCGGAGAAGCCAAAAATCGATAATCACCCATGCGAATAGAAATATCCGGAGCAAATATCTTTGAATGCAATAATTTGCCTGGAGAAACAACTGACAATTCTCTTGGCAAACTTCTGGTGACGATGTTGTGCTTGGATGCAAATGGATATGACATAAAAGAGCAAGAAGCACCCGAATCAAATAACACTTTAGCTGGAAAAGAGTTCACTGGAAGGTTACCCAGAATGACATCAGAAGAAGCCTCTGCTTGTGCTGCATTCATCAGATTAACCCTTGCAGACTTTGGATCATGCTTGACAATAGCTGAACTCATAGGAGGAGGAGGTGGAAGACGCTTCGGATTCGGACATCTGTTGGCATAGTGACCTTTCTGAGTGCATTTGTTGCAAGTCACTTCTGAGAGAGGACGGAACTGAGAGCCACTGGACTTGGAGCCTTGAGACTGAAACTGCTTCTTCGACTGGTTGCTTGGGTTGGGTGGGTGGGAGAAACCACGGCCACTAGAGTTCTTGTTGTTGGAGTTGTTGAAGTTGCTGGAGTTGTTGAATGGAGCTCGAATCATTGGAGGAGGAGGAAGCCAGAATTTCTGTTGTTTCGCAGCCAACTGAGACGATGAGGTAGAGTGAACAGCATCTCGAATTCTCTTCTTAGAAGCCTCCATCTTGAGCTGAGCTGCTTCTTGTTTCAAAGCCATATTATAGAACTTATCGAATTCGTCTGGCTCGAACAGAGTGAGAGCAAGCTGAAGTTCATCTTTGAGACCTCCACGGAACTGATAGATTTTGCTCTTTGCATCAGGAATGTCTTGCTTTGCATAGCGAGCGAGGTTTTGGAACTTGACATTATACTGATAGACTGTCATGGAGCCCTGCTTGAGATTGCGGAATTGCTCACGCATACCCTCAATAACACTTGTAGGAATGTGATGCGAGCGGAAATCCCTGCAGAAGTTCTCCCACGAGATCACTTGACCCGGCCTTGAGTCTTTATACTGCTGCCACCAGTCAGCTGCTTGATCTTTCAGTTGGAAGGCTGCAAACTTCACATAGTCATCTTCTTTCACGTTACTGCACTCAAAATGCTTCTTGATATCGGTCAACCAATCCTCAGCATCAAGAGGGTCGACACAGTAACTGAAAGCTTTAGGATTGTTGGCCAGGAACTGATTCAGAGTAGCATGGTGCTGCTGGAAGAAGTTGCCTTGGTTCATTGGAATGCCCTGATTAGCTTGATTAGCTTGCATAGCCTGCATTTGCTGCATCATCTGCATCATCAACTGAGTGTTCTGAGCAGTAGTCTGCATAATTGCTCTCCAAGCCTCAGGCGGAGGAGGAGGTGAAGGAGGACGTTCTGGGACCTCTTCACCCTCTGGGTTAGCATTCGGAACCCTTTTCGGAGCCATCCTGTAAGAGATGACCACGAATCAGCAATTGATTGACAAAAGGAATAAGCTGAATCAATGGAATGAATTGCAACAAGTCTTCACAATAATCATTCGAACAATAAGAACGAATGAAATCATCCGAACAAGAGGAACGAATGAATTTCTTAGTTAATTGATAACATCAGTCTTCACGAGAAGCCACATAGGGATCAAAAGGATAAAAAAAATAAAAAACAACAAGGTACGGAAAGGAACAAACACAAGAGAGGAGTTTCGTCCTAACATCTTTGTGCTGAAAGCATATGAACGCGTTACGAAAAGGTTTTGCAATCCCCGGATCAGCATAGCCAAGGACCCTTTAAGATGCAACTCCTGATAGTAACCTCGGTCATATAACTCCTTCACTCAATGTCGAACCCCGAACTCACTAACCTGCATTCGTTGGAAGAATGCCTACGATCTACTGGATAAAACCCACCTATAGCTTTCCGAAAGATTCCAGTTATGCAATCAGGTGTTGGGGATACACGGGAAGCACCGCGCAATCAACTCTAACCTACATCCAGGTGTATCCATCCTTCAACACATAACCAGTCTTTCTCGGAAACTGTGTACCTCGGACCTTCGAAAAGCATCCACTATAACAAGCTATGGCAATACTCCCGAACTACCTCCCCAGTACTGGGTGATGTCGGGGTTATCTTGCCACTGGCCGTATAGGGGAGATTTTCGATGTCGGCCGTCTTAAGTATTTAGTACTGTCGCGATATACTTGTTACAATGATACCCCGAAGCTCAACTCCTCGGTAACAGGAGGCATCGGGAACAATATCCTTGTCACAAGAACATCGAAACAATCCCAGAATACTCGCGGGATTCCTAAAAAAAATTTTGTGCAAATTTTGAAGATAGGAGAGACAAGAGCAGACGTCAGGAGTCCTCACCAGAGAGAAAGGGGATGGGAAGCAAAGAAATCCTACTCTCCGATATAATATATGACTCAAAAAGTTTTCAGTGTGTGCCTAGACTCAACCGTCAACGGTTCGATCAAACAGTGGGGGCTCCTAGGTCGGAGAAGGCTCTGAATACCAACTTGTAATGCCCAGGATGGAATTATACCTCCTACGTGTCGAGGCACGACTTAAAGGCATAAGTCCATCCTAGAAAGATCTCAAGTTTGGTAATCTTTGCACAACTCATGTAAAAGGGGAAAGTAAACTGAAAATAGTTGGCTTACAATCGCCACGTCACAGAATAACAGTACAAGTCTCAAACATCATACAAAAAGATCACTACAACCCTCTAAGGGCAAAATCCAAATGTCAAAGTACCAAACTCAGATAAATAAAACAACCACAGGCGGATCGAATCCTAGTAAGAGTCTCCACTACTGATCGTCCGGGTAGCGCACGTAGTAACGACTACGCTCCTCGTCGTACTCCCAATCCAGCTCGGTGCCATCACCTGGATAGCTCACGGCTGGACCTGCATCTGGTGTGTGAAGTAACTGTGAGCCACAGAGGACTCAGCAATCCCGTTCCCGGGTAACAGAACTATCAAAGCCTTTAGGAGAGGGAAAGGCTGAAGAAAGAAAAGAGGTGAAGGAACAACAAAGAGTCTGCAGCAGCAACTAGCACTAACTTACGCAAGAGAGAGCGAGAAGAGAAGGCAAAGCGAGAAATGATCACTAAGTGATCCTAGCTACAAGTTCACAAACATAACCCCTCCGTGTTCAACTTCCGAATCCCTATTCGGAAATTGACAGTCACGGAACACACGCTGGTAGTGTATTAGTATCATTGTGTCAAGTTTTCTACAACCGGAATTAACAAGCTCCCATCTGCCACATAACCGCGGGCACGGCTTTCGAAAGTTCAAACCCTGCAGGGGTGTTCCAACTTGACCCATTACAAGCCCACGATCCGCGGAGTCGCAACTCCAAAGTGGGAAGACCCGAGTATCCTCGGAATCCCGTGCTCAAGTTAAACCGAACTAAGGTAAGGCTAATCCAGCAAATCCTCCCGGCGTGTCGACACCCTGATCGTAGCCGCGCGTATCTAGGTCTCAGGACACGACCGGATGGGCGATCCCACGGGTTTTTACCAAACCTTGAGTTTCCTCGAGGTGGCCCCGCGTAACCCCCGTTTCGGACCAACACTCATGTGGAGCACTGGCCCGGGGTTGTTGATTAAGAAAAGGGTTTATAACTCCCTATGCAAGTTTAGTTTGTTATTAGTCAAATAGTACCAATGTTGGGATTTGCTGGAAAAGACTTAGCACATAGCGGTTTATCGAGGGGGTCCCATACACCCCAACCGTGTTAGGAACGCATAATCAAGGAACATAAAACCGGCTTATACGGATCCTAACGGCATGAGTGGAACAAAACACCAAGCAAAAGGCTTAGCCTTCCACCCTTGCCAATATATATGTGATTTCAGTTAAAGCATTTATATAGTGTGATATAACCCAACCAAACTTCAACATGGAGCAAGCATCTTCACTTCACCTGCAACTAGCAACGCTATAAGAAAGGCTGAGCGAAGCGTACTTAGCCAAGCAACGGTTTGCATAGGTAGGGTGGTTAAACATGGCAATTGGTTACAAGTAGGAGGCTGACAAGAAGAACATGGGCATCGAGGCAAAACTATAGATCGAGACTACTAGCAATAGGCGAAGATAGTAAAGTTATCGGGGTTCGGTCATCTTGCCTGAAGAGAAGAAGTTCGGATCAAAAGAAGGGTCCTCGTGCTCAAACTCGTTGGAAACCTCGTGCTCAACCTCGTTGGAAAACTCGTGCTCAACTTCGTGCTCTAAACAAGACAAACACACCAAGCACCAATCAACACGATGCAATGCGCACTCGAAAAACATGTATGCATGATGGATGCACTAAAGATGCACAAGGAGCACGTAAAACATCACTCAAGCAAAACACCTCAAAACAAGATAACAACCTGATATTATTAATCTACACAGAAAATCACCCAAGTTTGATATAAAGTTCGCTGAAATCGGAGTTACGGGCTAAAAGTTATGCCCGAAACAAGATTTGAGCGAAAACTGCAAATTACAGCAACATAGCATCTTGGGAGCTCAAAAAAAATAATCTACAGCACCCAAAAAGCATGGCAAAGGACTTGAACATAAACTAGATATAATGTACAGCAACTAGGTCCAAAGTGCACCCCCAACGGAGTCACGGATCAATAGCAATGATCTTGGACATATTGAACTTTGAAATAAAATTCTGGCAGCAGAATTTTATTGAAAGTTTGGAGCAAAAGATAAACATGCTACAGCCACTCAAATGGACATGTGAGGACATGGATGGAAAGACAACAATATATACTTCATGGAACAATCAAAATCCACCCCAAAACTATCATGCTTTGTCCTACAACATCACACGAACATGGCATCGGAACGTTACAGATTTCAGACTTAGTGAAATTTCACTAAGTCCTAAAACAGCAATATCATCATAGCACACAAAAGAGCAAGTTTAAGACACATCTAAACTAAACATGGCAAAGGGTAAGCACCTCATCAAAATACATATGACGGTGATCCCGAAACACACAAGCATGCATCAATGTGGTGAACACACCGATTACAACGAGCTCAACAACATGGCATTTCATAACAAGTGAAAACACAACATTTGAACATGGCATCTTGCAACGAAGATAACAAGGAAACAATACATCTACCATGCAACCTATCACAAGCAACACGTAGTTCGTGACGAGACGAACACGTGGACATGTCATTTGCATCGTTTGGACAAACGAGCTAAAAGATATCACATGTCAAAGGTGGCACAAAAATAACACATAGCAGCAGTTTATATCATCATACACTCTTGCAACAGCAAAACAAGGCCCTAGATGACTTCTAACATGCATGACAACAACAGGTAAAACGTAGAGGGCATCTCCACGAACATCTGGACATATTACACGCACAAAACGGAGCACCACAGTAAAAGTTATGCATGGTCAAAGTAGGCATAACAGAACAGGAAAAACAGGGGCTAGGGTTTGAATTTGGACCTCTCAGATCTGGATCTGAGGATGAACAGTAGAAGTGGCCCGGAGCTACAGTGCTCGGAGGGCCCGGTGAACAGTGCGGCGACGGCGGCCTGGCTGCCGCGGCCTGGGGAGGCCCAGCTGGGCGGGCGCTGAGCGGGCCCTAGCGCGGTCGCGAGGCGGCGGCCCGAAGGAGCTGCGGTGGAAGGCCCGCGGGGCGATGGCGCGGGCCAGGTGGCGGTGCGGCGGCCCGTGCGGCGAGCGGAGGCGGACTGCGGGAGGCGGCCCAGCCGCTGGGGCTGGCGCGGCCTCGGTGAAGCTGGTGCGGGCCGGCGTACGGGCCTTGCCCTGGCGAAGAGAGCGGTCGCCCGCGGTGCGAAGGGAGAGCGAGCGGTCGGGCCCGGGGAACTGGTCCCCCCTGGACCGGCCCGACGCGGCGCTGACGAGGCCGACGCGGCGCTGACGAGGCCGACGCGGTCGGAGCGCTCGCTGCGGGGAGGCGCGCGGCCTGGCGTTGACTCGTGCGCTCGAGGGAAACGGCGCTGCTGCGTGTAGATCGAGGGATCCTTCGGGATCCCGGCAGGAAAAAAATGGATCTGAGGTAAAAAAAGAAAAAAAAAGAAGGGGAGAGAGGAGGAAGAAGGAGGGGTTGCTCCAAATAGACCTAGGGGTCTATATATAGCAGTGATTTAGGTTTAGGAGGAGTTTTAGGGCGCCAGGAGCCCTCCGATCTGGATCCAACGGATCCGATCGCGGGGATGATTTTAAAAGGACCAGACGGAGATAAAAGAATACCACAGGGGTATTTCCGGGACACGAAGTAAGGGCACTTCGGACCCACACGGACAACGGAGGGAAAAGTCAACGGAGTCCAAACGAGACGAGATTTGAGAGGCGGGTTGCACACAACAAAACAACAACACACAACACAACCTCGCGGCACACCGGTAACGAAAAACGCCCGAACAACAAAGAAGGCCTACGGGACGTCACGGACACGTGAGGGAGCTCCGGAACACGAAACGGACAACGGGAAGAAACGCCACGAACCGGATGCAACCCACTACACAGATGCAATGCAATGCACATGTCTACATGATATGAATGAAAGCCACACACTCACACAACAAAACGACGAAAGCCCGAAAGACAAAGAACCCGAAAAGGAATTAGATGAAGCCGGAGATTTATTATAAGCCCAAAAGGGAAAGTATTACATCCGGGGCATTACACTTCAGGATCTCCATCGTCCTACGAACGCGACCAGGGGGAAAAACTTCAAAAGAATGCATCTCCACAAAGCTGGGCATTTGACGGTGAACTCAATGGGAAATACATGAGGTACCTAATGAGTTGTATTTCAGTGAATTCGTTGAGTGCAAAATACGATGGTGCCAAAGTTTCAAATGGGTAGGCAATAATTCGATGCCTAGACAGAAGCTGGAATGGGGGGGGGGGGCTTGAGCAATGAGAATAATATGGTGTTTGATACCAGGATGAAACATGGTAGAATTTAGCTCGTGAATTACACACGAAGCCAAGTGCAAAGAATACATTAGAATCAGGGTTGTACATGAGAGTCAGGTTTCGATCCCGTGACCTATGGGTTATGGGCCCACCATCTGGGTTAAGAGTAGGAAGGGCGATGACATCTTGCACAGAAAGCAAGGCATGTCAGAGGATAGTCTGTCAGCTAAGTTGGCAACAATGTCGGTACCAAGGACGGGGGACAAAGAGAACCATTTTCTTGCTCGTTGAAACAAGGCGGACCGGTAGGCAAAGTTTTCTTCCATCGGTGGTTACCGGAATGTTACCCGCCATAGTAACAGGGTCTTACCGATAGAGTTGTACAACAAGGTGTTTATATAAGCAGAGAATTATTACTTCTTAGAATATATGTAGATCAAGGAAATGTTAAACAAACAAATGGAAAGGAAAATTGTGATTAAACACAATTATTAGGAGTATATCCATCCCATGGACAAGAAGAACATGGCATACAGGGTAGGAGAGCAAGTTCCCAACCATTCAGAAAAAGAGGCAAGGATCAATCAAGATGTTACCCATACAACGGTGTTTGGATAACTGACCAAGAAACATTTAGCATCACGCCTCCAATGTTCTTATTGATGAGCGGGGCATCATAGTCATGCTTCGAGTTAGCAATGATATGTTGTTTCAATCAAGGGCCAGACTTTGGATACACAAATGATCCATCAGAAGCAACTTATAGAATAAGTCTTACAATGTCCTCCTGGAAGAATGGCTATCCTTGCAAAAGAAATTCTAATGATGGGTCCTCCAGCCAGGGGTGCTAGGCATGACATCATATTACCGGGTCATCAAAGGACCAACATTATAAATACTGGAAAGTTGTCCCAATCATCATATCTGACCGAGATTCAGATCCGATTGGTGTCATGATACCTCAGACTCAGGATGTTCGAGAAGAAAAGGTGCAACTCAAATCAACGAAATGACATTGTAAGATTCTCGGGAAATGAACTATGGGAGCGGGTTTCGAAACAATAGTTCATCATTAACCCAAGGAGAGGATGAGGAACTGGCTGATGGGCTCAACGACAATTCATCGAGAATTCCAAACGGATGGATTTCCACAATAATGTGAACAAGAAGATGACACTTGTCAATTCAAATGTTATAATGTTGTATGCTCGAGGAAAACATACACCATTAATCATTAGTTGAAAGGTGTGCCCGAAATATAACCTTAGGCAGCAAGATCAATGTTAGTGTGACAATTCAATAACCAACAGTCCAAGAACGAATTGTCGATCGTTAACTTCAAAGCAATAGGGTTGCTAGAAGTGCAGAACTCAAGCAGCATCTTTAGCATATTGGTATCCTGGTTGAAAACAACACGGGGACCAAGGAAGAATGGTGATGATGAGGAGTATCTTCATACCGAGAATTTCTAAGAGGTGGGGCAATCCCCACAATATTCTCGACATAAAAGACAGTAATACTTCAATGCAGAACACAACACTAGCTGGAGAGCAAGTTGTATTCATAATGTGGACAGGTTCACGATGAAAGGAAGTCGAGGGTGTTGCCGATGGTAATAAAAATCATCGAGGGCAAGGAGGGCATTTCTCATCATGAACACAGTTGACATCTCGGAATAAGTCAAAGTGTTGAAGGTGATCCGACACATTTGCCGAGAGGTTTCACGAGGATGCAATCTTACAACAATGGCAACAAGCAAGGAATGACAAAGTGGCAAGTTAAAGGATCAATATATAAGATGCAAGCTCGGAACCAAGGTTGCCTTTCAAGACAAGCAACATGATGTTGAAAGCTCGATGTAAGTCATGCTCACACACTGAAGAATTTGTGTACAAGAGAAGGACGAGGTAGCACAGTCAAAGATAGCAAGACCAGGATGCAGCCGATAGTCTAGGAATGACCAGATTGAGTTCAAAGTTTCCCAGTAAAATACTAATGGTATTTGATTTGTAGTGCGGAATAATTTCGCTAGCTAGTGTCCTCGGTTGACAACAACCCAGAACCCGTAGAGTGATCACGACAAGCAAAGACATTACTTCAACAAAGTTAGTAAGATGTGGTGCAATGGTAAGACATCTTCGAGATACCAGGGGGTAATCCTCGAAGGTAGAACATGATAGAAGTAGAACCGGGTCAATGACCTATCACAATAGATACTTCAACCTTTCCAAAGGTAGACGAGGCACTGGAATGAATTCCCATTAGATATATCAGTTCAGAACTGCATGGTCGGAACCATAACTATAAGGAATCAATTCAAGAATACTGAAAGAATCATACAACTGGATAATCATTTGGCAAGAAGCTTCGAGACAGTCTACATCATTTTCATGGGCATGAACACAAAGTTCAAGGTCGACTCCCACTTCTTTAATGCACATCATTTCATTCACCTCTCTCTTTAATAAAACTGTAGTGTTGAAATTCTATTTGGTAGAACACCGAAAGAGTATGACTTGTGAAATCTTTCGGGTTCTCATGGATTACGGGAAGGCATAGGTTCAACCCATCGGGCATCTTAGTAACATATACCACAAGTTTCAAAAGTAAATACTCAAGCTCGAAAGTAGAGCATGGTTGGCCAAGCAGAGGATACAATTTACCAAAGGCATTATGTATCAGGGAAAGAACTCACAAGGTGATTGAATATGAAGGACACTGTCGGATAACAATCCAACAACGGATTGGGCGATCCACAACGAAGCTGATGTGAGTATCGGTACTCACTCAAAGGAAGAAAGAATGCAGAGGCCTCAGATTCAAGAATCACCTGATTAGTCTGATGCTTAAATAGAAAGAAATTATGGTTTCCAAAATGAAGGAACAAAAGAAGACGCTCTGATCAAGGATGGATAAGTTGAAAACACTTAGTTGGAGAATCAATAAATGTTTGAATTGCCGAGAACCAACTCATGTCCGGAATGACGTCTGAGCCGGAAAGATAATTTTAAAAAGGATAACCTGATTACAGCGTGCACACGCACACATTGAATCAATATGCTCAAAATGGCTAAGACAAGGGATGTTAACGAAGACTACTAGTCATATGGAATTAACCATAATGCAAGCAAACAAGAATTTCAAGAGTAACAGGCTGCAGAGGATTTTCAAAAGATCGAAAAGTATTCCGAAGAATTTTGTGAGACACGTGAACAATTGAGAAGAACGGATCCTTGATAAATGTGAGGAAATAACCGTAAGGGTTTTCATGCGAAATAAAACTGCAAGACAGTAAACTCAAAGGATTCTTGGGACAACGGAGAATATTTCGAGGCATCTTGTAACAACAAGAGCGACGAGGAATGACCATGAGAATGGAAAGTGCATGCATATATCCATAAGGATATATCGGTGGCAGTGAATTCCAAAGGCGATGAGCACAAGGGTCTCGGGAATATATCGAGGGATATCCTCAGAACCTTCTGACGAAGCAGGTGATCTTCTGGAATGAGGGCTCTCCGGGAGAAATAGTTACGAGAACCTAGAGTCGGAGTTAGTAAAATATTTTAACTCGAATAGAAGAGAGATCAGAGTCCCAGAGCATAGAAAAGGAAAAAAAGATCATAACACCATCCATCGGTTTTGTGGGCCCGTAAGCCACACACCAAGTCAGTAAATTTGTTTTTTCAAGTACTAGACTCAACTTCGGCCAAGGAGTTGGAAAGGGGGGTTCCTACAGGCAGTCGGCTCTGATACCAACTTGTGACGCCCCCGATTTAACCATACACTAATCATGCATGCAAATGTGTACGACCAAGATCAGGGACTCACTAGAAGATATCACAACACAACTCTAGACACAAATTAAAATAATACAAGCTTTATATTACAAGCCAGGGGCCTCGAGGGCTCGAATACAAAAGCTCGGTTACACCAGATTCAGCGGAAGCAAAATATCTGAGTACAGACATAACTTAAACAAGTTTTCCTTAAGAAGGCTAGCACAAATATAGCAACGATTGAAAAGGCAAGGGCTCCTGCCTGGGACCTCCTAACTACTCCTCGAAGCCGAACTCCACGTAGAAACATCCTCTAGATCTTGTGGCTCCTGGACTCCATCAATCTGGTTGCGTCATCCGAGAAGAAGGAACAAAAGGGGAAACAAGGGGAGCGAAGCAACCGTGAGTACTCATCCAAAGTACTCGAAAGCAAGGATCTACACTACATATGCAATGATATATGTGTAAATGGGTAATATCTATGGGCTAAACTGCAAAATGCCAGAATAAGAGGGGGATAGCTAATCCAATTGAAGACTACGCTTCTGGCAGTCTCCATCTTGCAGTAGTAGAAGAGAGTAGCTGGAAAGTATCAAGTATCCTCTCTTCTAGCAGCCTCTGTCTTGCAGCAGTAGAATAGAATAGATGGTAAGTTCACCAAGTAACATCGTATAGCATAATCCTACCCGGCGATCCTCCCGCACACCACCCTGTGAGAGAGCAACCACCGAGTTTTATCTGGAACTCATCTGGGTGTGTTTTATTAAGTATCTGGTTCTAGTTGTCATGAGGTTAGAGTAAAACTCCGGGTCGTCCTTTTACCAAGGGACATGGCTATTCGAATAGATTAACTTCCCTGCACGGGTGCACCACATAACCCAGCATGCTCGATCCCATTTGGCCGGACACACTTTCCTGGGTCATGCCCGGCCTCAGAAGATCAACACGTCGCAGCCCTACCTAAGCACAACAGAGACGTCAGCACGCCGGTCTAAATCCTAAGCGCACAGGGGTCTGGGCCCATCGCCCAATGCACACCTGCACGTTACGAGGGCGGCCGGTGAGCAGACCTAGCAACCTCCATTACTAAGGAAGTTACGTTACACGGTCCAACCCGGTGTGCGCCGCTAAGTCGCTGGCGTCAAGAAGGCTTCGGCTGATACCATGACGTCGAGAGCCCATAACTATTTCCACGTAGCTAGTTAATGCGTATAGGCCAGCGGACAGACTCAGATCAAATATCCAAACTCGTTAAGCGTGTTATTATGAAGTAACCGCGGAAAACGATGAGGGCCAGGCCACCTCTTGACTGGGTGTCTCAACCAGCCCTGTCGCTCTGCAACAAAGATCCACTTAGGGGCCGTCAGGAACTCAGGCCCACCACTACCTGGATGGAGCCACCTGTCCTTCCAGCCCCCACATCGGAATCACTTGCGGGTACTCATCGAGCCAACCCGACTTTAGTCACATGATGTGTCATGTAAAGTATATGTACAGTATATACCCTTGATCACCACCCGAGGTGATCACGGCCCGATAGTATAGCATGGCAGACGGACAAGAATGTTGGGCCACTGATGGAATAGTAGCATCCTATACTAAGCAATAGGATAGCAGGTAAAGGTATCAACAGTTGTAGCAACAATGACATGCTATGCAGCAGAATAGGAGTTATCGAATCATCAACAGTAGCAATTCTAATGCAAGAATAAGAGAGATGAGAATGGGCGATATCTGGTGATCAAGGGGGGGGCTTGCCTGGTTGCTCTGGCAAGGAGGGGTCGTCATCACCGTAGTCGAACTGGGGGTCGTCGACAGTCTCGGGGTCTACCGGAAAGAAGTAACGGAGGGGAACATAATAAATAACAGAGCAATCAAAGCATCACAAAGCGTAACATGGCAATACGAGGTGCTAGAGGTGACCTATCGCAGTGCTCGATGATATAGGCGAAGAGGAATAACATCGGGAAAGTATTCCCGGTGTTAAGGCATTTTTGGACATTTGGAATGGAGGGGGCGGTTGCATGTTCGCTATGCTAGGGACGTGTGGCGGACAAACGGACTACGTATTCGGATTCGTCTCGTCGTTCTGAGCAACTTTCATGTACAAAGTATTTTCATCCGACCTACGGTTTGTTTTATATTAATTTTTTAAAGTTTTATTCAGTTTTTGAAATTATTTGGTTTATTATTAAGTCATATTAAAAACAGAATATTCCTTTTATACACAGCAGGGGCTAGCCGCAGTCAATGACATGTGGGGCCACGAGACCCAGTTGACCAAGTCAACTGTTGACTGGTCAAAGGTGTGAATAGTGTGTGTGGGACCCTCATGTCATTGTCACATTTTAAATAAATAGTTCTAATTAGTTTAGTTATTAAGTTAATTAAACACAACTAATTAAATTAATTAATTAATTATATATATTTTTCTAATCTTCTTTTCTTTTTTTGGGGGAGGGGGG
>LR738712.1:533946555-534021766 GCA_902687465.1 Secale cereale | reverse complement strand
CCACCTGTCATAGGCCTAGAGGCCTAGCGGGGCGGGCGGCTTAACATGCCCGGGCGCCCGTGGTGGCTAACCCCGCCTAGGCGCAAGGCGAGGCCGAAGCCATGGCGAGTTAGGCCGGCGAAGGGGAGGTGGCTGGCGGTATGCGAGGGAGGAGCAGCGGCTTCGGGGGAAGCGGGGCGCGAGCGGCGGCCGGGCGCGGCAGAGCTACGCGTGAGGCCGCCGGCGGCGCTGGGGCGATGCGCGCGTGGCTGGGCGGCAACAGGAGGGTAGCAGGCGAGCAGCGTGCGGGCGATGGAGCTCGGCAGGGCGCTGGAGGTCCGGGACGACGGGGAGCAGTAGCAGCGGCGGTGCGGTGGCGGGCTATAGTGGCCAGGCTCAGATGCCGGCGACAAGGTGGAGCGGCGGCGGCAACAGGCGCGCTTGGCCATCGACGATGCAGGGCATGGGGAGAGGAGGTAGGGGTCGCATTGGAAGGTGGGGAAGGCAAGGAGCACGACGCCGTGCTTGGATGCGAGCTGTAGCGGCTGTGGCCGCGGCTGCGCCATGCCCGGCGGCGAGGAGCTTCGGCTCCGATGGCATCGGTGGCTACGGGCACCAATTAAATATAAAACAGTAGCCAGAGCTTCGGCTACGATGTACAATATTGTGGTGCCGTACAAAAAGTTTCAAGGCACTTGGAATAGTTTAAGTATTTTTTATTTAAAGAAAAGGTCAATTAAATGGTTGTTGTTCCACTATTTAATTCCTACGAGCATTTTAGCAACTCAAATAATGTTGGTTTCTACATGAAAAATAGTTAGTGAATATTTGCAATATCTCAAACATTTTTGTTTTAATATTTTAAAACCTTCACCGTTTGACTTGATTTTGAATTTGAATTTGAATCGGTTTCAAATCAACGCGAGTTTATCAACAGTAGCCGAGGTGACATGGCATCATTAGCAGAGGTTCACTGTAGCTTAATTATCCGGGCGTCATAGATAGTCTCACATCGACTAGGCATATTAACGGGCTATGGAGATATCCATCAATAGATATCAATGTGAGTGAGTAGGGATTGCCATGCAACAGATGCACTAGAGCTAAAAATGTATGAAAGCTCAACAAAAGAAACTAAGTGGGTGTGCATCCAACTTGCTTGCTAACGAAGACCTAGGGCATTTGAGGAAGCCCATCGTTGGAATATACAAGCCAGGTTCTATAATGAAAATTACCACTAGTCTATGAAAGTGACTAAACATGAGACTCTCTATCATGAAGAACATGGTGCTACTTTGAAGCACAAGTGTGGAAAAAGATAGTAGCAATTGTCCCTTTTTTCTTTTATTTTTTTATTTTTTTGGGCCTTTCTTTTTTTCTTTGGCCTTTCCTTCTTTTTTTCCGGAGGGGCTTTCTTTATTTAGCCTTTCCTCACATGGGACAATGCTCTAATAATGATGATCATCACACTTATATTGATTTACAACTCAATATTACAACTCGATACTAGAACAAAGTATGACTCTATATGAATGCCTCCGGGATGTGCAATGAATCAAGAGTGACATGTATGAAAAATTATGCATGGTGGCTTTGCCACAAATACGATGTCAACTATATGATCATGCATGGCAATATGACAATATGAAGCGTGTCATATGAACGGAACAGTGGAAAGTTGCATGGCAATATATCTCGGAATGGCTACGGAAATGCCATGATAGGTAGGTATGGTGGCTGTTTTGAGGAAGCTATATGATGGCTCTTTAGAGGAAGGATATATAGTGGGTGTATGGTACCAGCGAAAATTGTGCGGTACAAGAGAGGCTAGCAATGGTGGAAGGGTGAGAGTGCGTATAATCCATGGACTCAACATTAGTCATAAGAACTCATATACTTATTGCAAAAATTTATGAGTCATCAAAACAAAGCCATCAACGCATGCTCCTAGGGGGGAGGTTGGTAGGAGTTAACCATCGCGCGCCCCCGACCTGCACACAAAGGATGACACTCTACAAATACCTCATGCTCTAACTTCGTCACATAGCGGTTCACCATATGTGCATGCTACGGGAATCACTAACATTAACACAAGTATTTCTAAATTTCTTAATAACTGTACTAGCATGACTCTAATATCACTATCCTCATATCTCAAAACAATTATCAAGCATCCAACTTCTCATCATATTCAATGCACTTAGTATGAAAGTTTTTACTACATTCATCTAGGATGCCTATCATGTGAAGGCTAATTTTATAGCCAAAGCACATTACCATGCTGTTTTAATAGACTCTCACAAGGATATAAGTGAGGCATGAGAGATCAACAATTTCTACAAAATATAATTACCACCATGCTCTAAAAGATATAAGTGAAGCACTAGAGCAAAAACCATTCAACTCAAAAGATATAAGTGAAGCACATAGAGTGTTCTAACAATTCCTAGGCCATATTTAACTCTCTCAAATAGGTGTGTCCAGCAAGGATGATTGTGGAAAACTAACAAGCAAAGACTCAAATGATAGACGACGCTCCAAGTAAAACACATATCATGTGGTGAATAAAAATATAGCTCTGAGTATAGTTACCGATGGATGAAGACGAAAGAGGGGATGCCTTCTAGGGGCATCCCCAAGCTTAGGCTTTTGGTTGTACTTGAATTTTACCTTGGGGTGCCTTGGTAATCCCCAAGCTTAGGCTCTTGCCACTCTTTGTTCCATAGTCCATCAAAGCAATACTCAAAACATGAAAACTTCACAACACAAAACTTAGACAAAAATCTCGTGAGCTCCGTTAGTATAAGAAAACAAACCACTACTCAAAGGTACTGCAATGAACTCATTATTTGTTTATATTGGTGTTAAACCTACTGTATTACAAGTTCTCTATGATTCATATCCTCCAATACTACTCATAGATTCATCAAAATAAGCAAACAACACAAGAAAAACAGAATCTGTCAAAAACAGAACAGTTTGTAGTAATGTGTAACTTTCGCATACTTCTGTAACTCCAAAAAAATTGAATTAAATTGGTAAACGTGAGGTATTTGTATATTAATCATCTTCAAACAGAATCAACTAAATAGCACTCTCCAGTAAAATCTGGTGACCATTCTAGCGAGCGCTAATGATTCTGTTTTTCCCAGCACGATCATATAAACTTCACACAAGTCTTCCCAAAGGTTCTACTTGGCACAAACACTAATTAAAACACAAAACCACATCTAAACATAAGCTAGATGCAATATTTATTCCTAAACAGAAGCAAAAACAAAAAATATAAAATTGGGTTGCCTCCCAACAAGCGCTATCGTTTTACGCCCCTAGCTAGGCACGATACATGGATAGATCTAGGTATTGCCATCTTTGGAAGGAAATCCATAAGTGGCTCTCATAATAGATTCATATGGTAGTTTGATTTTCTTTCTCAGAAAGTGTTTCATGCCTTTCCTTAACGGAAATAGGAATCTAATATTTCCTTCCTTCATATCAATAATTGCACCAACCGTTCTAAGGAAAGGTCTACCAAGAATAATAGGACACGAAGGATTGCAATCTATATCAAGAACAAAGAAATCTACGGGCACATAATTCTTATTGGCAACAATAAGAACATCATTAATCCTTCCCAAAGGTCTCTTAATAGTGGAATCTGCAAGATGCAAATTTAAAGAACAGTCATCAAGCTCATGGAAACCTAGCAAATCACACAAAGTTTTTGGGATAGTGGAGACACTTGCACCCAAATCACACAAAGCAAAACACTCATGATCTTTTATTTTAATTTTAATAGTAGGCTCCCACTCATCATAAAGCTTTCTAGGGATAGAAACTTCCAATTCAAGTTTTTCTTCATAAGATTGCATCAAAGCATCAACTATGTGTTTGGTAAAAGCTTTATTTTGACTATAAGCATGCGGAGAGTTTAGTACGGACTGCAATAAGGAAATACAATCAATCAAAGAGCAATTATCATAATTGAATCCCTTGAAATCCAAAGTAGTGGGTTCATCACTATGCAAAGTTTTAATCTCTTCACTCTCACTTTTAACAAATTTAGCATAAAGATCTAAAAACTCTGAATCATTGGGACACCTTTCAATTAAAGTAGACTCATCTCCAATCCTATCTTTATCAAGATTTATACTAGAAAACAAGGATCTAATAGGAGACACATCAATAACTTTCAGATCTTCATCTTTATTTTCTTGATAACTAGAAGAACATGCTTTTATATAACTTTCTCTTTTAGCATGCATCCTAGCGGTCCTTTCTTTGCATTCATCAATGGAAATTGTCATAGCTTTGAGAGACTCATTGATATCATGCTTAGGTGGGATAGATTTAAGTTTCAAAGAATCAACATCAATAGTAATTCTATCCACACTTCTAGCCAATTTATTAATCTTAAGCAATTTTTCTTCAAGCAAAGCATTGAAATTCTTTTGCGAATTCATAAACTCCTTAACACTAGTTTAAAATTCAAAAGGCATCTTTCCATAAGAGTTGTTGTAGGAATTACCATAATTATTAGAGGAATTACTAGGAAATGGCCTAGGATTAAAATTTTCTCTATAAGAATTGTTACCAAAATTATTCCTACCAACAAAATTCACATCCAAAGATTCATTATTATTTTCAATCAACGTGGACAAAGGCATATCATTAGGATCAGAAGAAACACTCTTAGCAGCAAATAATTTCATAAGTTCATACATCTTTCCACTCAAAGCACTAATCTCTTCAATAGCATGTACTTTTTTACTAGTAGATCTTTCAGTGTGCCATTGAGAATAATTAACCATAATATTATCTAGGAGTTTGGTAGCTTCTCCTAAGGTAGTTTCCATGAAAGTGCCTCCTACGGCCGAATCTAAAAGATTTCTAAGAAGCAAAATTCAAGCCAGCATAAAAGCTTTGAATAATCATCCATAAGTTCGAACCATGTGTAGGGTAATTACGTATCATTAATTTCATTCTCTCCCAAGCTTGTGCAACATGCTCATGATCTAGTTGCTTAAAATTCATAATATCGTTTCTAAGAGAGATGATCTTAGCAGGAGGGAAATACTTAGAGATAAAAGCATCTTTGCACTTATTCCACGAATCAATACTATTTCTAGGCAAAGAGGAAAACCAAGTTTTAGCACGATCTCTAAGTGAAAACGGAAATAACTTTTATTTAACAATATCGTTATCCGTATCCCTTTTCTTTTGCATATCACACAAATCAACAAAGTTGTTTAGATGGATAGCGGCATCTTACTAGGAAGGCCGGAAAATTGATCTTTCATGACAAGATTCAACAGAGCAGCATTGATCTCACAAGATTCAGCATCGGTAATAGGAGTAATCGGAGTGCTAATAAAATCATTATTGTTGGTATTGGAGAAGTCGTACTGTTCTGAGACATAGTGACAAGCAAGCAATCCAACACACAAGAAAACAAGAAGCAAGCGAACGGTAAACACAAGGCAAAAAGAAGGGCAAATAAAACGGCAAGGGTGAAGCGGGGGAGAGGAAAACGAGAGGCAAAAAAGTAATGTGAAGGATAAGGGTTTGTGATAGGTACTTGGTATATGACTTTTGCGTAAGCCTCCCCGACAACGGCGCTAGAAATTCTTCTTGCTACTTCTCGAGCTTGCGTTGTATTCCCTCGAAGAGTAAAGGGTGATGCAGCATAGTAGCGTAAGTATTTCCCTTAGTTTTTGAGAACCAAGGTATCAATCCAGTAGGAGACCATGCGCGAGTCCCTCAAACCTGCACAAACAAATAAGAACTTCGCAGCCAACGCGATAAGGGGTTGTCAATCCCTTTACGGTCACTTATGAAAGTGAGATCTGATAGAGATGATAGCTTGACATTTTTGGTATTTTTGGATATAAGAACAGAAAGTAAAAGCGGAAAAGTAAAGTAGATTGTAGATTGATATGTTGAGAATAGACTCGGGGGGCCATAGTTTTCTCTAGTGGATTCTCTCATGATAGCGGTATTCTACGGCGGGTGAACAAATTACTGTCGAGCAATTGATAGAAAAGCGAATAATTGTGAGACTATCTAGGCATGATCATTATATATAGCCATCACGTCCGAGACAAGTAGACCGAAACGATTCTGCATCTACTACTATTACTCCACACATCGACCGCTATCCAGCATGCATCTAGAGTATTAAGTTCATAAGAACGAAGTAACGCCTTAAGCAAGATGACATGATGTAGAGGGATAAACTCAAACATAGTGATATAAACCCCATCTTTTTATCCTCGATGGAACAATACAATACGTGCCTTGCTGCCCTACTGTCATTGGGAAAGGACACCGCAAGATTGAACCCAAAGCCAAGCACTTCTCCCATTGCAAGAACTATAGATCTAGTAGGCCAAACCAAACCAATAATTCGAAGAGACTTGCAAGGATATTATAATCATACATAAAGAGTTTAGAAAAGAACCAAATATTTCTCATAGATAATCTTGATCATAAACCCACAATTCATCGGATCTCGACAAACACACCGCAAAAAGAGATTACATCAAATAGATCTCCTCCAAGACCGAGGAGAACTTGGTATTGAGATCCAAAGAGGGAGAAGAAACCATCTAGATACTAGCTATGGACCCGAAGGTCTGTGGTAAACTACTCACAACTCATGGTGTGGTGATGATGATGATGATGTAGAAGCACTCCGTGGAAGATCCCCCCTCCGGCGGAGCTCCGGAACAGGCCCCGAGATGGGATCTCACGGGAACAGAAGGTTGCGGCGATGGAACTAGGGTTTTCTCTGTTGTTCTGATGGTTTTGGGGTACGTAGATATATATATAGGAAGAAGGAGGGCACCGGGGGCCAGGCGGGGTGCCCACGAGGCAGGGGCGCGCCCTATAGGGAGGGGGCGCCCCCACCCTCATGGACGCCACGTCAACCCTACTCCGTGGTTCTCAAGTCTCCCGTGCGTATTTTGCTCCAAAAATATCTCTCCCGAAGGTTTCATTCCGTTTGGACTCCGTTTGATATTCCTTTTCTGTAAAACCCTGAAATAGACAATAAACAACTATCTGGACTGGGCCTTTGGGTTAATAGGTTAGTCCCAAAAGTAATATAAAAGTGTATAACAAAGCCCATTAAACATCGAAAACATCATAAATAATAGCATGGAACAATAAAAAATTATAGATACGTTGGAGACGTATCAGGTACCTTTGTGCTTCTATTAACTCAACCATCCGTTGAACCATCGACAGAGCACAACAAGCGAAGGAAATCAGGCCCCGGCAACTACTTTCCCGCCGAGCCCCCAGGGGCCGCCGGCAAAGATGTTGCCGGGGACGCTGAGCCTGCCGTAGGGCAACAGACTCCGGCGGGACGTCAAGCCCTGGCCATAGAGACAATTGCTCCTATGGCAGAGGAGATGCCTTTAGTACTTACCGTCGAGCCCCAGGCTCCGACATGGGTGCAACATACCGTCTGATTTCTCCAAACAGGGGAGCTTCCTGAGGAACAGGAAGAAGCGGAGAAAGTAGCACGTCGGTCTGCCGTGTATCAGTTCGTCGATGACGCCCTGTACTGAAAAAGGCCGAACGACGTGAAATTGAAGTGCATTCCCCGGGAGGAAGGACTGGAGCTGTTGGCAGAGATACACGGGGGCATATGTGGCTCCCACATAGGGTCAAGGGCCCTTGCCGGCAAGGCATTCCGGCAAGATTCTTCTGGCCCACTTCCCTCCAAGATGCAACGACACGAGTAACCAAGTGTGAAGCGTGTCAATTCCATTCAAAGAAGCTTCATCAACCAGCTCAAGCTCTCCAAACAATCCCTCTTTCCTGGCCATTCTTGGTCTAGGGGCTCGAAATATTGGGCCCCTTTCCCCGTGTTGTCGGGGGCTTTGAGTACTTGTACATTGCAATCAACAAGTTCACAAAGTGGCCAGAGGTGGAAGTAGTGAGAAAGGTGACAGCACAATCAGTCATCAAGTTCTTCAAGGGCCTAGTCTGCCGTTTTGGTGTACCAAACAGGGTCATCACCGACAACGGCACGCAGTTCACAAGCCGCACCTTCATACAATACATTCAAGACCTCGGCAGCAAGGTCTGTTTTGCTTCTGTTGCGCATCCTCGAAGCAACGGCCAGGAGAGAGGGCAAATGCAGAAGTACTGCGAGGCCTCCAGACAAGGACTTTTGACAGGCTGCACAAGTGCGGAAGGCACAGGATTGTTGAATTGCTGGCGGTTCTTTAGTCAATTAGAATGACACCAAATCGAGCCACCGGCCAGACACCCTTCTCCCTCGTTTACGGGGCGGAAGTAGTGCTCCCCACGGAACTCACATACGGGTCACCCCGAGTGCTCGCTTATGATGAGCTTGAGCAAGAGCAACTGCAGCAAGATGACACAATGCTCCTCGAGGAAAATCGTCTTCTCGCAGCTGTGCGAGCAGCACGCTACCAGCAAACCTTGTGTCGCTACCATAGCCGCAAGGTTCATGCCCGAAGCTTTGAGGAAGGCAACCTTGTTCTTCGGCGCGTTTAGTTGGCCAAGAATTCCAACAAGTTGACGCCGAAGTGGGAAGGCCCTTATCGAGTAATACGAGTCACCAGGCCTGGCACAGTTCACCTGGAGACCGAAGATGGTATTCCAGTGAGCAATTCCTGGAACATCGAACATCTTCGCAAGTTTTACCCGTAAGGCGTGGTTGCCGGGCTCCCCGACAAACCACCCTTTTGTACAAGCCTTGCCGGCAAGGCATGTAACCCTTTGTACAAAGCCAGGCGCAGACCCTGAGCATACATAAATGAAGCGCTGGCGTGATGTCTACACACGCTTCTATTCTTGTAGACAGTGTTGGGCCTCCAAGAGCAGAGGTTTGTAGGACAGCAGCAAATTTCCCTTAAGTGAGTAACCCAAGGTTTATCGAACTCAGGGAAGTGGAGGTTGAACGTACCCCTTTCAAGCAACCCTGCAATCAAGATACAAGAAGTCTCTTGTGTCCCCAACACACCTAATACACTTGTTAGATGTATAGGTGCACTAGTTCGGCGAAGAGATGTTAAATGGCAAGTGATATGGATGGCAAAACAAAGTAATATAAATCTGTAATAAAAAGTGCAGCAAGCAAACAAGTGGTAAACGTGAGCACAAATGGTATTGCAATGGTGGAAACAAGGCCTAGGGATCATACTTTCACTAGTGGCAACTCCCAACAACATTAACATAATCGAATCACATGATATTTCCCATAAAACATGCAAGTGGGACGCACCCGGAGGTCATTCCTTTGTGGTCAAGAGAGGACGAGAATTATGTAGGGCTACAAAAAGCACACCTCAAAGTTCGTAGTTCTCAATCTTTGGATTTCCCAATGTCACCGCGGCCATCCAAAGAGAGTACCACAATCACCACAACATATCTAAAGGATAGTCAAACACAAGCACCAAGAGACTCTCAATCTTCAATCCACACACAAAAGAGGAAATCACTCATGAAAATATTCTTCTAATCCATGTCCAATAGACCGCTGTCACCTTGGTCTCGGAGATTATACTAGATAAAGACAAGTGAGTACATCAATCCAATACATAGAGGAAGGGGAAATATCATGGGATCACCCTAGATTAACATAGCCTACGATCACAACGAAGATCACATCATGGGAGAGAGAATTGACCACATAGCTACTGGTAGAAACCTCAGCCCCGAGGAGGAACTACTCCCGCATCATGGAGGAAGGAAGCAACGTCGATGGAGATGAATCCAGGAGCACTTCCCCGTCCCGGCAGGGTGCCGGCACAGGAATTCTGGTCCCCCGAAACTTGGTGGCGATGGCGGCGGAGACCGGAATAGCTTCTGGAGAAAAGGGCTCTAGAATAAGGGTTTCCGCGACGCGGTGTAAATATATGCCAAAGGGGGGCACCAGAGGAGCTAAGGGGGGCCCAGGCGGCCTGGCGCGGCGGCCAGGAGGGGGGCCGCGCCCTCAGGGCACCTGGAGCCCCTGTGGCCCCCCTCTGGCCCTACTTCGGCCGCATGGAAGCTTCTGGAGCGCTGCTTTTTTATATATTTTTCCCGGAATTTTTCTGGCAATTTAAGTAATGGGAAAACCTGAAATACAAAAACAGCAGAAAACAGAAACTGGCACTGGGGTGCACTGAGTTAATAGGTTAGTCCAAATATGATCAAAAGTGTATGGAAGTGCATAAATATCATAGCAATATCACACAAAAGAGGCATGGAGCAAGCAGAAATTATAGATACGTTTTGGACGTATCATGGCGCCCTAAGTTTTAGCATGCATGCTAGGTTGAGTCTCTTTCTCTGTTAGGGTTGATAGTGCTTGGCGGTGACTAACCCCTAGCATAGAGGTCGAGTGTGCGTCTCTCTGTTCCTTTCCATCCTCTTTTGTTCACAGGATGCATGGACATTTCCGCTGAGCTATTTGGGAGAAAGAGGATAGGCTAACGCTCCGACCATGACGAACTAAAGTTGCCGGGGGCTGCAGGTCCAAGGGTTCGACCACGGCATGACAGGGTTGCCGGGGGCTACAAGATCAGATAAGCCTTTTATCACCCACTCCTTACTTCCGTGTGAATCTTAAACGTACGAAACTTCACTCGCTCTTATACCATCATGCTCCCTTTTTCCCTGCATCCAACAAACTTTATTTTGGACCGGAACTCGGTAGTAGTGTGATGGGAAAAGAGCAGACGAAGGGCCCAATCCTACTCTGCTCCTACTTCCGCCAAGGGCGTGAATGTGGTCGAGATATAGAGCAGGAAGACGGCAAGGCCTGTTGCGGGGGGACGATGTTTATCTTAAGATAACAAGGATTCGTTCTTTGGTGTGGCCCTTTGATACGTCTCCGTCGTATCTATAATTTTTTTATTGTTCCATGCCAATATTCTACAACTTTCATATACTTTTGGCAACTTTTTATACTATTTTTTGGGACTAACATATTGATCCAGTGCCCAGTGCCAGTTCATGTTTGTTGCATGTTTTTTGTTTCGCAGAATATCCATATCAAACGGAGTCCAAGCGGAATAAAAACGGACGGAGATTTTTTTGGAATATATGTGAATTTTGGGAAGCGAAACTAACACGAGACGATGCTCGAGTGGGCCTCGAGGGTGGGGGGCGCCCCCCTGCCCAGGGCGCGCCCTGGGCCCTCGATCCCACACCGTAAGGCGGTTGATGCCCTTCTTTCGCCACAAGAAAGCCAATTTCCGGATAAAAATCGTGTCAAAAGATGATCCCAATTGGAGTTACGGATCTCCGGGAATTTAAGAAACGGTGAAGGGCCAGAATCAGGGAACGGAGAAACAGAGAGAGGCAGAGAGACAGATCCAATCTCGGAGGGGCTCTCGCCCCTCCGCCGCCATGGAGGCCATGGACTAGAGGGGAAACCCTTCTCCCACCTAGGGAGATGGTCAAGGAAGAAGAAGAAGGAGGGGGCTCTCTCCCCCTCGCTTCCGGTGGCGCCGGAGTGCCACCGGGGCCATCATCGTGTGACGGCGATCTACGCCAACACCTCCATCATCTTCACCTACATATCCATCACCTTCCCCCACCTATCTACAGCGGTCCACTCTCCCGCAACCCTCTGTACCCTCTACTTGAACATGGTGTTGTATGATTCATATTATTATCCAACGATGTGTTGCCATCCTATGATCTCTGAGTATATTATCGTTGTCCTATCGGTGATTGGTGAATTGCTATGATTGATTTAAATTTCTTGTGGTTATGTTGCTGTCCTTTGGTGCCCATCATATGAGCGCGCGTGTGGATCACACCATAGGGTTAGTTGTATGTTGATAGGACTACGTATTGGAGGGCAAGAGTGACAGGAACTTCAACCTAGCATAGAAATTGATGCATATGGGATTGAAGGGGGACCAATATATCTTAATGCTATGGTTGGGTTTTACCTTAATGAACGTTAGTAGTTGCGGATGCTTGCTAATAGTTCCAATCATAAGTGCATAGAATTCCAAGTAAGGGATGACATGCTAGCAGTGGCCTCTCCCACATAAAACTTGTTATCAGTCTAGTAACGTAGTCAATTGCTTAGGGGCAATTTCGCAACTCTTACCACCACTTTTCCACACTCGATATCATTAACTTTAGTTGTGTCCTTATCTTAACATCCCCTAGTTTTATTAACGTGCTCTTTATATTCTTGCAAACCTATCCCACAAAAACCACAAAGTACTTCAAGTTTTATACTTGTTCTAGGTAAAGTAAACGTCAAGCGTGCGTAGAGTTGTATCGGTGGTCAATAGAACTTGAGGAAATATTTGTTCTGCCTTTAGCTCCTCGTTGTGTTCGACACTCTTACTTATCGAAAGAGGCTACAACTGATCCCCTACACTTGTGGGTTACCACTCTTGCCCACGCACAAAAGAAACCCGGCAAACACCCTCCTCTCCATTAATACGTTGTAAACAAGTACAATTCATACGGAATGCATACATGAACGATGGGATTACAAGATTTAAATCTTACAAAGGCCTGTAGGCTTAAAAACTGAAAAGAGATAAGGTGACTGTAATCCCTTTCTTGTCCCTCTCCTCAGGAAATGGAACAAGATGGTAAAAGGGCAAAGGGAGCGCCTAGGCGAAGCACAAGCAGCAGAAAGCACCAAGAGAACATCCCGGTGGCCGTCCCGAAGAAGGCTGGTGATAATGGTGTCGGGAGAAGAACCGAGAGATGAGGCAGCGGGCCGGCAGCATGCAAGAAAGGCATTTGATGCCCGCGTACTCCGACTTGACAGCCGCCGCCCACCTTCTTTGTCTTCTCCGGCCTCCCAACGCCAGCTGCCCAAGGAGGCGACCCCGAGAAGTTCGAGGGGCTGGCGATGCAGATGATGGTGCTGCCGGCGTCGCCCAGGGGACAGTGTGTCCGATGCCTAGTCGGACCTTTCATCCTCCCGCCTGCTGCCCTTGTCGTCGATGTCGCTGTCCTCTCTATCACTATCGCTCGAGGAGGAGTTTTCATCATCGGTCGAGCTCTCCCCACAGCACCCTAGACTGTGTCCTGAGCGCCCGAAGACCTTGACGGAGAGCAGATCGCTCTCCACTAACTTGAAGCAGAGGATGTGCCCCTTCATCAAGTAGTGGGCACGCACGAAGGTCTTCCACCACCGACGGAGAAGCATTACATGAGGGGCGGGGAACTTGGTGTTCACCCACATGGCGCCATTGCAACACCCCTCCATGTGAAGCCTCAACCTCGATGGCTGGTCGACCTCCAACACCCTCGCAAACGCTTCAGGAAGACGAAGGTGACTGCGCGGCGGCTCGCGTAGTTGCAGAATGAACTCCAGCACCATGTCCCCGACATGGCCACATGGTGAGGCAGGAGGAGACGGCAGAGGAGATGGAGACGGAGATGATGACGATGCGGGTGTCCCCCATCCTTGCCCGCCTCTGCCTCGACCGCCTCGTCGACCACGACCCCAGTCGATGCCTCTACATCTAGTATGGCCCTCATCTTGGGCGTCCTCCTCTTCTTTGACCGCCGCCGCAATCTGACGAGAGGAAGACCTGGTCGCTTCCGCAGGGGCACGGCCACGGCCATGCCCTCTCGTCATGACTTGGGAAGGAAAGGGGTCGGACTGGACGAGGATGAGCGGGGCGGGGAGCACTATCCCTCTCCCCTTCTTTATAGGAGAGCGAGACCAAGCAAGCCTAAAGGCGACCGCCCGAATCGGCCAATACAGTCACCGGAGGCGCAAGGAAACAAGACCGACCCGCTGCCCCAATCTGCAGCGCCCGCCCCCCGCCCCGGCGTTAATGCCCGCACCCTCTGCGTCCGCCACCTGCCCTCCCCGATGCATGAGGGGCCCGTGGCGGGAGGATCGGGATTCAGATGGCGCGTGGTATGACCGTTTCGCGCCCCGTGATCATGGGGCGACCCAAATCCACTTAGTAAATGAGCCGCACCCCCGCAACTTCCTCTATTTTTTATGAGGAGAACGCGAACCGCCTCTTTACTATTTGGAACCATGGGGTGACGCAAGCATGCTACGATCACCCCATGCACGACCCCACGTCATGCGCAGATCGTGGGGAAGCGCAACCACCACCAGAGTTACTGCAGTAAAAAGAATCCGGCCCCACTGCCTACGCACCATTATGGGCCTAGCCCAACAATGCATCGCGCTTATGTATGGCCCAGGCCCGAGGGCTCCTGTCGGTGTACAAAAGTAGCGGCGCTCCTTTGTACCCCTTACTTGTGCACGGGAAGTAAGAGCCACGCCTACGGCCACACTTAACAAGGCAGAGGAGGGAAACCAAAGCACAAGACTACCAGGGCAGCGCCATGACAGTGGTGCAAGAAGGCCAAGCAACAAGCAACAAGATAGGCTTCCCACGACAAAACCCTTGTCGGGGCGGCCTACACAATACTGGCAAGAACCCTTGCCGGGGAAACTCACCCAACGCCTCCATTGCAGCCACCCTTGAGCCCAGGAGCTCCGATACCATCAACAACGTTGGAACCAAGGCTCGAGAAGCGCCTGCGTGATGGCATGCATATCTTTATGGAGACAAGGGTCTACGGATCCTAGATGAGAACCAGAAGACAAGACGACCGCAAGTCTCCTTGCCGAGGATGCCCACGAGGCCCCGGCAAGGCTCCTTGCCGAAGACACCCCCGAAGCCCCGGCAAGCCTCTTGTCGAGGACTCTCAGAGAGGCCTCGGCAAGACCCTTGCCGGGAACAGACGCAAGACCGCGGCAAGCCCTTGCCACCCCATCATTGCCTCAGCTGGGCGGCCGACCCATTAGCTCAGGCAAGTACCCACATGGCAGTACGTGGTTCCTGATCCAGCTAGTAAAGCACCTGCGTGATGGCATGCAGATCTTCATGAAGACCCTACCACCACGCCATCTCAGCTGCCTGCACCGTTGGCTTGTACGCGCGTCGCAACCAGACGGAGCGGCAGCGGACGGGACGGGGCTCGTTCCCGTCCTCGATAAAGCAAGTGAACATGTAAGTAGCTCATTTAATGCATCTTGTCCCGCAATGGCATGAGATAAGCTTGTACACTGTATACCTTTCCACCTCATGTGTGCCACTGTGGCAGCCCCTTTTGACTATAAAAGGAGGCCCGAGGCATACTAGAGAAGGATTCATATCTTTTGGACTAGGCGTGCACCGTAGCTAGTTCGAGAGCTCAAGAACACTCAAATACACATCAAAGCAGGACTAGGGTATTACGCATCTTTGTGGCGCGAACCTGGGTAAACGATCCTTGTGCTGACTCCTAGACCCGCTCTTTGCACAAACCCACGCCCGTCAACCGTAGAAGGGATTCCAGTGATCCCATAGGTGTCGTTTCCCCAACACTTGTTATTGAACCATTTGATGTTTGCGGCTTTGATTATATGTGACCTTTTTCTTCCTCTAATGGGTATACACATATCTTAGTTGCTATTGATTATGTTACTAAGTGGGTAGAAGCTATTCCAACTAGTAGTGCTGATCATAACACTTCTATTACGATGCTTAAAGAAGTTATTTTGCCGAGGTTTCGAGTCCCTAGATATTTGATGATTGGTGGTGGTTCACATTTTATTCATGGCGTTTCTGTAAAATGCTTGCTAAATATGATGTTAACCATAGAATTGCTTCTCCATATCATACTCAGTCTAGTGGTCAAGTAGAACTGAGCAATAGAGATATTAAATTGATTTTGCAAAAGACTGTTAATAGATCTAGAAAGAACTGGTCTAAGAAACTTGATGATGCATTACGGGCTTATAGAACTACTTATAAAAACCTCATGGGTATGTGTCCATACAAAATGGTTTATGGGAAAGCATGTCACTTAACTCTAGAATTAGAACATAAGGCTTATTGGGCTATCAAAGAGCTCAACTATGATTCCAAACTTGCCGGTGAATGGAGAACCCAAAAGAGGCTATCTAACATAAGCTCGCTTGATGAATGGAGAACCCAAGCCTATGAGAATGCCAAGTTGTTTAAAGAAAAGGTTAAAAGATGGCATGACAAAAGGATACAAAAGCGTGAGTTTAAGATTTTTTGCAGGAAAACTTCTATCTAAATGGGAAGGTCCTTACATTATCGAGGAGGTCTACCGTTCCAGTGCCATCAAAATAACCAACTCTGAAGGCACAAATCCGAAGGTGATAAACGGTCAAAGAATCAAACATAACATCTTAGGTACTCCCATAAATGTTGAGACCAATATAGTTAATATCATAACACCGGAGGAGTACATAAGGGATACTTTCCAGAATGTTCCAGACTTTGAAAAGGAATAGGTATGTGGTACAGTTAGTAAACCGACTCCAAAATGTTTCCAATAGCAAATTTTCTTCATTTTGGAATATCTATAAAAAATAAAAAATAAAAGTAGTCCGAAGAGTGCACGAGGCGACCACAAGGGTGGAGAGTGCGCCCTACCCCCTGGGCGCGCCCCCTACCTTGTGGCCACCTCGTGTCCCCTTCGGACTCCATTTTCTTGCACGATACTTTTTTTGGTTGGTGAAAATTCATTATATAATCTCCTGAAGGTTTTGACCACCGTACCACGACAAAATCCTCTGCTCTTCTTTCGTGCTATTTTATGGGCAGATATAAAAATATGTCTTCTCAAGATTCAGATGGAGATAGCTATGTTTCGCACTATGTTTCGAACCCGAGGGCCTATGGGATCTCTTTCCTTATGCTGGGAATTCGGAGGAGGAAGAAGACTCCGATTTGGAAGTGATTAAGGATTCGAGTTTGGATGAAGACGACGTCCCTCTACCTCAACCTGGGGATATGCATGTGGAATTCAAGAAGTCAAGCCTCCCCAACAAAACCCAATACATCCCTTCTCGTTTTTTGCAGGATAGTAAGGCAGTGTTGTGCAAGAAGATACTAAAGCTTGAGTTGGAGAATGAAGATCTAAGGGAGGAAAACTTTAGCCTGGGACGAAAACTAGAGAAAAGCATTGCATCACCACCTACGAAGAAAGAAACATAAATACATGGGTATGGGCACTCCCCTTGGCTACCACCAAGCTTGGGGGAGGTGCCCCGATATCGTATCACCACCACACCTTTACCTTTATCATTTATTTTCTTTGTTCGATCCTTTTGGTTATATCTTGATCTAGTATAATAAAGTTTTTAGTATGATCTAGCTTTGAGTTTTGTTTTGATCTCTATCTATGTAATCGAGTCCTGAGTTATATAATAAAGAGTAGTTTTGAGTTGAGGTCTTTACTTTGTTGCCATGATCTTGAGGGAATAAAATGATAGAAAGAATAAATGAAAGAAATAAAAAGATCATATAATGATCTTATGGAAAATAATGACTCCTACCTCTTGAGCTTGCGTTGGTTTTACCCTTGAAGAGGAAAGGGTGATGCAGCAAAGTAGAGTAAGTATTTCCCTCGGTTTGAGAACCAAGGTATCAATCCAGTAGGAGACTACGCACAAATCGCCAAATTCCTGCACAAACAATCAAACAACTTACACCCAACGCAATAAAGGGGTTGTCAATCCCTTCACAGTTATTTGCAAAAGTGAGATCTGGTAGAGATAGATAAACTGTAAAGTAAATATTTTTGGGTTTTTTGGTTTATAGATTGGAAAGTAAAAGATTGCAAAATAGTAGATATGAAACTTATAAGATATAAAATAGACCACGCGGGCATAGGTTTCACTAGAGGCTTCTCTCATGATAGCAATTATTATGGCGGGTGAAGAAATTACTGCCAAGCAATTGATAGAAAAGCGCAAAATTATAACGATATCTAGGGCAATGATCATGAATATAGGCATCACGTCCGTATCAAGTAGACCGACTCCTGCCTGCATCCATTACTATTACTCCACACATCGACCCAAATGATTCTGCATCTAGAGTATTAAGTTCATAAGACCAGAGTAACACATTAAGTAAGATGACATGATGTAGCGGAATTAACTCAAGCAATATGATGAAAACCCCTTCTTGTTATCCTCGATGGCAACAATACAATACGTGTCATGTCCCATGCTGTCACTGGGATTGAGCACCGTAAGATTGAACCCAAAGCAAAGAACTTCTCCCATTGCAAGAAAAACCAATCTAGTTGGCCAAACCAAACCGATAGTTCGAAGAGAATTACTAAGATATCAAATCATGCATATAAGAATTCAGAAGAGACTCAAATAATATTCATAGATAATCTGATCATAATTCCACAATAGATCTGATCTTGGCAAACACACCGCAAAAGAATAGTACATCGGATAGATCTCAAGAACATCGAGGAGAACATGGTATTGAGGATCAAAGAGAGAGAAGAAGCCATCTAGCTACTAGCTATGGACCTGTAGGTCCGTGGTAAACTACTCACACTTCATCGGAAGGGCGATAGGGTTGGTGTAGATGCCCTCCGTGGTTGAATCCCCCTCCGACAGAGTGCCAGAAAAGGCCTCCGGATGGGATCTCGCGGAAACAGAAGATTACAGCGGTGGAATAGTGGTTTTGATGAATGTTCTGTTGTTTCTGGAATATATGTGAATATATAGGCGGAAGAATTAGGTCATGGGACGCTCGAGGGGCCCACAAGGTAGGGGGGTGCCCTACCCCCAGGGCGCGCCCTCCACCCTTGTGGCCGCCTTGAGGCTCCCCTGGCGTGTATTCCAAGCCCTCTAGATGTCTTTTGGTCCAAGAAAATCCTCGTAAAGTTTCATTCTGTTTGGACTCCGTTTGATATTCCTTTTCTGCGAAACTCAAAAACAAGGAAAAAATAGAAACTGGCACTGGGCTCTGGGTTAATAGGTTAGTCCCAAAATAATTTAAAATATCTTATTAATGCATATAAAACATCCAAAATAGATAATATAATAGCATGGAACAATAAAAAATTATAGATACGTTGGAGACGTATCAAGCATCCCCAAGCTTAATTCCTGCTCATCCTCGAGTAGGTAAATGGCAAAACATATTTTTGATGTGGAATGCTACCGAACATATTTATCAATACAATTCTTCTTTAATGTGGCATGAAAGTTCATATCCGTATGTTTTAAGCAAAAGTTTATGTTGATATGAGAACAATAATATTTCAAGCATACTAGATAGTAAATCATTAAGCTTCAAAAATAACATGGCTAAAGAAAGTTATCCCTACAAAATCATATAGATTTATTATGCTCCCTCTTCTCAACACAAGGTAATCATGCCCACCTCGGTGTGAGCCAATCAATTGGTTCATACTTCTTAACGCGCTTCAGCCTTTTAAACTTTTCACGCAATATATGAGCGTGAGCCAAGGATATAGCACTATGGGTGGAATAGAAGGTGGTAATAGACAGAAGTGGGGAGAAAGTCCTCACATCAACTCGGCAAATCAATGGACTATGGAGATGTCCATAAATTTATATCAATGTGAGTGAGTAGGGATTGCCATGTAACGGATGCACTAGAGCTATAAGTGTATGACTCAAAAAGAAAACTAGTGGGTGTGCATCAACTTGCTTGCTCATGAAGACCTAGGGCATTTGAGGAAGCCCGTCGTTGGAATATACAAGCCAAGTTTTATAACGAAAATTCCCACTAGTATATGAAAGTGAAAACATAGGAGAATCTCTGTCATGAAGAACATGGTGCTTCTCTAAAGCATAAGTGTGGAAAAATATAGTAACATTGTCCCTTCTCTTTTTCTCTCATTTTTTTATTTTGGGATATTTGGCCTCTTTTTTTGGTGGGCTTCTTTGGCCTCTTTTGTTTATTTAGGCTTCATTGGCCTCTTTTATTTTCGATAACCTCGCATGGTACAATGTTCTAATAATGATGATCATCACACTTTTATTTACTTACAACTCGATATTAGAACAAAGATATGACTCTATATGAATGCCTCCGGCGGTATACCGGGATGTGCAATGATTAAGAGTGACATGTATAAAAATATGAACGGTAGCCTTGCCACAAATACTAAGTCAACTACATGATCATGCAAAGCAATATGATAATGAAGATGCGTGTCATAATAAACAGAACCGTGGAGTAAATGGCAATATATCTCGGAATGGCTATGGAAATGCCATAATAGGTAGGTATGGTGGCTATTTTGAGGAAAGGTATAAGGAGGGTTTTATGCACCGGGGAAAGTTGCGAGGCACTAGAGTGGCTAGCAAGGTGGAAGGGTAAGATTGTGTATAATAAATGGACTCAACATTAGTCATAAAGTACTCACATACTTATTGCAAAAGATTTATTATACCTCGAAGCAAAGTACTACTACGCATGCCCCTAGGGGGGAGGTTAGTAGGAGTTAACCATCGCGTGCCCCGACCTTCACACAAAGGTAACAATCAAGACACAAGCATTTCGTTTCGGTTACACTTTTTGGAGACCATACGTGCATGCTACGGGAATCACGAACCTTAACACAATTATTTTCTCTACCCTACAATTTACTACTAGCATGATTCTAATATTACCATCCTCATATCTCAAAACGATCACACTTATCATATGGAAGTTTTTATTATATCTCCCTTGGATGTCTATCATATTAGGACTAAATTCATAACCCAAGCTAATTACCATTCTGTTTTGGAGACTCTCGAAATAATATAAGTGAAGCAAGAGAGTTCAACAATTTTTATAAAATAAAACCACTGTCGTGCTCTAAAAAGATATAAGTGAAGCACTAGAGCAAAATTGCCTATCTCAAAAGATATAAGTGAAGCACATAGAGTATTCTAATAAATTACGATTGAAGTGTGTCTCTCATAAAAAGGTGTGTACAACAAGGATGTAACATCCCAATTTTCAGTTTGGATGTTATTATTTAGATCATTCATATGCATCCATATTTCATGCATTTTTGAATTTTGATTTTTGTTTGAAATTGATCCAAGGGACTTTAAGCAACTCGAGGACCAAATGAGAGATTTTAAAGTTTCCCAAAAGACCCATATTTTATTTTTCTCCCAGTGGGGTTTGTATCAAATATGAATTTTGTCAATTTTCAATTCTAATATTTCAAAAAAAAAAGAGAGAAGATAAAAGGACTTTTTTAAAAATAGAAAATAAATGTTGGAAATTGAATTTTGAATCAAAATATATTTATTTTACTTTATTTGCAAAAATATTTATTTTATGCAATTTTTATTTGTACTAAAGAGTTTAATTTTAAAATGGGCATTTAGGCCGAGAAAAATGTTCACAAGGTCAATAATAAGGCCCTAAGTATATGTGAATTTTTCTGATATTTTTGATCTATTTTATTTTAGTTTTCGAATTTTTCTTTATTTCTGAAAAAAAAGTTATATATAAAAAAATAGGACCCGCCGAACTGGGTCGGCCTAGCTCGCCAGCCAGGCCGCGGCCCAGCCCCGCGCAGCGCCCTGCTCCGCCCCGACCTTTGGTCGGAGTCCAGCCGCCGCACGACGCCGCCGTGACGTCCCCGAGGCAGACACCGCCTCCGCTCGCCCCCTTCCCCACGCCACAACCTCTCCCCCTCCTATATAAGGCGAGGCCCGACCCCTCTCTCCTCCCCGAGTCGCCGCCGCAGCCGCACAAAGCCGCCGCCGCTGCCGCTCGCTTTGTCGCCGCATGCAGCCGCCGGCGCCGACTCCGCTGGCCCGCGCCGCACCCGCCACCGTCTCCGTCGACGACTGGAGCGCCGCCCGATCCAAGCCGCCGCCGCCACCGTTTCTTTCCGCCGCCGCGATAACTCCCCAATCCTCTCACTCGTCCGATCTGGATCTGACGGCCAGATCGTTTTTTTATTTTTCGCTTGTCGAATCGATTTTTTTAAACAGCGAACATTCGTTCGTTAGGGTTCTTTAGTGGATTTTTGTCCGTTAGATTTTCTGTCACGTAGCCAGGGACCTAGTTACAATTCTTTTTATATATAGTTTAGTCCATGTTTCTCATTCTAGTACAACTTTTTACTCGTTGTCCAAATTCGATGAAACCAATGCCAAAGTCTTCAATCATGATCTCATCTATCCAGAAAATCAACTTAAAAATATTTTTGAAAGTTCTAAAATTTGAATTCAAACAGATTTGGATGTGAACTTCTTTTGATCACAACTTGAGTTTCGTAACTCCGTTTTAGTTGATTCGTTTTGCAAATCAAAGCCCTTGTTATATACCTTCTCTTAAGAACTTAAGATATAATCCACACAATTTTGCTACTTTTAAAATATGTTTTTTGTTAAAAACAGTTATTTGCTTGTTTTTGAGTTTTCAGAGTCTTTTCTTCGATTTTCTTTGAATCTTTTGCTTGAGTGCTTATGTATGCTATTGTTTGTTTACGATAGATTTTCCGGAGTGTGAAGCTTGCTATTACGACTTTCTAGGGTTTTACGATCATCAGCAAGGCAAGTTACACTTTGATCGTACTTTTCCTATACCAAGTTTTACTTGCATTAGTTTCACCCCTCAAAGATTTGCATGAGTAGGATTTGGGTACTTGTGGTTATGCTATGTAGATGATGTGGTAAGAACCTATGCCTTTGATCACCCAGAGAATATATGTTATGTTACATATTGCTTAGCCATGCTCGTAGACGTGGATTGGTATGTGAGATTCATGAAAGACATGAGAGTAATAGTAACTAAGGGAAAATTAAGGTGGCAACATTAATACACATCTGGGTGGATTGGTTGTGGGCACCTGGAGAATCCAGTGTTGTCCTAGGAGATCCCGGAGGACCCGTGTGATCATCCTATAGAATGCCACCCAGGCTCAAAGGGGTCATATGATTATTCATGCGTAGAAACTTCCGTGTGCAGCCACAAGCCATTATGGGCTCTGGCATAGTTGACTAAGTTTTGTGACCTCTTTCAGTGGTAGACTAGCTGATGTAGGGGAAGTAGGTGTACCGGTCTACCTAGAGTAAAGAGTAAATGCTTCCAAAAGGCTATGTCTCGATCTTCCGATCATGGATGCAGTCAAGTCTTGTGGGGAAAAGTGCGCAAACCTCTGCATAGTGTACACACTAATCATGATTAGCCGTGTCCCCGGTTATGGACATCTTGAGTATCTAGAAGTGAATTATTTGTTGATCTCATCATTCTATTTAATGAAATTGTTGGGTTATTAATGACTTGGTGATTTTGGGATTGAGTTGGAGGAACCTTCTCTGTATTGGTAATTAATCTAGTAGTAAATAAAAAGTTAATCATTTGTTGTAGGAAAAAATTAGCTTTATGCAAACTTTAACTTAGAGCCTCCACCAGCCAAAAATATGCATGTAGTGATAGATATTTGCTCATCATTATTGCTATAGTGTGACTTTGCCAGCATATTCCATGTGCTGACCTACATGGCTGCAACGTCTCATGTTGCACAGTTTTCAGACGAGGACTAAGGTATGATAGGTCGTTGTCATGCACTCAGTTTTGCCGTGGTGTTGGATGGACTCATTTATATTTGAAGCTTCAGTAGTATCTTATTTAGTTGGCCTTCAGCCATATTTTTTTGTAATAAATACTCTTTATGAGGACCTCGATGTAATAAGTGTGTGATTGAAACTCTATTATAAATCTTCGAGTACTGTGTGTGTCAGCATACCGATCCAGGGATGACACTTAAAAACAGAGACTTCGATTCATTGGGATCGAGTCGCTACAAGATGGTATCAGAGCCAGGTTTCGATCCTGGGACCTGTGGGTTATGGGCCCACCATGCTTCCGCTGCACATATGACAATGACAATGAAGTTGCATGTCATAATAAACGGAACGGTGGAGTTACATGGAAATATATCTCGGAATGGCTATGGAAATGCCATAATAGGTAGGTATGGTAGCTGTTTTGAGGAAAAGTATAAGGATGGTTTTATGCACCGGCGAAAGTTGTGTGGCACTAGAGTGGCTAGCAAGGTGTAAGGGTGAGAGTGCGTATAATCCATGGACTCAACAATAGTCATAAAGAACTCACATACTTATTGCAAAAGATTTATTATCCCTTGAAGCAAAGTACTACTACGCATGCCCCTAGGGAGGAGGTTCATAGGAGTTAACCATCGCGCGCCCCCAGCCTTCACACAAGGATAACAATAAAGGCATAAGCATTTCGTTTCAGTTAAACTTTTTGGAGACCATACGTGCATGCTACGGGAATCATGAACCTTAACACAATTATTTTCTCTATCCTACAATTTACTACTAGCATGATTCTAATATTACCATCCTCATATCTCAAAACGATCACACTTATCATATGGAAGTTTTTATTATATCTCCCTTGGATGTCTATCATATTAGGACTAAATTCATAACCCAAGCTAATTACCATGCTGTTTTACAGACTCTCAAAATAATATAAGTGAAGCAAGAGAGTTCAACAATTTCTATAAATAAAACCACCGCCGTGCTATGAAAAGATATAAGTGAAGCACTAGAGCAAAATTGCCTAGATCAAAAGATATAAATGAAGCACATAGAGTATTCTAATAAATCACAATTGAAGTGTGCCTATCATAAAAGGTGTGAACAACAAGGATGATTATGACAAACTAAAAAGCAAAGACTCATATCATGTATTGAATGAAAATATAGCCTCAAGTAAAGTAGAGCAAGTATATCCCTTGAGCTTGCGTTGGTTTTTCCCTTGAAGAGGAAAGGGTGATGCAGCAAAGTAGAGTAAGTATTTCCCTCAGTTTGAGAACCAAGGTATCAATCCAGTAGGAGACTATGCACAAATCGCCAAATACCTGCACCAACAATCAAACAACTTGCACCCAATGCAATAAAGGGGTTATCAATCCCTTCACGGTTCTTTGCAAATGTGAGATCTGATAGAGATAGATAAACTGTAAAGTAAATATTTATAGTTTTTTTGGTTTATAGATTGGAAAGTAAAAGATTGCAAAATAGTAGATCTAAAACTTATAAGATGTAAAATAGACCCGAGGGTCATAGGTTTCACTAGAGGCTTCTCTCATGATAGCAAATATTACAGTGGGTGAACAATTGGTAGAAAAACGCAAAGTTATGACGATATCTAAGGCAATGATCATAAATATAGGCATCACGTCCGTATCAAGTAGACCCACTCCTACCTGCATCTACTACTATTACTCCACACATCGACCGAAACGATTCTGCATCTAGAGTATTGAGTTCATAAGAACAAAGTAACGCATTAAGTAAGATGACATGATGTCGCGGAATTAACTCAAGCAATATGATGAAAACCTCATTTTGTTATCCTTGATGGCAACAATACAATACGTGTCATGTCCCCTACTATCACTTGGATTGAGCACCGCAAGATTGAACCCAAAGCAAAGCACTTCTCCCATTGCAAGAAAAACCAATATAGTTGGTCAAACCAAACTGATAGTTCGAAGAGAATTACTAAGATATCAAATCATGCATATAAGAATTCAGAAGAGACTCAAATAATATTCCTAGATAATCTGATCATAAATCCACAATTCATCGGATCTTAGCAAACACACCGCAGAAGAAGATTACATCGGATAGATCTCCAACAACATCGAGGAGGACATGGTATTGAGGATCAAAGAGAGAGAAGAAGCCATCTAGCTACTAGCTATGAACCCGTAGGTGTGTGGTAAACTACTCACACTTCATCAGAAGGGCAATAGGGTTGATGTAGATGCCCTCCGTGGTCGAATCCCCCTCTGGTAGAGTTCCGAAAAAGGCCTCCAGATGGGAACTCATGGAAAGAGAAGGTTACGGCGGCAGAAAAGTGGTTTTGATGGATGTTCTGATGTTTTTGGAATATATGTGAATATATAGGCAGAAGAATTAGGTCAGGGGACGCTCGAGGGGCCCACAAGGTAGGGGGCGCACCCAACCCCCAGGGCGCGCCCTTCACCCTTGTGGCCGCCTCGTGGTTTCCCTGGCGTGTACTCCAAGCCCTCTGGATGTCTCCTGGTCCAAGAAAAATCCTCGTAAAGTTTTGTTCCATTTGGACTCCGTTTGATATTCCTTTTCTGCGAAACTCAAAAACAAGGAAAAAACATAAACTGGCACTGGGCTCTGTGTTAATAGGTTAGTCCAAAAAATAATATAAAATAGCATATTAATGCATATAAAACATCCAAAACATATAATATAATAGCATGGAACAATAAAAAATTATAGATATGTTGGATACGTATCAATGACTTCACATATAAAGAGTATGGTGAATAAAATTTGTTGAGAGTTAACAAACATAGTTTTGGTCATTGTTGCAATTAATAGGAAGTGATAAAGAAAGAGAGGTTTTGCATATAAATATACTATCTTGGACATCTTTTGTAATTGTAAGCACTCGTTAAAATATGACATGCTAAAAGGTTGATGTTGGACAAGGAAGACAACATAATGTGTTATGTTTTCTTATATCCGAATAGAAGTTATATTGTTATGGATCCTCCAACATGTTGAGCTTGCATTCCGCTCTCATCCTAGCCAAAATCCTTTGCACCAAGCAGAGATACTACTTGTGCTTCCAAACATCCCTTAACCCAATTTTGCCATGAGAGTCCACCATACCTACCTATGGATTAAGTAAGATCTTTCAAGTAAGTTGTCATCGATGCAAGCAATAAAAATTGCTCTCTAAATATATATGATCTATTAGTGCGGAGAAAATAAACTTTATACGAACTCGTTATATGGAAGAAGTAAAAGCGATGGACTGCATAATAAATGTCCTTATCACAAGCGGCAATATAAAGTGACATTCTTTTACGCTAAGATTTTGTGCACCAACCATAAAAGCGCATGACAACCTCTGATTCCCTCTGCGAAGGGCCTATCTTTTACTTTTATCTTCTGCCCACACACAAGAGTCATGGTGATCTTCACCTTTCCTTTTGGTAAGCTCTATGCGTTGGAAGAGATCCAGATATATCCACTCGGATGTAGGTTATCATAAAGTATCATTGTTGACATTACCCTTGAGGTAAAAGGTTGGGAGGCGAAACTATAAGCCCATATCTTTCTCTGTGTCCGACTGAGGCTTTCAACCCATAAGTATCGCGTGAGTGTTAGCAATTGTGAAAGACTAAATGATAGTTGAGTATGTGGACTTGTTGAAAAGCTCTTAAATTGACTCTTTCTGATGTTATGATAAATTGCAATTGCTCCAATGACTGAGATCATAGTTTGTTAGTTTTCAATGAATTTTCTGATTC
This sequence comes from Secale cereale, assembly GCA_902687465.1. Taxonomy (NCBI): domain Eukaryota; kingdom Viridiplantae; phylum Streptophyta; class Magnoliopsida; order Poales; family Poaceae; genus Secale; species Secale cereale. The sequence goes on along the minus strand of LR738712.1, from coordinate 533,994,664 downwards.
ATACTTTACCTTGTGAATGAATTATTACTCTGGCGTAAGAAATTACATGACAATATATGTTGTTGTTCTAAAGATGATCATGATGCCCTCATGTATGTATTTTATTTTATCGACACCTCTATCTCTAAACATGTGGACATATTTTTCGATTTTGGCTTTCGCTTGAGGACAAGCGAGGTCTAAGCTTGGGGGAGTTGATACGCCCATTTTGCATCATTCTTTTATGTTGATATTTATTGCATTATGGGCTGTTATAACACATTATGGCACAATACTTATGCCTTTTCTCTCTTATTTTACAAGGTTAACATGAAGAGGGAGAATACCGGCAGCTGGAATTCTGGTCTGGAAAAGGAGCAAATATTAGAGACCTATTTTGCACAACTCCAAAAGTCCTGAAACTTCATGGGGAGTCATTTTGGAATAAAAAAATATTGGGCGAAGAAAGTACCAGAGGGGGGCACCAGCCATCCACAAGGGTGGGGGCGCGCCCTATCCCTTGGGCGCCCCCCTGCCTTCTCGCCAGCCTGCAAGGCCCCCGATGCCCATATTTGGCTATATTAAGGGTTTTTTCCTAGAAATAAAATAAGAGAGAGGCTTTCGGGACGAAGCGCCGCCGTCTCGAGGCGAAACTTGATCAGAACCAATCTAGGGCTCCATCGGAGCTGTTCTACCAAGGAAACTTCCCTCCAGGAGGGGGAAATCGAAGCCATCGTCGTCACCAATGATCCTCTCATCGAGAGAGGGTCAATCTCTATCAACATCTTCACGAGCACCATCTCTTCTCAAACCCTAGTTCATCTCTTGTATCCGATCTTTGTCTCAAAACCTCAGATTGGTACCTGTGGGTTGCTAGTAGTGTTGATTACTCCTCGTAGTTGATGCTAGTTGGTTTATTCAGTGGAAGATCATATGTTCAGATCCTGAATGCTATTCAATACCCCTCTGATTATGAACATGAATATGCTTTGTGAGTAGTTACGTTTGTTCCTGAGGACATGGGAGAAGTCTTGTTATAAGTAATCATGTGAATTTGGTATTCGTTCGATATTTTGATGAGATATATGTTGTCTTTCCTCTAGTGGTGTTATGTGAACGTCGACTACATGGCACTTCACCATTATTTGGGCCTAGGGGAAGGCATTGAGAAGTAATAAGTAGATGCTGGGTTGCTGGAGTGACAGAAGCTTAAACCATACTTTATGCGTTGCTTCGTAAGGGGCTGATTTGAATCCATATGTTTCATGCTATGGTTAGTTTTTATCTTAATTCTTCTTTCATAGTTGCGGATACTTGCGATAGGGGTTAATCATAAGTGAGAGGCTTATCCAAGTAAGGGCACCGCCCAAGCACCGGTCAACGCACATATCAAATTATCAAAGTAACGAACGTGAATCATATGAGCATGATGAAAACTAACTTGATAACAATTCCCATGTGTCCTCAGGAGCACTTTGCTTTATATAAGAGTTCGTCCAGGCTTGTCCTTTGCTACAAAAAGGATTGGGCCATCTTGCTGCACCTTAGTTACTTTTGTTACTTGTTACCCGTTATGAATTATCTTATCACACAACTATCCGTTACCGATAATTTCAGTGCTTGTAGAGAATACCTTGCTGAAAACCGCTTGTCATTTCCCTATTCTCCTCGTTGGGTTTGACACTCTTACTTATCGAAAGGACTACGATTGATCCCCTATACTTGTGGGTCATCACGGATCTCCATTATCTTCCTCATCGAACTGTTGTGAGCCCCAGAGGTTTATGCTTCAGCGCAAAGGAAAACTCGCTTTCTCATGTTCGGCAGCGCCGCTCATCAGAGTGATCACCGTTGGGATGTGCTTCAGCAGGAGGGGAAGAGGACGAGGTGGCCTGCCATCGGGTAAGACACCGGCTTTGTACGCCGGCGTTGCCTCGGCGGCGGCCTTCGTGGGACCCAAGCGGCGGCGGCCTCCCATGTCCTACTTCTCCTGGATGATAGCAGCAGGCACAGACGTGTTGGACACCGCGTCGCCGATCTCCATGAAGCGAACTTCTTTCTCCACCGGCATGACGTGGTCACGAAAACATTGACGATGGATGGCGCGGTCCCAAGAACGATAGGAGCAGTGCGACACGTCGTTGTCCACGACAACCACGATGCATGTGCCGCTGTGGTCCCCCACATGCTGGTCTAGAGCAACTCAGCACTCCTTGACAAGCTGGCTTGAAGCGGCGAGTTGCTGAACTGACGCGCCGTCTTGGAGTTTCTGCCTCCGCAAGCTGGCCTGTAGCGGCCTGGATCGCCGACGAAGGTTGAGCAGAGAGTTGCCTAGCTCGCATCCAGCGGGCTCGACGGGCCACCCAACCAGCTTTTATTCCAGAGAACTCATCTTCCCGCTCGCCAGATGCCTTGCAGATTGTGAAGAAAATTGTGTGCAAGATGGAGATGGGAGTGGAGTGTGGTGCGATTTTTGCCCCACGCTTGACATCATTTTAATAGCGGGAGGACGGCCGGAGCCAACCGACGTTGTGTGTAATGACGGATGGCTCGCGAACGGACGTCTGTCCGAAGTAGGTTTCTCAGCACATGCACGAGTTTAATGGAGGAAGACGGGCAGTCTCTGGCCTTATGAATGCAATGGGGAGGCATGTTAAACCAGACATGTAGCGGGCGACGCTCACTCGACCGGCGTGCTGCTTCAATCCCGGAGCCAGTGAAAAATCGCGTCCGCTCTACAGCGGCATGAATATGGATAGCTGGCGCCGGGCTGAAAGCGCGGGCGCGTAGGGACAGAAGTTTTTGATGAACCAGGACGATTAGGACTAAGCGTGGCAACGGCCCGGACACCCGCAAAACTCCTCAATTTTTCTCTCGTTTGCGGGAGAAACTGCGTCCAGCACGATCGGCGGACCCACGCCCACTCATGATCCCACGAAAACTCAGAGTTCTCTATCTAACAGGAATTCTGCCTTTGAGCGGTGCCAATGTACCCATACAGTACCCCGCTGCAAGGCCAAGGCCCATCCCAATCAGTGATCCAAATCTCGCAGCATTGACACGGCACCGACACTGCGCGATCACAAATGTCTCGCCATAGAGTCTAGTCTAGCGTGTCTCGAGAAATCAGATTACTGGCAGTACAGTGGTGACAACAAAACTATCACCATAAAACAATCTCTAATTAAAGCAAGTTAGGGTAATAACCGTGTCCGAAGCCGCGGCTGCTATTTCACGGCGCCCTGAAAAGTCGTGCTCTGTACCAGTGGCGCACAGGCAGACACACACCGACCGACCACAGCACTTCCAAACAAAACACCACTACTACTCCCTCCGTCCGGAAATATTTGTCATCAAAATGGACAAAAAGAGATGTATCTGTACCTAAAATACATCTAAATACATCCCCTTTTATTCATTTTGATGACAAGTATTTTCGGACGGAGGGAGTAGTTCCCAAGTCCCAGCTAGCTAAATGAGCAGCTCTGCCTTTGCTGCTTTTGCTCCGCTCTTCCGTCCCCTCCCCCCCCTTTCTCCCCCCTCCACCGGGCTCGCTGCCGGTGGCCGCCGCTTCCGCCGCCCGCTTTATCCCCAGCTGATTTACACATCAGCTGCTCAGCTCGGGTCGCGTAGGAAGACTCTGGAGGTCCCAGCGCCTCACATCACCCGTACCTGCAGCCGAGCAAAGAACCGTTAACCCCGGAGGAGATGAAGTCCCGGAGCTCCGCGAGGGGCGAGCCGAGGAGGTTCGGGAATGTGGCTCTCCTGGCCCTCATGCTCTGCTCCCTCGTCGCGCTCTCGCTCATCAGGGCCAGGTTCTCCCCAATCGGTAACGCCATCGCTTGCTCTTTTTTTGCTCTTTCTTCTTTTGTTCCTGACTGTGCAGAGGCATGGCCAGTGGTGGGAGCAAATCTGAGGGCGTGCGTCAGAGCTGCTGTTTGACCGCTCTCTGGTGTCGCTGCGTTTCAGGGAATACAGCCGTTGCGGAGACCATCAAAGTGGAGGATCCGAAGCCGGTGGTGGTGAGCAAGGCGGCTGTCACCGCGGAGGCCGGCGATGGCGCCGACGAGGCCGCCGCTGTAGCTGGTAAGCTAACTTATCCTCCTTCGTACACGCCTACACGGCGTGTCTATCGTCTAGAAAGATTAGTGAGTGGATTGGGAGCTGCTTTATGCAGCGGGTGGTTGGGTGTCTAGATCTGCTTGGCATTTCTTTACCGGCCGGTTTCTTTTGGTAATATCATATGCATTTTTGCTGAGATTCAGCCTGAAATCAGACAAGGAGAGAAGAAACAATGGAACCATCCACCGATTTAGCTGCTAGTGCTAGTTCCTCACCTAAACTCTCCCTGATATACACTGAAGATTCTCGTTCTAAATAATTCGGTGAAGAGGATGGTGGCATCAGATCTCACTAGGAACTGGATTTTCTTCTTGCAGTTGAGGAAGACAAGGAGGAGGAAGCTCAGCCCAAGGATGATGAAATTCAGCCGAAGACCGAGCAGACGGTGGACGCCACAGTGCGGCCCGCCAAAGCCGCCGTGGTCGCTGACGCCAGCAAGCCGGTGTGCTACGAGACTAGCCGGCGCTCCGACACCTGCGAGGCGGCCGGCGACGTGCGCCTAGTGGGGAGAAGCCAGACAATCTACGTCGACACGCTGGAGCGGGAGTGGAAGACCAGACCCTACTGCCGGAAGCACGACACCTACGCGCTGTCCCACGTCAAGGAGTGGTCCCTGAAGCCGTTCCCCTCCGGCGACAGCGCGGCGCCCAAGTGCACGTCCAACAGCTCGGCCACCGCCTTCGTGATCTCGACCGGCGGGTTCACCGGCAACCCCTTCCACGACTACACGGACGTGCTCATCCCGGCGTTCATCACGGCCCACCGCTTCGCCGGCGAGGTCCAGTTCCTGGTGAGCAGCTACAAGTCGTGGTGGATGAGCAGGTACATCCAGATCTTCCAGCAGATGAGCCGGTACGAGGTGGTGGACATCGACGCGGACGACGAGGTCCGCTGCTACCCGAGCGCCGTGGTCGGGCCGACGTTCCACAAGGAGCTGGGCGTGGATCCCTCCAAGGCGCCGTCGGGCGTCTCGGTGGCGGACTTCCGCAAGATGCTGCGCAGCGCGTTCGGGCTGGAGCGCGCCACGGCGACGCCGAGCGGCGATCGGTGGGACATCCGCCGGCGGCCCCGGCTGCTGATCATCTCCCGGCGCACCTCACGCGGGCGGGCCTTCATGAACGAGCGCGCCATGGCCGACATGGCGGGGAGCCTGGGGTTCGACGTCCGCATCGGGGACCCGGACACGACCTCCGACACGTCCAAGTTCGCGCGGCTGGTGAACTCGTGCGACGTGATGGTGGGCGTGCACGGCGCCGGGCTGACCAACATGGTGTTCCTCCCGGCGGGCGCCGTGCTGGTGCAGGTGGTGCCGTACGGGCGGCTGGAGTGGCTGGCCCGCAACACGTTCGCGGAGCCGTCGGCGGGCATGGAGGTGCACTACCTGGAGTACGTGGTGCAGCTGGACGAGACGACGCTGAGCGAGCAGTACCCCAGCGACCACCAGGTGCTCAAGGACCCCATGGCCATCCACAAGCAGGGCTGGGACGCGCTCAAGACCACCTACCTCGACAAGCAGAACGTCCGGCCGCACCTCGGCCGCCTCAAGAAGACCTTCCTCCAGGCGCTCAAGATGCTGCCGCACGGCCGGGACGATTAGACCGGCTTTAGCTCACCGTCGCCATCATGGGAGCTTGAGAGCTCTGCTGGTAGCCTAGTATCATCATCGCTAATAGTGTACAAAATGGATGCAGAGGACAAGTGTCTATAACCTTTTCTCTGTTTTCGCCTAATCCGTGGGCCGCGGTGCACTGTGGTTACTCTACTCTCTTTTTAAAGCACGAGGTAACCTGCAGCCGTGTTAACACGATGGACACATTCAGCACACACCACACCCACTGTATCCTCTCTGTTACCAGAAGCAATGCCGAACCATGTATTTTATTTTCAATTCCGCAATTTTGTAGTACACGTACTATGCTCGGGGATGTGATATTTTTCCCTGCAAGAGAAAAGATAAAAGTCCATATTAGAGCATCTCTAGCAGTCACCTTAAACCGCGGAACTGGAACTGAAAACACGTTTCAAAGGTCGGTTTGAGTTGCGGTCGAACAAACCTCTCAAATTTAATTTGTAAAGCCGAATATCCATTCTGACAAACTGAAAACACGTTCCAAAGGTCGGTTTGAGTTGCGGCCGAACAAACCTCTCAAATTTAATTCGTAAAGCCGAATATCCGTTCTTACAAACTGAAAACATGTTTCAAAGGTCGGTTTGAGTTGCGGCCGAACAAACCTCTCAAATTTAATTCGTAAAATCGAATATCCGCTTACATATTTTCCACACGTCTTCTTCTTTCGTTTGCCCGTGTCCACGTTCAGCTAGCTCGCTTCTATGAAACCGGCAAGCAACCAAATATGAAGCCGTTGACGGCCAAATACAGCACACAAAGCTCGAATCAATCCAAAATCGATTCAGCTAGCTAGTTAGCTCCTCCATCCGCCACATCGATACAAGAGACGCGCGCGACCGGGGCGAACGGCCTGAGGGCGCGGCGGTTGGTGTCCGTGAACGGGTGATACGTCCCAAACGTATCTATAATTTCTGCTTGCTCCATGCATGTTTTGGGTGATATTGCTATGCTTTTGATACACTTTCATACACTTTTGATCATATTTGGACTAACCTATTAACTCAGTGCACCCCAGTGCTAGTTTCTATTTTCTGCTGTTTTTGTATTTCAGGTTTTCCCATTCTTAAATTGCCAGAAAAATTCCGGGAAAAATATATAAAAAATCAGCGCTCCAGAAGCTTCCATGTGCCAGAAGTGGGGCCAGAGTGGGGCCAGAGGGGCCCCAGGCGCCCTGATGGCGCGGCCCCACCCTTGGCCGCGCCGGGGGCCCGCCTGGGGGGCTCCCACCTGCTTTGGTTCCCTACTTGGCCTCCTATTTATTCTCCCGTCGCGAAAACCGTGATTCCAGAACCCTTTTCTCCAGAAGCAATTCCGATCTCTGCCGCCATCGCCACCAAGTTTCGGGGGACCAGAATTCCTGTGCCGGCATCCTGCCGGGACGGGGAAGTGCCCCCGGATTCATCCCCATCAACGTTGCTTCCTCCCTCCATGATGCGGGAGTAGTTCCTCCTCGGGGCTGAGGTTTCTACCAGTAGCTATGTGGTCAATTCTCTCTCCCATGATGCGATCTTCGTTGTGATCATAGGCTATGTTAATCTAGGGTATTCCCATGATATTTCCCCTTCCTCTATGTATTGGATTGATGTACTCACTTGTCTTTATCTAGTATAATCCCCGAGACCAAGGTGACAACGGTCTATTGGACATGGATTAGAAGAATATTTTCATGAGTGATTTCCTCTTTTGTGTGTTGATTGAAGATTGAGAGTCTCTTGGTGCTTGTCTTTGACTATCCTTGAGATATGTGTGGTGATTGTGGTACTCTCTTTGGATGGCCGCAGTGACATTGGGAAATCCATAGATTGAGAACTACGAACTTTGAGGTGTGCTTTTGTAGCCCTACATAATTCTCGTCCTCTCTTGACCACAAAGGAATGACCTCCGAGTGCGTCTTCATTGCATGTTTTATGGGAAATATCATGTGATTAGACTATGTTAATGTTGTTGGGAGTTGCCACTAGTGAAAGTATGAAGCCTAGGCCTTGTTTCCACCATTGCAATACCATTTGTGCTCACGTTTACCACTTGTTTGCTTGCTGCACTTTTTATTACAGATTTATATTACTTTGCTTTGCCACTCCTATCATCCATATTTTACCATCTCTTCGCCGAACTAGTGCACCTATACAACTCCTAGTTGTATTAGGTGTGTTGGGGACACAAGAGACTTCTTGTATCTTAGTTGCAGGGTTGCTTGAGAGAGACCATCTTCAACCTCTACTTCCCTGAGTTCGATAAACCTTAGGTCATCCACTTGAGGGAAATTGCTGCTGTCCTACAAACCTCTGCGCTTGGAGGCCCAACATAGTCTACAAGAAATAGAAGCGTGTGTAGACATCAAGCTATTTCTGGCGCCGTTGCTGGGGAAGTAAGTGTTTGAAGATATATCTTTAGATCTTGCAATTAAATCTTTTCGTTTCTTGTTTTTAGTTTCACTAGTTATGTTTATGGAAAACCGCACTCTTAGTTCGCTGCTTGAGGAAGGCCGCTTTACCACACCCGTGGTAGAGAAGTCTCCTCCACCTACTGAGTGTATCCCGTTCCAAATACCACTTGGGATAATTGAAATAATTAGGAATGATTGTTATGATGGGACAGTCAATCCTAGCATTCATTTGTTGAAACTTACAGAACTTTGTGAGTTGTTTAAGATTTCAGGTTTGACAAGAGATGGAGTCATGAGGAAATTATTTGCCTTGTCACTGAAAGGAAAAGCATTGGAATGGTATATGCTACTAGATGACTCTCACCTGCTGGATTGGGAAGAGATCCAGTCTCTCTTTTACTCCAAGTTTTATCCTCTTCATGAAGTCCATGAGAATAGGAATTATGTTTATAATTTCTATCCCCATGACGGAGAGAGCATAGCTCAAGCTTGGGGGAGACTGAAAACGTTAATGCTAAAATGTCCTAACCTTGGGCTCCCCAAAGATATGATTATTACTAATTTCTATGCGAGGCTCTCTCGACAGGATAAAGATTTGCTCGATGCTTCCTCTATGGGTTCTTTCACAAACGAAAAGATTGATGCTAAATGGGAACTCCTTGAAAGAATTCAACGCAACGTTGAAGATTGGGAGATCGACAAAGGTAAAGAGTCAGGTATAATTTATGAGTATGATTGCATTAAGTCCTTTGTTGAAACTACAAGTTTTAATAAGTTTAGTGCTAAGTTTGGGCTTGATTCTCAACTCCTTGTTGATTTCCTCAAATCTTTTGCTTCACATCTTAATATGCCTAAGGAGGATTGGATCAAGCATCATGAACCTTTTAAAGAGATTTGCAAAGAAAATGAAATTGTTCATGATGATTGCAACATGCATGATCCAATTCCTAAAAATGAAGTTTTATATAAGCATGTTAATTTTTGTGGAGTGGATAGACCTTGTGAAAGGCCTATGATTGAAGAAGAGAAGTATTGTAAGCAACATAAGCATGAAATAACAATCACTTGGGTCAAAGATTTAAATGAAATTGCTAGAGAATTGTGTGACCTTTATCCTTATACTTGTGAACTTTGCTGTATAGAGGGTCACTTTAATTTTCATTGCATGCACTTTCAAAACATAACTGTTAACCAGTTGTGTGATAACATGATCACCCCTGATCTTTATGATGAGCTTATGTTATTTTTGATGTGTGAAGAGTTATCAGAAAAGACTTCTTGGCTAGATGTTAATGCCATAGGAATAAAAAACACTTTGCAAAATTGCCATCTCTATTGTGTTGTTAATTGCCATAAAAATGATTACATAAGTAAGATTAGAAAGGAGGGAACTTTACCAAAGTATAAAAATGTCTCTTATATTTCTGCTAATAAAAAGGAGAGTTTCTCCCAAGTTTCCCCTATTGTTTCTAATGATAAACCAGGATATGTGGAGAAGCTTCATCTCCAACCACTCCCTCCTAAGGTGAAGAAGAAGAAAAAGAAGAGGAGGAGGAAGAGGAGCAAGAAGGAAGAAGAATGGGTATCAACCTGGCCTGAGCATATTCCTCCCATCAACTTTTATCCTAATGGTTGTAAGTTTAAAGAAGAAGGTGAAGTTTATTGCCTTAATTATCATCTCGATGATACGTCCGTAGGTACTATTGAAGATGATTTTGATTATGATATGCATGTTACTTATTGTGATTGGGAAAATGATGATAATGCTACTTATGATCTTGAAAATCTTTTTGGTACCAACTCTGAAAGTGATGATATGGAAAGCTCTAAGCTTGGGGATGATAGGATTGCAAATCCTTTACCCACTAGCGATGTGATAATTGATAATTCTTTTGCTAGTAAGAATAAAGACAACATGTTTACAAATATAGTTGCTAGCAATGATAATGCTCTTCTCTACTATGATGATGTTATAACTCCAATCTATAGTGATTATAAAGGTACCTATGACATAAGGAGAAATTATCCTTATGAAACTTGTCATAATCATGGAGGGAATTACTACCTTGTTGAACACCATCTTCCTAATACACAATTAATCTATAGTGTTCAAGTTGTTTATGATAGTCCTACTCCCACTATTACCAATGAGAAAGATTATGCTTATGTGGAGAGTAAGAGTACCTTTTTGCATGTGGATCATGGTAACAATGCTTTATGTGATGCTTATATTGTTGAGTTTATTCGTGATCCCACTGAAAATTATTATGAGAAGGGAACATATGCTTATAGATATTTCAATAATATCAAGTTCCCTCTCTTTATGTTGAAGGTTTTGAAGCTGCACTTGTTTTGTCTTCCTATGCTTATTGCTTTGTGCTTCAATGAATTATTCTATTGCAATATTCCTATGCATAGGAAGCATGTTAGGCTTAAATGTGTTTGGTATTTGCTTCTTGATGCTCTCTTTTGTTCTTCAACTCTTATTCCTACGAGAGCATCATTAAAGTCTTAAGCCTATCTTTATGCTATAAAGAAAGATCTCTAGGGAGACAACCCTTGTTATCTTTGCTTTCAGTTTGTTCTTTCAGTTTTTAGTGGTTTTGATGTTTGTTACTACTGTAGCAACCTCATTGTATCTTTATTTTTCAGCTTTGTGCCAATTTTAGCCTCTGATTGCAAGAAAGTTCAAAAGTTGTGACATGCTGTCCAGAAAACAGATTCTGTCCTTGGAAATAAAAATTCGAAAATCACCAGATCATCTTTTTGATCTAAATTGTTTTGACAGCATGCTCTATACAATTGGCTTTCGGGCGTCCGTTCTGAGTTTTTTGATTTGAGTTGCAGAAGTACCCCAAAAAAATTATTTACTACCTGCTGGTCTGTTTTTCACAGATTCTGCCCTGTTTTGCCTTTTCTTCGTTTTGCACACCTTAAGCTTGCTTTTTCTTTGCAAAAACTTTTTGGCAATCTTGAGAAACAGTAGACCTTCAAGAATATCTTTGTTTCCAGTAGAGAAAAATTATTTTATTGTGGGTACTAACCTCTCTAATCAGATTATGATGAGTTATGTATGAAGGGAGTTTTCAAGTGTGCGAGGGAAGATGATAAAAGAAGATTCAGGAGTGTCAAACGCTCAAGCTTGGGGATGCCCCCATGCACCCCCAAGAAATATCCAAGGAGACTCAAGCATCTAAGCTTGGGGATGCCCCCATGCATCCCCTTCTCCATCAACAATTATCAGTTCGTCCTTCGTTCCACTATGTTTTTATCACTTCATGCGTTATGTGCTATGCTTGGAGCGTCTTGCTCTTTTCTTTTTAGTTTATTTAGTTTTACTTGCTGTTCTTAACAAGTTGGATCCTAGCCTTCATTGTTTGGGAGAGAAACACGCTCCACTCCACTGTAGAACACAACATAGGCTTGCATGCGTATCTTCTTGTGTGTGTTCTTTATCTCTTCATAGCTGCTGTCATGCTTAGCTCTTAGTTTTCATGCTTATCTTTTTAAGAGCTTTTGTTTAGGTTGTTGCTTCTGGAACTCTCTTGAGTTATCATGCTTATCTTGTTAAGAGAGTTGGCTTCTGTGGCACTGGTTGATATGTCTATGATAAAAATGCTATGTGCATAATGGTGCTTAGTAGTTCATGTTTTCTTATGGTTAGTCCCAAATAGCTGGGGGTTCTTAATGTGTTATTGAAGTACTAGCATGATTTGTTTGCCTATGATGTGGTATGGTTTAGTGATATCTTCCTCCAAGAATTTATTTTGATTGACTTGGCATATGCTCACGCATATTTAAGACTGTAAATAAAGTCTATCAAGCCTTGATGATCTTTAATTTCTGAGTAGTGATATAACTTCCATGCCCGATTCAATGTTGCTTTGTCGCTCTGCATGATTATGGCCGTCATTGCTCTCTTAGTTGGTCGCTCCCAGTCTTTTGCTAGCCTTCACCTGTACTAAGCGGACTGACTGCTTGTGCATCCAAAATCCTTGAAACCAGTTATGCCATATGAGTCCACCATACCTTCCTATATATGGTATTTACTTTCCATTCCTAACGAAGACTTTCTTGTACCATCTCAAAATTATTCAAAATCATTTCTCTTTTGTGCCTCTATATTAGCTCATGAGGAAGTAGTAGGTAATTCATGATCTTCTTATGTTGGACAAATTTTACCCCGGGATTGCATGTCTAATCTGCAAACCCCTAATACGAGGAGGGACTGGCATGAGTGCGCCTAGCTCACAAAAGATAATAGCAACAAACAAACCCTCCTTCACGCTTTGTTCATGAGAAATCAGAAAACTCTGGCAGTGATAAACAAAGGAGATTAAGGGGATGTGATCGTCCCCGCGTGGGAGCCGTTCCTCGAAACTTGTCCAGCATAAGAAGTAATTGGGTTATCTACTAGCATTCGTTGACGAATTATGCACCTCCCAAAAGCTTTTTATCTCTGTTTTTAAAACCACGAGCTCTGGTACTTGTTTAGTCTTTGCTTCCAGCCACGGGTTTTCAACCTTGCCATCAAAATCCACGGTTCGAGAGTCTCTACCTTCTTTCTTCAAAGCACCAACTATTGAGAGCATGATTGTCATTCTGAGTGTAATGTGCATTGTCCCAAAGTACCATTGTCTTCTGCATGATTGTGATATCGCTTATTCTAAAATCATTGTATCTAGTCGTCACTTAAACTTCGGAGGTGCTCTTGCATTTATGTTTTGCTTCACTAAAGGGGGCAAGCGAGGTATCACTTAGTCATGTTTGCACACCATGCTCACTACAAATCTATTGGGTGTTTCAGTATCATATTGTAAACTTTCAGTTCTTTGTGATATTCTCATGAGGCAACTTAATTACTAAAGATTCATTATCTCAATAAGCATTTGTCATGTGATTGTGAAAGACTCATTGGTAGCATGTCACCACAGAAACTGTGCTTGTTATCATTTACCTACTCGAGGACGAGCAGGAATTAAGCTTGGGGATGTTGATACGTCCCAAACGTATCTATAATTCCTGCTTGCTCCATGCATGTTTTGGGTGATATTGCTATGCTTTTGATACACTTTCATACACTTTTGATCATATTTGGACTAACCTATTAACTCAGTGCACCCCAGTGTCAGTTTCTGTTTTCTGCTGTTTTTGTATTTCAGGTTTTCCCGTTACTTAAATTGCCAGAAAAATTCCGGGAAAAATATATAAAAAATCAGCGCTCCAGAAGCTTCTATGTGCCAGAAGTGGGGCCAGAGGGGCCCCAGGCGCCCTGATGGCGCGGCCCCACCCTTGGCCGCGCCGGGGGGCCGCCTGGGGGGCTCCCACCTGCTTTGGTTCCCTACTTGGCCTCCTATTTATTCTCCCGTCGCGAAAACCGTGATTCCAGAACCCTTTTCTCCAGAAGCAATTCCGATCTCTGCCGCCATCGCCACCAAGTTTCGGGGGACCAGAATTCCTGTGCCGGCATCCTGCCGGGACGGGGAAGTGCCCCCGGATTCATCCCCATCGACGTTGCTTCCTCCCTCCATGATGCGGGAGTAGTTCCTCCTCGGGGCTGAGGTTTCTACCAGTAGCTATGTGGTCAATTCTCTCTCCCATGATGCGATCTTCGTTGTGATCATAGGCTATGTTAATCTAGGGTGATCCCATGATATTTCCCCTTCATCTATGTATTGGATTGATGTACTCACTTGTCTTTATCTAGTATAATCCCCGAGACCAAGGTGACAGCGGTCTATTGGACATGGATTAGAAGAATATTTTCATGAGTGATTTCCTCTTTTGTGTGTTGATTGAAGATTGAGAGTCTCTTGGTGCTTGTCTTTGACTATCCTTGAGATATGTGTGGTAATTGTGGTACTCTCTTTGGATGGCCGCGGTGACATTGGGAAATCCATAGATTGAGAACTACGAACTTTGAGGTGTGCTTTTGTAGCCCTACATAATTCTCGTCCTCTCTTGACCACAAAGGAATGACCTCCGAGTGCGTCTCCATTGCATGTTTTATGGGAAATATCATGTGATTAGACTATGTTAATGTTGTTGGGAGTTGCCACTAGTGAAAGTATGAAGCCTAGGCCTTGTTTCCACCATTGCAATACCATTTGTGCTCACGTTTACCACTTGTTTGCTTGCTGCACTTTTTATTACAGATTTATATTACTTTGCTTTGCCACTCCTATCATCCATATTTTACCATCTCTTCGCCGAACTAGTGCACCTATACAACTCCTAGTTGTATTAGGTGTGTTGGGGACACAAGAGACTTCTTGTATCTTAGTTGCAGGGTTGCTTGAGAGAGACCATCTTCAACCTCTACTTCCCTGAGTTCGATAAACCTTAGGTCATCCACTTGAGGGAAATTGCTGCTGTCCTACAAACCTCTGCGCTTGGAGGCCCAACATAGTCTACAAGAAATAGAAGCGTGTGTAGACATCAACGGGCGGACAGGAGCGAGCCATGAAGGTTCCAATGGCAGTTGGACTCCCGCCAATGTTCTTACGCATATACAGGGCAACCTAAGGTTGGCTCTGATATCATTATTTTCACAGGTTCGGTGGGGATATTTTCCGCGGCCCTTAAAAATTGTACAGGCCGGAGTCGTTTAGGGGTTCTCTTCGGGTCATTTTTTTCGCCTAAAACTGTAAACATACAGTTATTTTACGGTTTCATGTGTTTAAGATGTCTACTAGAGATGCTCTTACAACTGTGAACTGTCATCAAAACCTAAGAAACAAACCTAGAACTTCAAAACCATCTACTCCCACCTAGTCCTGGCCATCTCCGGCCCGGCCCTGTCGGCCCTCCCACGCCTAGCCCTAAAATCCAGGGCCTAGGCCCGATGGGCTTGCCTATGGGCCGGGCTTGGGCCTGAGTTTTGAGCCCACCGACAGGGCCTAGACGGGCTTGGGCTTGGCATGTTAGCATTTTAAGGAAGAGGCCTGGCCCACGGCCCTAAGCCCTAAGGGCTTTTCAGGGCTTTTTACCAGATGGGTCGGGCTTGGGCTTGAAAAGTAAGCCCGGTGGTAGGGCCCGGGAGGGCCCGGGCCTCAGTTTTCTGCCATGGGCTTTTTAAGGCCCGACCCAAGCCCGGCCCGGCCCATGGCCAGGTATACTCCCACTGTTCCTAAATATAAGACTTTTTTTGGATTCTACTATAGACTACATACTGAGCAAAATGAGTGACTCTACACTCTAAATTATGTCTATATATATCTGTATGTAGTTCATAATGGAATCTCTAAAAGGTCTTAGAGCATCTACAGCCGGACATGGCAAATCCGGCCCCTCAAACGCCCGCGAATGCGCACGGACGCCTCTGCATGCACTGACCGGGCACCCCTCATATTTGTCATTCTGCATCCGCGTATCTCATATCTGGCGTCTTATATCCATACTGCCCATGCACATGTTGAACTATCCTACGTGATCAGACGACGGACAACAAAATTGAGCTGCACAGGAACACAAGATCGCGTGCAAACGAACATAAACATACTTCACCACATCCAAAAGATCACAGTTCGTCCACAGACAAGTTCATAAACTTTTACAACTAAAACGATATAAACACTGAGGAGGAGGGAGTCGGAATCACGACTTCCTCGTCGGGATTTTGCCCTTCCGGTCGCCGATGCAGTTGTACGTGTCCGCGGCTCGTGGAGGGTCTTGGTCGTCAGACGACGAGGTGCAGCCGTCGCGACCGTCGGAGTCGGAGTCGGCAAGGACGATGAGCCCCTTCATCCGACAGACCTTCCTGTCCTGCTCCCGCTTGAGCCTTGCCACCCGAGCCTTCTCCGCCGCTGCATCCTTCGCCCCGCGCTCTGACTGCTCAATGGCTAGCCGGAACGCCTTGCCGTTCTTCCGTCGAAGGCGGCGAGCGTTCGTCTCCGCCGTCGTGAGGGAGCGGTGGTACACCCAGGCAAGAAGACGCGCGTCTTCGTCGGCGTCTAGCTCCGTCCCGCGGAGGCGTGATACGTCTCCGTCGTATCTATAATTTTTTATTGTTCCATGCCAATATTATACAACTTTCATATACTTTTGGCAACTTTTTATACTATTTTTGGGACTAACATATTGATCCAGTGCCCAGTGCCAGTTCCTGTTTGTTGCATGTTTTTTGTTTCGCAGAATATCCATATCAAACAGAGTCCAAACGGGATAAAAACGGACGGAGATTTTCTTTGGAATATTTATGAATTTTGGCAAGAAGAATCAACGCGAGACGATGCCCGAGGGGGCCACGAGGCAGGGGGCGCGCCCCAGGGGGTCAGGCGCGCCCCTGACCCTCGTGGCCACCCCGTAAGACGGTTGGTGCCCTTCTTTCGCAGCAAGAAAGCTAATATCCGGATACAAATCGTGTCAAAAATTCAACCCAATCGGAGTTACGGATCTCCGGGAATTTAAAAAACGGTGAAAGGCCAGAATCTGGGAACGCAGAAACAAAGAGAGACAAAGAGACAGATCCAATCTCGGAGGGGCTCTCGCCCCTCCGCCGCCATGGAGGCCATGGACCGGAGGGGAAACCCTTCTCCCACCTAGGGAGAAGGCCAAGGAAGAAGGAGAAGGAGGGGGGCTCTCTCCCCCTCGCTTCCGGTGGTGCCGGAGTTCCACCGGGGCCATCATCGTGCGACGGCGATCTACACCAACATTGTCGGATCTTGGGTTCCGACAAAACCCTTGTGATTCGAACTCTGGGGTGTGCACGAAGATCTGTCCTCCCGCCCTAGCTCGTCGACTCGCTGATCCCTAGGCCTAGCTCGTCAGATCCGAAGAACAAGGGACACAAGGTTTATACTGGTTCGGGTCACCGTTGTGGTGTAATACCCTAATCTAGTGTGGTGTGGTGGATTACTTTGTGGACTGAGGAAGAACTAGTACATGGAGAGCACTGCCTCCTGAGGAGAGCTGTTCTTGTGCTCGAGTGAGCTTGTGGGTGTGTGGCCTTCTGTTTGATCAACTCAAGATGAGATGAGACCCCCCTCAAAGAGTGGTGGCTAGTCCTATTTATAGTGGCCCGGGTCCTCTTCCCAAATATTGAGCGGGAAGGGATCCCACAATGGCCAAATTTGAAGGGGGACAACTAGTACAAGCTATCCTGACAATAGGTGGTCTTCGTCTGCCAAAGGTTTTGGTGGTGACGCCGCCGTGGGCTCCGCGATGACCCCCGCTCTACCGTCCTGCTGGTCTTGGTCTCGTTGCACCGATATGGAAACCTTTGCCTGACGCCTCGGGACTCCTCACCTGCACCTACTCCTTTAGCACCAAAGAGGGAACTGGCACTCCGTGCCCACTGGCGCCCGCCTGGCCTTGGTCGTCACTGCTCACGTCACGAGGACCTCGTGAGGTACCCCTTGTCTTGATATCTCCGATCCTCAGGAGCCAGTCTAGTGAGGCTTCCCCAGGGGATGTGTTGCGTCGTCCGCCTCGCGAGGGTCTTGAGTGGTTGCTGACGAAGTTGGGCCGTACCAGGCCGCCTGATGAGCCACACCCTAGGCCGTAGGCAGGCAAGTCTGGATACCCCCGTTCCCAGAACACCGACAAATACCTCTGTCACCGTCACCAACATCTTCATAACCTTCCCCCATCTATCTACAATGGTTCACTCTCCCGCAACCCGCTGTACCCTCTACTTGAACATGGTGCTTTATGCTTCATATTATTATCCAATGATGTGTTGCCATCCTATGATGTCTGAGTAGATTTTCGTTGTCCTGTCGGTAATTGGTGAACTGCTATGATTGGTTTAAATTGCTTGTGGTTATGTTGCTATCCTTTGGTGCCCATCATATGAGCACGCGCGTGGATCACACCATAGGGTTAGTTGTATGTTGATAGGACTATGTATTGGAGGGCAAGAGTGATAGAAGCTTCAACCTAGCATGGAAATTAATGCATACGTGATTGAAGGGGGACCAATATATCTTAATGCTATGGTTGGGTTTTACCTTAATGAGCGTTAGTAGTTGCGGATGCTTGCTAATAGTTCCAATCATAAGTGCATAGAATTCCAAGTCAGGGATGACATGCTAGCAGTGGCCTCTCCCACATAAAACTTTCTATCGGTCTAGTCACGTAGTCGATTGCTTAGGGACAATTTCGCAACTCCTACCACCACTTTTCCACACTTGCTATACTAACTTTATTGCTGCTTTATCTAAACAGCCCCTAGTTTTTATTTACGTGCTCTTTATATTCTTGCAAACCTATCCCGTTACACCTACAAACTACTTCTAGTTTCATACTTGTTCTAGGTAAAGCGAACGTCAAGCGTGCGTAGAGTTGTATCGGTGGTCAATAGAACTTGAGGGAATATTTGTTCTATCTTTAGCTCCTCGTTGGGTTCGACACTCTTACTTATCGAAAGAGGCTACAATTGATCGCCTACACTTGTGGGTAATCAAGACCTTTTTCTGGCGCCGTTGCCGGGGAGCAATAGCGTGGGGTGAATATTCTCGTGTGTGCTTGTTTGCTTTATCACTAAGTAGATTTTATTTGCTGTTCTAAGTTATTCTCTATCTTTAGTTATGAATATGGAACACAAAATACCAAAAAAATTAGGTGTACTTGCTACTCATGGAGATGGGGAACCTCCTAAAACTCCTGATGCTCATTATGTGAAAGATATTATGTACTACTTTGATAATCCTGAGAGAACCCCATTCAACTATACAATGGGAGACACTTGGATCAACGTGAATAATTTAGGGATTATCGCTTGACTCATAAAGGGAAATTGTTATGGGATCAAATTCTTATGTTGCATTGGTATGCTCGGCAACTATGCTTGAGATATGATTATACTTGTTGCTCTAGGATGAAGGCTCCACACCTTCCCTTTTCATGCGAATTTAATGATAATGAAACCTTAGCATCTTATGCTAATGGTATATATGATTACTATGATGGTGAACAAATAGATGAATTTGTTGCTTTTAAGGGTGCTTGTGAAATTAAATGTTTATTTGAAGAGTATGAAAATTATGGTGATGTTGTTTATAGATCTAAAAATCTTACTATATTGAGATATTGCTATTTGAATTATAAATACAATGCCGATATTGTTGCGTTTATTGAGAAGGTCTCCGCTGTCCAAGAAGAGACTAATATTTTGCAGGAAACTATGGAAGAAGAAATTGATGACACTGTGAGCCCATTAGATGAAAAAGATGACGAGAAGAGCGAAGAACAAAACGAGGAAGAGCGGATTAGCTACCCGTGCCCACCTTCTAATGAGAGTAACTCTTCAACTCATACATTGTTTAATTTCCCTTCGTGCTTACCGAAGGATGAATGCTACGATGATTGCTATGATCCCTTGGATTCGTTTGAAATATCCCTTTTTGATGAACTTGATGTTTGCTATGCTTGTGGCCAAGATGCCAATATGAATTATGCTTATGGAGATGAACTTTCTATAGTTCCTTATGTTATGAATGAAATTGTTGCTATTACACCCACACATGATAGTCCTATTATCTCTTTGAATTCTCCCAACTACACGATATCGGAGAAGTTTGCACTTATTAAGGATTATATTGATGGGTTGCGTTCTACTACTACACATGATTATTTTAATAGATATAATATGCATGTGCTTGCTGCTCCTACTTGCAATTATTGTGAGAGAGGAACTACATATCCGCCTCTCTATGTTTCCAATATGATAAAAATGCAAGAAACTGCTTATACTATGCATTGGCCTTTACTTGACGTGCATGAATTGTTCTTGTATGACATGCCTATGCATAGGAAGAGAGTTAGACTTAGTTTTTGCATGACACATATCACTTTGTGCTCACTACTAAATGCCAAATCATTGCTAGTTAAAATTGGCTTTGATATACCTTGGGATCCGGGTGGATCCATTACTTGAGCACTATATGCCTAGCTTAATGGCTTTAAAGAAAGCGCTGCCAGGGAGACAACCCGGAAGTTTTAGAGAGTCATTTATTTCTGTTGTGTGCTATTATAAAGTTTTAAAACAAAAAATAAAGAGGGGAACCTAAAACTTTTTCAAAAAGAAAAGTGAAAGTAAGAAGGACGTGCACCGTTGAAATGGGGGAGCTCCTTGAACTTTGTTCATGCCCATGGGAACTTTGCAAATCTTGAATACAGAAACTTTTCTACGAAAATAATTATCCCCTTGTATAATTCCATTGTATTATAAAAATAATGTGCCAAGAGTTTCCTTTAGGATGATTAAACTGCTTGTTGGTTTGTGCGGTGCAAAAACAGAAACTTTGACTGTAGTCCGCGATTTTACATTTTTACTGGAACGTCGAAAGGATCTGAAACTTTTTGCAAAGTCTTGCTATACAAATTGTTGATTTTTACTAATATTTCCAGAATTTTTAGAGTTACAGAAGTATGGTTAATGTTCAGATTACTACAGACTGTCCTGTTTTCACAGATTGCCATTATAGCTTCATTATTTGTATATGTTTTAATTCTTGTTGAAGCCTCCTTGACTTGAGGCCATAGAATTGTGATAGCATACAGTGGGTAATATTTGTTCATAATTATACAATAATGTTAGAGCAGTACATGATGGGATTTTATTGATCATATGCACGAACCCCACAACTAAAAGTTCGGTTAAGTTTTGTGTGGATGGAGTGTTCGAAGATCGAGGAGGTCTCGATGTGAGGAGAAGGAGGAGAGGCAAGAGCTCAAGCTTGGGGATGCCCAAGGCACCCCAAGCAAATATTTGAGGAGAATCAAGCGTCTAAGCTTGGGGATGCCCCGGAAGGCATCCCATCTTTCTTCAACAAGTATCGGTATGTTTTCGGATTTGTTTCGTTCACATGATATGCGTAAATTCTTGGAGCGTCGTGTGATTTTTTATTATTAAATGCACCATGCTGGTATGAGATAGTCCTTGGTTGATTTATAGATGCTCTTTGCACTTCATTTATATCTTTTGAGTATGGCTTTATAGAATGCTTCATGTGCTTCACTTATATCATTTGAAGTTTGGATTGCCTGTTTCTCCTCACTTAGAAAACCGCCATTTGTAGAATGCTCTTTTACTTCACTTATATTTGTTAGAGCGTGGGCATATCTTTTGTAGAAAGAATTAAACTCTCTTGCTTCACTTATATCTATTGAGAGAGTTGACAGGAATTGGTCATTCACATGGTTAGTCATAAAATCCTACATAAACTTGTAGATCGCTGAATATGATATGTTTGATTCCTTGCAATAGTTATCCGATATAGTGATGCTAATATGTGGGAGGTACTAGTGAATGATTGTGGTTTAGTAAAAATATTGGAGTTAAGGTTTCTGATTTCCGAAGCATGCACGTGTGGTCTCCTAACTATGTAACCAAATTGGCGCGCATTGTATTTTGATTGTTTATCTTTGCGTGAAGGTCGGGGGCGCGCGATGGTTAACTCCTACCAACCCCCCTAGGAGCATGCGTTGTAGTATTTTGCTTCGAGGGCTAATAGATTTTTCTCAATAATTATGTGAGTTCTTTATGACTAATGTTGAGTCCATGGATTATACACACTCTCACCCTTCCACCTTGCTAGCCACTCTAGTACCGCACAATTTTCGTCAATGCATCAAATTACCTTATACCCTTCCTCAAAACAGCCACCATACCTACCTATTATGGCATTTCCATAGCCATTCCGAGATATATTGCCATGTTATTCCACCGTTCCATTTATTATGACACGCACCATCATTGTCATATTGCTTTGCATGATCGTAAGACAGCTAGCATGATATTTTCATGGCTTGTCTGTTTTTTGATGTCATTGCTTTGCTAGATCATTGCACATCCTGGTACACCGTCGGAGGCATTCATGTAGAGTCATACTTTGTTCTAGTATCAAGTTGTAATATTGAGTTGTAAGTAAATAAAAGTGTGATGATCATCATTATTAGAGCATTGCCCCATGTGAGAAAAAAGAGAGGCCAAAGAAGCCTAAATAAAAAAAGGGGGACAAAGAAGCCCGTCAAAAAAAGAGAAAAAGGGAAAAAAGAGAAAAAATGAGAGAAAAAGAGAGAAGGGGCAAAGTTACTATCCTTTTACCACACTTGTGCTTCATCATAGCACCATGTTCTTCATGATAGAGAGTCTCCTATGTTGTCACTTCCATATACTAGTGGGGATTTTCATTATAGAACTTGGCTTGTATATTCCAACGACGGGCTTCCTCAAATTGCCCTAGGTCTTCATGAGCAAGCAAGTTGATGCACACCCACTAGTTCTCCTTTGAGCATTCATACACTTATAGCTCTAGTGCATCCGTTACATGGCAATCCCTACTCACTCACATTGATATCAATTGATGGACATCTCCATAGTCCATTGATTTGCCTAGTCGATGTGAGACTTTCTCCCTCCTTTTGTCTATCACCACCTTCTATTCCACCCATAGTGCTATGTACATGGCTCACGCTCATGTATTGCATGAAGAGTTGAAAAGGTTCAAAAAAGTAAAGTATGAAAACAATTGCTTGGCTGACACCGGGATGGGCATGAGGGGTACCTTGTGTTAAGAAAAAGGAGCATAAAAGATTATATGATTTTGTAGGGATAACGTTCTTTAGCATTGATATTTTGAAAGACTTGATTGTTTGTTGGGATGCCTGAGTATTAACTTCTTTTATGTCAAATGATAGACTATTTCTTTGAATCACTCGTGCCTAAATATTCACGCCATGATTAGATTACATGATCAAGATTACGCTAGGTAGCATTCCACATCAAAAATTATCTTTTTTATCATTTACCTACTCGAGGACGAGATGAAATTAAGCTTGGGGATGCTAATATGTCTCCGTCGTATCTATAATTTTTTATTGTTCCATGCCAATATTATACAACTTTCATATACTCTTGGAAACTTTTTATACTATTTTTGGGACTAACATATTGATCCAGTGCCCAGTGCCAGTTCCTGTTTCTTGCATGTTTTTTGTTTCGCAGAATATCCATATCAAACGTGGTCCAAACGGGATAAAAACAGGCGGAGATTTTTTTTGGAATATTTAAATTTTGGGAAGAAGAATCAACGCGAGACGATGCCCGAGGGGGCCACAAGGCAGGGGGCGCGCCCCAGGGGGTCAGGCGCGCCCCTGACCCTCGTGGCCACCCCGTAAGGTGGTTAGCGCCCTTCTTTCGTCACAAGAAAGCTAATATTCGGATACAAATCGTGTCAAAAATTCAGCCCAATCGGAGCTACGGATCTCCGGGAATATAAGAAACGGTGAAAGGCCAGAATTTCGGAACGCAGAAACAGAGAGACAGATCCAATCTCGGAGGGGCTCTCGCCCCTCCGCCGCCATGGAGGCCATGTGATGAGCACATGAGTACATCATACATGATATTTCAAAAAAGTGCACAATTTAGTTGAAAAGAATTACTAAGCCGAATCAAGTAAAGACATGACCATGTGAACGCTAACTTATGTTTACCTTGTATCCTTGATTATACTACTATGATTTCATCCCCATTATTGTTGGTTGAATTTAGGTATAACATGGAAGCAATCAAACAACCTACGAGCTCTTGAAGCAACCGCTTTGGAGGAACAAGTTTGGAGAAAACAAGTTTCAAGTGAAGCTGATGCTGTCAGTTTTCCCCTCTGATGTTTTATTGTGCCACACACATATACTGGAGAGACGGGGCCATAGTTGTACATAAACAGAAGCTCCATCAAATTATCTTTCCAATGCAAAAAACCTCACATCATTTGGAGTTGTGAGTCAAACATTGTCGTCATTCTCGTGGAAGGTGTCCAGGCTGTCAAGGCTTCGCGAATTTCCGAGAAGCTCTCGAACAACTCCCAAGGTTGACTGCTTATTAACCCAAGGAAGCCATGCAAACCTGCTTACTTTTGAAACCATTTTCACACCTAGCTAAGGGGGGTTGTCCCTGCTATAAAACCCCATGTCCCCAATCCTCTTAGAAACCTTTTGTCAAACCATTCAGCTACAAGCTTATGCAGCAAGACTGCTAGAGAGATCTGAGAGATCTTGCTACCTTTGTTCTTGTGAGTTCACTCGGATTCGCAAGAAGGAGTCTCTGGTTCCCCCTAGTTCGTGCTCGACGGTTCCGGCCGTTTTGTGTGGATTAGTCCCAGTTTGTGGTTCTACGATTGTTCGGACAGCGGGTTGGAGTTCTTGTAGCTTCGGTCGACCATCCCCAATGTACGGGTTGCATCCAACCTTGGCAGGTATAAATCTAGTTATCCCGGCTGCTTGCAGCTAGTTATCCCTCCCGATTTGATTCTGCGACGTGAAGATCGAGCCACCCTCGGGCGTGAACTCATTCATCGGGTTCTCACCTATCATCTGGCATCAGAGCCTTCGTTGACTTGGTAGGATCTTGAAGGAAATATGCCCTAGAGGCAATAATAAAGTTGTTATTTATATTTCCTTATATCATGATAAATGTTTATTATTCATGCTAGAATTGTATTAACCGGAAACTTAGTACGTGTGTGAATACATAGACAAAACAGAGTGTCCCTAGTATGCCTCTACTAGACTAGCTCATTGATCAAAGATGGTTATGTTTCCTAACCATAGA
This sequence comes from Secale cereale, assembly GCA_902687465.1. Taxonomy (NCBI): domain Eukaryota; kingdom Viridiplantae; phylum Streptophyta; class Magnoliopsida; order Poales; family Poaceae; genus Secale; species Secale cereale. The sequence continues at coordinate 533,969,992 of LR738712.1, read as the reverse complement.
CATGAGTTGTCATATGATCAACGGGATCACATCATGAGGAGAATGATGTGATGGACAAGACCCATCCGTTAGCTTAGCACTATGATCGTTTAGTTTTACTGCTATTGCTTTCTTCATGACTTACACATGTTCCTATGACTATGAGATTATGCAACTCCCGAATACCGTAGGAACACCTTGTGTGCTATCAAACGTCACAACGTAACTGGGTGATCATAAAGATGCTCTACAGGTGTCTCCGAAAGTGTTCGTGGTGTTGGCATAGATCAAGACTAGGATTTGTCACTCCGAGTGTCGGAGAGGTATGTCTGGGCCCTCTCGGTAATGCACATCATAATAAGCCTTGCAAGCAAAAGACTAATGAGTTAGTCACGAGATGATGTATTACGGAACGAGTAAAGAGACTTGCCAGTAACGAGATTGAACTAGGTATAGAGATACCGACGATCGAATCTCAGGCAAGTAACATACCAATGACAAAAGGAACAACGTATGTTGTTATGCGGTTTGACCGATAAAGATCTTCGTAGAATATGTAGGAGCCAATATGAGCATCCAGGTTCCGCTATTGGTTATTGACCGGAGATGAGTCTCGGTCATGTCTACATAGTTCTCAAACCCGTAGGGTCCGCACGCTTAACGCTTGATGACGATCGGTATTATGAGTTTATGAGTTTTGATGTATCGAAGGAGTTCGGAGCCCCGGCTGAGACCGGGGACATGACGAGGAGTCTCGAAATGGTCAAGACGTAAAGATCGATATATTGGACGACTATATTCGGACATCGGAAAGGTTCCGAGTGATTTGGGTACTTTTCAGAGTATATGGGCCTTATTGGGCCATACGGGAATAGAGGAGAAAGGTCAAAAGGAAGGAGGCGCGTGCCCCCCTCTGGTCCGAATTGGACAAGGGGTGCAGCCCCCTTTTCCTTCTCCCTCTCCACCTCTTTCCTTCTCTCCTACTCCGGAAAGGAAAGGGGAATCCTACTAGGACTTGGGAGTCCTAGTAGGACTCCCCACACTTGGCTCGCCCCCTCTAGGGCCGGCCTCTCCCTTGCTCCTTTATATACGGGGGCAGGGGGCATCTTAGGACACACAAGTTGAATTATTTAGCCGTGTGCGGTGGCCCCCCTCCACAGAAACACACCTCGGTCATACCGTTGCAGTGCTTAGGCGAAGCCCTGCGCCGGTAGATACATCATATCCGTCACCACGCCGTCATGCTGACGAAACTCTCCCGTGAAGCTCAACTGGATCAAGAGCTCGTGGGACGTCATCAAGCTAAACGTGTGCTGAACGCGGAGGTGCCGTACGTTCGGTGCTTGATCGGTTGGATGGCGAAGAAGTTCGACTACATCAACCGCGTCACTTGACGCTTCCGCTCCCGGTCAACGAGGGTACGTAGACACACTCTTCCCCTCATTGCTATACATCTGGTAGATAGATCTTACGTGATCGTAGGAAAATTTTAAAAATACTACGTTCCCAACAGTGGTATCAGAGCCAGGTCTATGCGTAGATGATATGCACGAGTAGAACACAATGAGTTGTGGGCGATACTAGTCATACTGCTTACCAGCATGTCATACTTTGCTTCGGCGGTATTGTGAGATGAAGCGGCCCGGACCGACATTACGCGTACGCTTATGTGAGACTGGTTTCACCGTTATGAGCACTCGTTGATTAAAGGTGACTGGCGGGTGTCTGTCTCTCTCACTTTAGCTGAATCAAGTGTGGCTACGCCCGGTCCTTGTGAAGGTTAAAACAACACATACTTGACGAAACATTGTTGTGGTTTTGTATGCGTAGGTAAGAACGGTTCTTGCTAAGCCCATAGCAGCCACGTAAAACTTGCAACAACAAAGTAGAGGACGTCTAACTTGTTTTTGCAGGGCATGTTGTGATGTGATATGGTCAAGACATGATGAGATATACGGTTTTGTATGAGATGATCATGTTTTGTAAAGTTATCGGTAACTGGCAGGAGCCATATGGTTGTCGCTTTATTGTATGAAATGCAATCGCCATGTAATTGCTTTACTTTATCACTAAGTGGTAGCGATAGTCTCAGAAGCAATAGTTGGCGAGACAACAACGATGCTACGATGGAGATCAAGGTGTCGTGCCGGTGACGAAGGTGATCATGATGGTGCTTTGGAGATGGAGATCAAAAGCACAAGATGACGATGGCCATATCATATCAAATATTTTGATTGCATGTGATGTTTATCTTATTATGCTTCTTATTTTGCTTAGTTCGACGGTAGCATTATAAGATGATCCCTTACTAAATTTCAAGGTATAAGTGTTCTCCCTGAGTATGCACCATTGCAAAAGTTCGTCGTGCCGAGACACCACGTGATGATCGGGTGTGATAAGCTCTATGTTCAAATACAATGGGTGTAAGCCTGTTTTGCACACGCAGAATACTCGGGTTAAACTTGACGAGCCTAGCATATGAAGATATGGCCTCGGAACACTGGAGACTGAAAGTCGAGCGTGAATCACATAGTAGATATGATCAACATAAGATGTTCACCATTGAAACTACTCCATCTCACGTGATGATCAGACATGGTTTAGTTGATTTGGATCACGTGATCATTTAGATGACTAGAGGGATGTCTATCTAAGTGGGAGTTCTTAAGTAATATGATTAAATTGAACTTTAATTTATCATGAACTTAGTCCTCGTAGTATTAGCATATCTATGTTGTAGATCAATAGCTCACGATGTTGCTCCCCGTTTATTTTTTATATGTTCCTAGAGAAAACTAAGTTGAAAGATGTTAGTAGCAATGATGCGGAATTGTTCCGTGATCTAAGGATTATCCTCATTGCTGCACAGAGAATTATGTCCTTGATGCACCGCTAGGTGACATACCTATTGCAAGAGCAGATGTAGACGTTATGAACGTTTTGACAAAAGCTCGGTATGATGACTACTTGATAGTTTAAGTGCACCATGCTTTACGGCTTAGAACCAGGACTTCAAAAACGTTTTGAACGCCACGGAGCATATAAGATGTTCCAAGAGTTGAAATTAGTATTTCATACTCATGCCCGTGTCGAGAGGTATAAGACTTCTGACATTACTTTGCCTACAAGATGGAGGAGAATAGCTCAACCAGTGAGCATGTGCTCAGATTGTCTGGGTACTACAATTACTTGTATCAAGTGGGAGTTAATCTTCCAGATAAGATAGTAATTGACAAAGTTCTCTAGTCACTATCACCAAGTTAGTAGAACTTCGTGATGAACTATAATATGCAAGGGATGACGAAAGGAATTCCCGAGCTCTTTGCGATGCTGAAGTCGGCGAAGGTAGTAATCATGAAAAAGCATCAAGTGTTCATGGTTAACAAGACCACTTATTTCAAGTAAAGGGAAAAGGGATAGAAGGGGAACTTCAAGAAGAATGACAAGCAAGTTGTCACTCCCGTGAAGAAACCCAAAGCTAAAACTCAAACCTGAAACTAAGTGCTTCTACTGCAAAGGAAATGGTCACTGAAAGTGGAACTGCCCTAGATACTTGGCGGATAAGAAGGATGGCAAAGTGAATAAAGGTATATTTTGATATACAGATTATTGATGTGTACTTTACTAGTGTTCATAGCAACCCTTGGGTATTTGATACCGGTTCAGTTGCTAAAATTAGTAACTCGAAACGAGAATTGCAGAATGAACAAAGACTAGTTAAAGGTGAAGTGACGATGTGTGTTGGAAGTGGTTCCAAGATTGATATGATCATCATCGCACACTCCCTATACTTTCGGGATTAGTGTAAAACCTAAATAAATGTTATTTGGCATTTGTGTTGAGCATGAATATGATTTGATCATATTTGTTGCAATACGGTTATTCATTTAAAGTCATTGTTATTCTGTTTACATGAATAAAACCTTCGATGGTCATACACCCAATGAAAATAGTTTGTTGGATCTCGATCGTGGTGATACACATATTCATAATATTGAAGCCAAAAGATGCAAGGTTAATAATGATAGTGCAACTTATTTGTGGCACTGCCGTTTAGGTCATAATGGTGTAAAGCGCATGAAGAAACTCCATAGTGATGGACTTTTGGAATCACTTGATTATGAATCACTTGGTGCTTGCGAACCATGCCTCATGGGCAAGATGACTAAAACTCCGTTCTCCGGAACAATGGAGCGAGCAACAGATTTGTTGGAGATCATACATACAGATGTATGTGGACCAATGAGTGTTGAAGCTCGCGGCGGGTATCGTTATTTTCTGACCTTCACTGATGATTTGAGCAAATATGGGTATATCTACTTAATGAAGCACAAGTCTGAAACATTTGAAAAGTTCAAAGAATTTCAGAGTGAAGTGGAGAATCATCGTAACAAGAAAATAAGAGTTTCTACGATATGATCGTAGAGGTAAAATATTTGAGTTAGCGAGTTTGGCCTTCCGTAAAAACAATGTGAAATAGTTTCACTACTCACGCCACCTGGAACACCACAGTGTAAAGGTGTGTCCAAACTTCATAACCGTACTTTATTAGATATGATGCGATCGATGATGTCTCTTACCGATCTACCACTATCGCTTTTGTGGTTATGCATTAGAGACAGCTACATTCATGTTGAATAGGGCACCATCTAAATCCGTGGAGATGACACCATATGAACTGTGGTTTGACGAGAAACCTAAGCTGTCATTTCTTTAAGTTTGGGACTGCGATGCTTATGTGAAAAAGTTTCAACATGATAAGCTCGAACCCAAATCGGAGAAGTAAATCTTCATAGGATACCCAAAAGAAACTGTTGGGTACACCTTCTATCACAGATCCGAAGGCAAGGTCTTTGTTGCTAAGAGTGGATCCTTTCTAGAGAAGGAGTTTCTCTCGAAAGAAGTGAGTGGGAGGAAAGTAGAATTTGATGAGGTAATTGTACCTTCTCCCGAATTGGAAAGTGGAACATCACAGAAACTAGTTCTAGTGATTCCTACACCAATTAGTGATAAGCTAATGATGATGATCATGAAACTTCAGATCAAGTTTCTGCTGAACTTCATAGATCAACCAGAGTTTGTTCCGCATCAGAGTGGTATGGCAACCCGGTTCTGGAAGTCATGTTACTGGACCATGATGAACCTACGAACTATGAGGAAGCGATGATGAGCCCAGATTCCGCAAAATGGCTTGAGGCCATGAAATCTGAGATGGGATCCATGTATGAGAACAAAGTGTGGACTTTGGTTGACTTGCCCGATGATCGGCAAGCCATCGAAAATAAATGGATCTTCAAGAGGAAGACTGACGCTGACGGTAATGTTACTGTTTACAAAGCTCGACTTGTTGCGAAAGTTTTTCAACAAGTTCAAGGAGTTGACTACGATGAGACTTTGTCACCCGTAGCGATGCTTAAGTCTGTCCGAATCATGTTAGCAATTGCCGCATTTTATGAAATCTGGCAAATGGATAACAAAACTGCATTCTTTAATGGATTTATTAAAGAAGACTTGTATATGATGCGACCAGAAGGTTTTGTCAATCCTAAAGGTGCTAACAAAATGTGCAAGCTCCAGCGATCCATCTATGGACTGGTGCAAGCATCTCAGAGTTGGAATATACGCTTTGATAAGTTGATCAAAGCATATAGATTTATACAGACTTGCGGTGAAGCCTGTATTTACAAGAAGTGAGTGGGAGCACTACAACCTTTCTGATAAGTATATGTGAATGACATATTGTCGATCGGAAATGATGTAGAATTTTCTGGAAAGCATAAAGGAGTGTTTGAAAGGAGTTTTTCAAAGAAAGACCTTGGTGAAGCTGCTTACATATTGGGCATCAAGATCTATAGAGATAGATCAAGACGCTTGATAAGACTTTCGATGAGTACATACCTTGATAAGATTTTGAAGTAGTTCAAAATGGATCAGTCAAAGAAGGAGTTCTTGCCTGACTTGTAAGGTGTGAAGTTGAGTAAGACTCAAAGCCAGACCATGGAAGAAAAATATAAAGAGAATGAAAGTCATTCCCTATGCCTCAGCCATAGGTTCTATAAAGTATGCCATGCTGTCTACCAAACATGTTGTGTACCTTGCCATGAGTTTGTCAAGGGGGTACAATAGTGATCCAGGAGTAGATCACTGTACAGCGGTCAAAATTATCCTTAGTAACTGGATGACTAAGGAAATTTTTCTCGATTATGGAGGTGATAAAGAGCGTCGTAAAGGGTTACACTGATGCAAGCTTTGACACTAAATCCAGATGACTCTAAGTATCAATCTGGATGCGTATTGAAAGTGGGAGAAATTAGCTAGAGTAGCTCTATGCAGAGCATTGCAGACATAGAAATTTGCGAAATACATACGGATCTGAATGTGACAGACCCGTTGACTAAACTTCTCTCACAAGCAAAACATGATCACACCTTATTACTCTTGGGTATTAATCACATATCGATGTGAACTAGATTATTGACTCTAGTAAACCCTTTGGGTGTTGGTCACATGGCGATGTGAACTATGGGTGTTATTCACATAACGATGTGAACTATCGGTATTAAATCACATGGCGATGTGAGCTAGATTATTGACTCTAGTGCAAGTGGGAGACTGAAGGAAATATGCCCTAGAGGCAATAATAAAGTTGTTATTTATATTTCCTTATATCATGATAAATGTTTATTATTCATGCTAGAATTTTATTAACCGGAAACTTAGTACATGTGTGAATACATAGACAAAACAGAGTGTCCCTAGTATGCCTCTACTAGACTAGCTCATTGATCAAATATGGTTATGTTTCCTAACCATAGACATGAGTTGTCATTTGATCAACGGGATCTCATCATTAGGAGAATGATGTGATGGACAAGACCCATCTGTTAGCTTAGCACTATGATCGTTTAGTTTTACTGCTATTGCTTTCTTCATGAGTTATACATGTTCCTATGACTATGAGATTATGCAACTCCTGAATACCGTAGGAACACCTTGTGTGCTATCAAACGTCACAACGTAACTGGGTGATCATAAAGATGCTCTACAGGTGGCTCCGAAAGTGTTCGTGGTGTTGGCATAGATCAAGACTAGGATTTGTCACTCCGAGTGTCGGAGAGGTATCTCTGGGCCCTCTCGATAATGCACATCATAATAAGCCTTGCAAGCAAAAGACTAATGAGTTAGTCACGAGATGATGTATTACGGAACGAGTAAAGAGACTTGCCAGTAACGAGATTGAACTAGGTATAGAGATACCGACGATCGAATCTTGGGCAAGTAACATACCAATGACAAAAGGAACAACGTATGTTGTTATGCGGTTTGACCGATAATGATCTTCGTAGAATATGTAGGAGCCAATATGAGCATCCAGGTTCCACTATTGGTTATTGACCGGAGATGAGTCTCGGTCATGTCTACATAGTTCTCGAACCCGTAGGGTCCGCATGCTTAATGCTTGATGACGATCGGTATTATGAGTTTATGAGTTTTGATGTACCGAAGGAGTTCGGAGTCCCGGATGAGACCGGGGACATGACGAGGAGTCTCGAAATGGTCAAGACATAAAGATCGATATATCTGACGACTATATTCGGACATCGGAAAGGTTCCGAGTGATTCGGGTATTTTTCGGAGTATATGGGCCTTATTGGGCCATACGGGAATAGAGGAGAATGGCCAAAAGGAAGGAGGCGCACGCCCCCCTCTGGTCTGAATTGGACAAGGGGTGCAGCCCCCTTTTCCTTCTCCCTCTCCACCTCTTTCCTTCTCTCCTACTCCGGAAAGGAAAGGGGAATCCTACTAGGACTTGGGAGTCCTAGTAGGACTACTAGGACTCCCCACACTTGGCGCGCCCCCTCTAGGGCCGGCCTCTCCCTTGCTCCTTTATATACGGGGGCAGGGGGCATCCTAGGACACACAAGTTGAATTGTTTTAGCCGTGTGCGGTGCCCCCCTCCACAGAAACACACCTCGGTCATACCGTTGCAGTGCTTAGGCGAAGCCCTGCGCCGGTAGATACATCATATCCGTCACCACGCCGTCGTGCTGACGAAACTCTCCCGTGAAGCTCAACTGGATCAAGAGCTCGTGGGACGTCATCAAGCTAAACGTGTGCTGAACGTGGAGGTGTCGTACGTTCGGTGCTTGATCGGTTGGATCGCGAAGAAGTTCGACTACATCAACCACGTTACTTGACGCTTCCGCTCCCGGTCTACGAGGGTACGTAGACACACTCTTCCCCTCGTTGCTATACATCTGGTAGATAGATCTTGCGTGATCGTAGGAAAACTTTAAAAATACTACGTTCCCCAACAGATCTGTTATCCAAGTTTATCTTGCTATCATCCCTTTAGATTGAGTGTTTTTCATGCTATATTTTCTGTCCTAAAAGTCCAAAGCCCCACCAAAAATAAATCCAAGCTTTGTTGGTGCTGAGATCTTGTTGTGGCATATCTTGCATGTTCTTCATCTTTTAGATTTGCACCAAGTTCTTCTTCATAGTTGCTTTCAGATTTGGTTGTTGTGCTTTGGGAAAAAGAGAGAAAAAAAGTGTCAAAAAAATCAAAGAGAGAAAGAAAAGAGTGGCAGAAAAAAAAAGTCTAGAGAGAAAAAGAAAGTGTTGTGTAAGATCGAAAAGTTTTAGCTTGATAGAAAAATTTCAGAAGCTTGTGTGTTGTGTTTTTCAATCTTGGTGCAAAGGTGCAGCAGATCCATCAACATATTTTTCTTGGTTAGCATCAACTTGATTTCAGCACAAGCCCCCTTTTTATTTACCCCACCGAGGTCCACCAAAAACCAAAGCTAGTTCTTTGATCACTGTCTTTCAATCGCTTTAACACATCCGGGAAAAGCACAATCTAATGTGAACTCATAGGAACTTTGCTGAGTAAGAGGTGAGGTTGTGTGATTCCACAAAATTATCCTATTCCACTTTTATACCTACTAACGTGGCAGGATCTACACCAAGTGTGCGTAGAAAGAATCATGGAGAAGAAAATTGTTTGGCCACCCGCGCTGATGTGCAGCAACTCAAGAACATCATACTCCAAGCCATGGAGAGGATGCTTCACGAGCGTCCTCCAACATGTGGTGATAGGGTTCGACACCGACAATACCCTACTACTCATGAAGTGCAACAAGGAGGACATGCTCGGGGGCATGGTGTCGCTACTGCTCGTGGGTGTGTCGATGCTACTCCTGAAATGCGGCTAGGATGGCATGCTCGAGGGCAAGCTATCGCTGCCCCTAGGCGTGTCGCTGCTGCTCATGAATTACAGCAAAGAAGATATGCTTAAGGGCAAGGAGTTGCTACTCATGGGCGTGTTGCTACGACTCCTAAAGTGCAACAAGGATGTCATGCTCACAGACGAAGTAGTGGTACCCGTCGGCACAACTACGACCCACCGCAAAGCCTGATCATGGTTGATGGAACGACTTCGGTGGTTCACAGACCATGTTCACATGAGAAGCTCATTTCTAATGTTGCCATCTTGACCACAAATATTGTCCCACCATCCAAGAAAAATGTGCCACAAATTCCATGTGAGGAAGAGAGTCCACAATCCAAAATCCCACAACTTGAGAGTGATAAGAAAATCAAGCGGAGTGACTCCACCAAAAGTGAGGAAGAGTGTCCACTTTCAAAAATCCCACCACTTGCGAGTGAAAAGAAAAATGAGTTGAGTGACTCAACAAAATGTGAGGAACAGTGTCCACTTTCCACAATCTCGTATATTGAGAGTGATAAGAAAAGTGAGGTGAATGAGTCCACAAAATGCGATAATCAAATTTTTCATCACGAGATTAGAGAAATGAGAGAAATCCACCTATATATACCACATATTCAGCGAGAGAGGATTAATGAGTTATGTGAGTCCACTAAATGTGAGTTTGAGATTTTTCAGCAAGAGAATAGCGAGAGGAGTGATCCACCACCATGGAAAATTAGTAGTCCACCAAATGAAAAGAGAGAGAAGTATTCGATTACTAATCTTTCACAAAATTCTCTTTCTTTGCAATACGTGCAGGTGCAAAAGGCATACATTACAGCTCTTTTGCAACGATGGGAGATTGAGATCCAAGAACAAATATGGAGTACATGGAGTACTACTACACAAGGTGCGTGTGTGAAGATTGATTTTCAAAAAGGCATTCAAGTACTCAATGAGGTAAAACAAAAAGGATCTTCCATTTTGATGCACCCCGAGGTATGCACATACGAACTCTTGAAACATTGGCGAAACGAAATAAGAGAAAAATTATTGGCCATGTCCTTTAGCACATTATCTGTTCATCAATATAATTTGTTCAACCATAATGAAGAAACAAAAGATTTGGGAAACTTGAATACCAAATGTTCAACACAAAAATGTTCAACTTTTTCTTTTTTTAGTCATTTTGTATTGTCCTCGTGCTATAATCTTGTAGACCAAATGAAGTCGAGGACTACTTTTCTCCTAGAGAGGGAGGCATATATGGACATGGTAATGGTTAGTTATAAATTTGTACTCCATGGAAATGTTTCCTGGAAGGAACTCCTAAGTCGAACAAAGCATCATGTTGGCATCATCCATAATATAAATTCTCTATATCATGAAACCTTTGCATTATGGTTTGGTATTGCCCAACTTTCTTTTGTATGATGACCAGGTAGAGCCGAGGACGACTACTTTTGAAGAGAGGGGGGATGATGAGGACATCTCGACCATTGAAACAACACCAATCATCCCTGGACAAACTTCAAATTGTGAAAAACAAATACATGATCAGATGCAACACAATTCAAAGGTGAAAGCTACAAATGAGGATTGCATTATTCCTTTACATGGATATTATCTACTTCCCTTCTACTTATCTTTTGTAGATCGAAGAGAGTCGAGGACGACTCTTCATCAAGGGAGGTAGGATGATGAGCACATGAGTACATCATACATGATATTTCAGAAAAGTGCACAATTTAGTTGAAAAGAATTACTAAGCCGAATCAAGTAAAGACATGACCAGGTAAACGCCAACTTATGTTTACCTTGTATCCTTGATTATACTACTATGATTTCATCCCCATTACTGTTGTTGAATTTAGGTATAACATGGAAGCAATCCAACAACCTATGAGCTCTTGAAGCAACCGCTTTGGAGGAACAAGTTTGGAGAAAACAAGTTTCAAGTGAAGCTGATGCTGTCAGTTTTCCCCTTTGATGTTTCATTGTGCCACACCCATGTACTGGAGATACAGGGCCATAGGGGTACATCAACATAAGCTCCATCAAATTATCTTTCCAATGCAAAAAACCTCACATCATTTGGGGTTGTGAGTCAAAAGTTGTCATCATTCTCGTGGAAGGTGTCCAGGCTGTCAAGGCTTCACGAATTTCCGAGGAGCTCTCCAACAACTCCCAAGGTTGACTGCTTATTCACCCAAGGAAGCCATGCAAACCTTCTTACTATTGAAACCATTTTCACACCTAGCTAAGGGGGTTGCCCCTTCTATAAACCCCATCTCCCCCATCCTCTTGGAAACCTTTTGTCAAACCATTCAGCTACAAGCTTATGCAGCAAGACTGCTAGAGAGATCCGAGAGATCTTGCTACCTTTTCTCTTGTGAGTTCATTCGGATTCGCGAGAAGGAGCCTCTGGTTCCCCCTAGTTTGTGCTCTATGGTTCCGGCCATTTTGTGTGGATTAGTTCCAGTTTGTGGTTCTGCGATTGTTCGGACAACGGGTTGGAGTTCTTGTACCTTCCGTCGGCCATCCCCAACGTACGGGTTGCATCCAACCTTGGCAGGTATAAAGGTAGTTATCCCGGCTGCTTGCAGCTAGTTATCCTTTCCGATTCGATCCTACAACGTGAAGATCGGGCCACCCTCGAGCGGGAACTTGTTAAGAGGGTTCTCGCCCATCACCATGGACCACAGGGGAAACCCTTCTCCCACCTATGGAGAAGGCCAAGGAAGAAGGAGAAGGAGGGGGGCTCTCTTCCCCTCGCTTCCGATGGCGCCGGAGTGCCACCGGGGCCATCATCGTGCGACGGCAATCTATACCAACACCTCCGTCATCTTCACTAACATCTTCATCACCTTCCCCCATCTATCTACAGCGGTCCACTCTCCCGCAGCCCGTTATACCCTGTACTTTAACATGGTGCTTTATGCTTCATATTATTATCCAATGATGTGTTGCCATCCTATGATGTCTGAGTAGATTTTCGTTGTACTATCGGTAATTGGTGAATTGCTATGATTGGTTTAAATTGCTTGTGGTTATGTTGCTATCCTTTGGTGCCCATCATATGAGCGCGCGCGTGGATCACACCATAGGGTTAGTTGTATGTTGATAGGACAATGTATTGGAGGGCAAGAGTGACAGAAGCTTCAACCTAGCATAGAAATTGATGCATACGGAATTGAAGGGGGACCAATATATCTTAACGCTATGGTTGGGTTTTACCTTAATGAACGTTAGTAATTGCGGATGCTTGCTAATAGTTCCAATCATTAGTGCATAGAATTCCAAGTCAGGGATGACATGCTAGTAGTGGCCTCTCCCACATAAAACTTGCCATCGGTCTTGTAACGTAGTCAATTGCTTAGGGACAATTTCACAACTCCTACCACCACTTTTCCACACTCGCTATACTAACTTTATTGCTTCTTTATGTAAATAGCCCCTAGCTTTTATTTACGTGCTCTTTATATTCTTGCAAACCTATCCCGTTACACCTACAAAGTACTTCTAGTTTCATACTTGTTCTAGGTAAAGCGAACGTCAAGCGTGCGTAGAGTTGTATCGGCGGTAGATAGAACTTGAGGGAATATTTGTTCTACCTTTAGTTCCTCATTGCGTTTGACACTCTTACTTATCGAAAGAGGCTACAATTGATCTCCTATACTTGTGGGTTATCACGGTGGCGCGTGGAATGCTCCGCTGCCTCCCTCTCTCTTGCATGATGCCTCTCGCGTCGCACGCCTCCGACTCCGGAGGGCACGTGCGAGCCGGAGGCGCGGTGTCACAGCCCTAGAAATTGTTTGCAATTAGTTGCATTTTCATCCATGCATCATATTTAAATTTATGAAACTTGAATTAAGGAAATTTGAAAGCCATAAAATTTAATTAAAGAAGGGCAAAGAACCCTGGAAATTGCATTCAATGTTTTCCAAAATGTTATTATTAATTGTTTGATATTTTTGGCAGGGCTTTTGCACCAAACCAAAATAATGAACATTTTTAAGGAATATTTTGGGCATGAAATTTAAATCATTATTGTATTTGAATTTCGAATTATATTCATAATATATAGAATATATTTTCAAATAACTTTGAATTTTTTTATGTGCTTTTGGAATAGTCCATCTAGCAACATAAAAATATTCAGAGGAATCTTGACAATGGTTTGAAATTGTTGGAATTTAAAACAGTGGCAAGTTTTAAATCAAAACAGAAAACAAAAATGGAAAAGAAAAGAAGAAAGCTTACCTCTTTGGCCCGTTAATGTAGTACCCAGTCCAGCTGAGAGGGCGGCCCAGCCCACCAGGGGCAGCGTTGTCTTCTTCTTCATGCCAGGAGGAGAAGCAGTTGCGTGCCAGGCACGCCGCCTAGCCGCGCCAACTCCTCCCTGCTGATACGTCTCCAACGTATCTACTTTTCGAAACACTTTTGCCCTTGTTTTGGACTCTAACTTGCATGATTTGAATGGAACTAACCCGGACTGACGCTGCTTTCAGCAGAATTGCCATGGTGTTATTTTTGTGCAGAAATAAAAGTTCTCGGAATGACCTGAAACTTCACGGAGCCACTTTTTGGAATTAATAAAAAATACCGGCGAAAGAATCAACCGAAGGGGACCCACACCCTGGCCAAGAGGGTGGGGGGCGTGGCCAACCCCCCTCGGCGCGCCTCCTGCCTTGTGGGCCACCTGGAGCTCCGCCGACCTCAACTCCAACTCTATATATTCAGCTTCGGGGAGAAAAAAATCAGAGAGAAGGATTCATCGCGTTTTACGATACGGAGCCACCGCCTAACCCTAATCTTCTTCGGGAGGGCTGATCTAGAGTCCGTTCGGGGCTCCGAAGAGGGGAATCCGTCGTCGTCATCATCATCAACCATCCTCCATCACCAATTTCATGATGCTCACCACCGTTCGTGAGTAATTCCATCATAGGCTTGCCGGACGATGATTGGTTGGATGAGATTTACCATGTAATCGAGTTAGTTTTGTTAGGGTTTGATCCCTAGTATCCATTACGTTCTAAAATTGATGCTGCTATGACTTTGCCATGCTTAATGCTTGTCACTAGGGCCCGAGTGCCATGATTTCAGATCTGAACCTATTATGTTTTCATGAATATATGTGAGTTTTTGATCCTATCTTGCAAGTCAACAGTCACCTACTTTGTGTTATGATCCGGCAACCCCGAAGTGAAAATAATCGGGACCACTCCCGATGATGACCGTAGTTCGAGGTGATCATGTATTCACTAAGTGTTAATGCTTTGGTCCATACTCTATTAAATGGAGGCCTTAATATCCCTTAGTGTCCAATAGGACCCCGCTGCCACGGGAGGGTAGGACAAAAGATGTCATGCAAGTTCTTTTCCATAAGCACGCATGACTATATTCGAAATACATGCCTACAATACATTGATGAACTGGAGCTAGTTCTGTGTCACCCTATGTTATAACTATTGCATGAGGAATTGCATCCGACATAATTATCCATCACTGATCCATTGCCTACGAGCTTTTCACATATTGATCTTTGCTTAGTTACTTTTTTGTTGCCACCGTTACCGTTACTTCCATACTACTTTGCTACTAAATACCTTGCTGCAGATATTAAGTCTTTCAGGTGTGGTTGAATTGACAACTCAACTGCTAATACTTGAGAATATTCTTTGGCCCCCCTTCTGTCGAATCAATAAATTTGGGTTGAATACTCTATCCTCGAAAACTGTTGCGATCCCCTATACTTGTGGGTTATCAAGACTATTTTCTGGCGCCATTGCCGGGGAGCATAGCTCTATTCTTTGACTCACTTGGGATTTATATCTGTTGATCATTATGAAGAACTTGAGGGATGAAAGAACCAAGATTTTTCCCTCAACTACCAGGGGAGGTAAGGAACTGCCACCTAGCTCTGCACTTGATTCACCCTCTATTATGAATAAATTTGCGTCACCTACGCCTGCTATTGATTCTGATATGTCGTGTGTTATTGATGATGCCACTTCTGCTATGCATGATGCCTACGATGAAACTACTTCTATGCTTGATAATACTGTGCCACTAGATGAATTTCTTGATGAAGAACTTGCTAGGGTTAGAGAGAATGAAATTATTAAACCTGATAATATTGATGAAAGTGATGATGAAGATTCTCCCCCTAGATATGAATTGCCTATTGTGCTTGAGGGTTATGTTATGGATGAAGAAACAACTGAAAGAAAAGTATTTAAATGCTAGAATGAAATATGACCCTGCTTTTGCTACTTCACCTATCTGTATTTCTGATAGGGATTATGATTTCTCTGTCGATCCGGAGATAATTACTTTTGTTGAATCTGATCCTTTTTATGGCTATGAATCTAAAACTTTTGTGGCACATCTTACTAAATTGAATGGTATGGCCACCCTATTCACCAATGAGGAAAATATTCGTTACTACTATATCCTTACGTTATTTCCATTCTCATTAAAGGGTGATGCTAAAACATGGTTTAATTCTCTTGATCCTGGTTGTGTGCGTAGTCCCCACGATATGATTTATTACTTCTCTGCTAAATATTTCCCCGCTCATAAGAAACAAGTTGCCTTAAGGGAAATATATAATTTTGGGCAACTTGAAGAAGAGAGTCTCTCACAAGCTTGGGAGAGGCTTCTCCGATTACTTAATGCTTAGCCTAATCATCCTCTCAAGAAAAATGAAATACTTGATAATTTTTGTAATGGACTAACCGATGCTTCCAGAGATCACCTGGATAGTTGTGCTGGTTGTGTTTTCAGGGAAAGAACTGTTGAGCAAGCTGAATTTCTATTGAATAATATATTGAGTAATGATAATGATTGGACACTTTCTGAACTAACTCCTAAGCCAACTCCGAAGAAAAGGGGTATTCTATTTCTCAGTCTTGAAGATATGCAAGAGGCAAAGAAATCTATGAAGGAAAAGGGTATTAAAGCTGAAGATGTTAAGAATTTACCACCTATTGAAGAAATACATGGTCTTGATAACCCGACACATGTAGTAAAGGTAAATTCTCTCTATAGATTTGATGAAGGTGATATTCCTCGTAATAAGTTTGCTAGCCAATGCTTGGACGAGTTTGCTAATTTTATAGTTAAACAAGAAGACTTCAATGCTTATGCTGGTAGACAATTGAAACGTAATGCTTATATGATTGACCACATGAGTGATTTTATGTCTAGAGTTAAAGGTGACCTTAAACTTATTAGTAAACATGCTTCTATGGTTACCACTCAGGTAGAACAAGTGCTTAAAGCACAAAATGATTTGCTTAATGGATTAAATAATAGGAAAAATGATAATGATGTTAGTTATGACTCGAGGGGGTAGAATGACTCAGGAACCTTTGTATCCTGAGGGCCACCCTATAAGAGTTGAGCAAGATTCTCAGAGAACTAATGTTGATGCACCTAGTCTTTCTAAGAAGAAGAAAAAGAAAAATGATAGGACTTTGCATGCTTCTAGTGAACCTGTTGTTGACACACCTGAGAATCCAAATGATATTTCTATTTCTGATGCTGAAACACAATCTGGTAATGAACATGAACCTAGTGATAATGATGATGTTCATATTGATGCTCAGCCTAGCAATAACAATGTTGTAGAGATTGAACCTGCTATTGATCTTGATAACCCACCATCAAAGAATCAACATTATGATAAGAGAGAATTCGTTACTAGGAAGCACGGTAAAGAAAGAGAACCATGGGTTCAGAAACCCATGCCTTTTCCTCCTAAACCATCCAAGAAAAAGGATGATGAGGATTTTGAGCGCTTTGCTGAAATGATTAGACCTATCTTTTTGCGTATGTGTTTGACTGATATGCTTAAAACGAATCCTTATGCTAAGTATATGAAATATATAATTACAAATAAAAGAAAGATACCTGAAGTTGAAATTTCCACCATGCTTGCCAATAATACTTTTAAAGGTGGAATACCAAAGAAACTAGGGGATCCATGAGTACCAACTATACCATGCTCCATTAAAAGAAACTATGTTAAAACCGCTTTATGTGATCTTGGAGCTGGTGTTAGTGTTATGCCCCTCTCTTTATACCGTAGACTTGATTTGAATGAGTTGACACCTACTGAAATATCTTTGCAAATGGCCAATAAATCAACTGCTATACCTGTCGGTATTTGTGAGGATGTGCCTGTTGTGGTTGCAAACGCTACTATTTTAACGGACTTTGTTATTCTTGATATTCCCGAGGACGATAGTATGTCTATTATCCTTGGTAGACCCTTTTTGAATACTGTAGAGGCTGTTATTGATTGCAACAAAGGTAATGTCACTTTTCATGTTAATGGTAATGAGCATACGGTACACTTTCCGAGGAAACAACCTCAAGTCCATAGTATCCATTCTATTGGAAAAATTTCAACTATTATTATTGGAGGTTTTGAATTTCCTCTTCCTACTGTCAAGAATAAATATGATATTCTTATTGTTGGGGACATGCATATACCCGTTGAGGTAACCTAGTGTTATTCGAAAATTCTCCGGCTTTGTGTTATTCAGAAAGAGTTTGTTAACAAGACTTGATCAACCTTGTTAGTGGATTCTTTTTGATGAGCATGAGATGGATGAAGTTAGAAAGCACAACTCTCTGTACGCTCTTTCTACTTTCTATTATTTAGATTAAATAAAGCAAAAATAGTATTTCCTGTCTAATTTCTGAATTATCCTTGCAATAAAAAAATACCCCGAAAATAAAAGTTCTCCCAATGTCCCAAAATTGATATATGACTTTTGTAGAATATTTAAGAATTATTGGCACTGAGAACACACCAGGGGGCTACACCACCTGACCACGAGGGTCCATGGCGCGCCCCCTGCCTCGTGGGCCCCACGTGGACCCCCTCCACTTATTCCAGCACCCACTCACTTCATCTTCCTCCAGAAAAAATCCTCCCATAGCTCAAACCTGTGTTCTAGCTCGTTTTGCTGCCATTTTCAATCTCCTTTCTCAAATCTTCATTCACAAAACTGTTTTGGGGGATTGATCTTCGGTATGTAACTCCTCCAATTGTCCAATTAGTTTTTGTTCTAGTGCTTTATTTATTGCAAATTTTTGCTGATAAGGTGACCCTATTCTTGAGCTTGCATGTCAAATTCTAGGCACTTGTAGGAGTAGTTGCTATCAATCTTGTTGAGTTTGGTTCACTTTTATTTTGAGTCACTAAAATTTCAGAAATATTTCAGAGAAGAAAATGCATAGGAAAATATACCAAGGCGGTTCCTCAAGGAAGCAAGCACCAAGGCTTGCGATACATGAGCCAGACGATGAACCACCGAGGGAAGCTCAAGTGCGGCCTTGTGAATGGCCGTCAGAGGAATTTATGGTCTAGGCAGGCATCAAGAATGAATTTGACGCGTATGTGCGTAACGTCGATCTTGAGGACTTCGTGTCAGACAAGTGCCCACAGTACTACTACCTGACTGATTCCTTTGTGAGAAGGTTCAATTTACATCCTCACGCAATTCTCACACTGTTTTGTTTGATCTTTATGATAAATCATATACCATGGACCTAGAAGATTTTAATACTGCTTCTAAACTCCCGCAGTGGGGCAATGTTAGTGAACCTCGCAAATCTGAATATAAAGACTTTCTTGCTAGTATCACTGTGAGGGAATCTAGAGAAATCACACAAGCTACCATAGGGAGCATTCATTTCCATTCCATACATTATTTTGCTCTCTTTATAGGTAGATGCATTAACGGTAAGGATGAGGCCTGTCACATGTGCGTTCCAGATCTTAGTGTCCTCAAGAGTGGGGTATTCGGCGATAAACACTATAACTTGGGGGCCATTGTTGCATGAAGGTTGCATCTTAATGGTATAAGTGGAGATTTGTTTGGTGGAATTTATGCAACTCGTGTAGCTAATTATCTTGGTGTACCCATACATGGAAATGATATGGAGTTGCCTCCTACTTATCTAGATTATAGTGCTATGGTTCGCCATCAGTTTCTTGAGAGGAATGAACAGTTCCTCCATGTCGGATCTTGGGTTCCGGCAAAACCCTTGAGGTTCGAACACTGGGGTGCGCACGAAGATCTCTCCTTCTGCCCTAGCTCGCCTACTCGCCGATTCCTAAGCCTAGCTCGTCGAACTCAAAGAACAAGGGACACAAAGGTTTATACTAGTTCGGGCCACCGTTGTGGTGTAATACCCTAATCTAGTATGGTGTGGTGGATTGCCTTGAAGGCCGGGGAAGAACTAGTATAGGGGAAGAACCGCCTCCTGAGGAGAAGTGTACTTGCGCTCGGATGAGCTTGCTGGTGTGTGTCCCGTTTTCCCTCCTCCTTTTCTATGGTGGTGGCTAGTCCTATTTATAGTGACCCGGGTACTCCTCCCAAATATTAAGCGGGAAGGGATCCCACAACGACCAAGTTTGAAGGGGGACAACTAGTACAAGCTATCCTGACAAAAGATGGTCTTCGCCTACCAAAGGCTCTGGTGGTGACGCCGCCGTGGGCTCCGCGATGACCTCCGCTCTGCCGTCTTGCTAGTCTTGGTCTTGTTGCACCGATATGGAAATCTTTGCATGATGCCTCGGGACTCCTCGCCTGCGCCTTCCCCTTTAGCACCAAAGAGGAAACTGGCATCATGCGTCCGCTGGTGCCCGCCTGGCCTTGGTCATCATGGCTCACGTCACGAGGACCTGGCGAGGTGCCCCTTGCCTTGATATCTTCGCTCCTCGGGAGCTAGCCTAGTGAGGCCGCCCCAGGGGAGGTCTTGTGTCGCCCGTCTTGCGAGGCTCCGCCCGCCGCGAGGGTCTTGAGTCATTGCTGACGAGGTTGGGCCATACCAGGCCGCTGGATGAGCCACGCTCCAGGCCACGGGCAAGCAAGTCTGAGTACCCCCGTTCCCAGAACACCGACAATAGCCCCCGGGCCTGAGGCGGGCTCGGACTTGGCTTCGCGGCGAAGCCAAGGGTCAAGTGTGGAGCTCCACGGGCCCCAAAAGCCTGCGGCCTTGATTGACGTGTGGCGATTGACGGGATGTGGGCGTCTGCACTCCCCCACACCGCCTCGGCAACTGCACGGCTGACAAAAGGCAAGCGCGCGCTCTAGTGCCTTCATTGCTTGCCTTCGCCTTGCTCTAGATCCCCTTTCTTGCTCCTCTCCTCCAAAAGACTCTAGATCTGCGCCATCTCCCCTCCGAGCTCGCGGCCGATGGCGTCCGATAAGGCGAAGGCTGCCGCTCTACTGCCTGGTACGAGCCAACCCTGTGCATGCCTAGCATCTCAGAGAGGAATCACGCCGCCGTGCTCCTGATGACGGCGGAGGACACCAACGAGAACGGGAAGACCGCGATCCGAGCCGCCTCCGGCAAGCCGGAGGAATCCAAGAGTACCTTCTATCCCTTCTTTATGAGCAGTGTTGTTGCGGGGCTGGTCCCCCCTTTGTCCGATTCCTTCTTCTCCGTCCTTAGCCACTACAAGCTGCATGCCCTTCATCTTCATCCCAATTATGTCCTCCTCTTGTCAATCTTCACCTTCTACTGTGAGGCATTCGTTGGGGTGATGCCGTTAGTAGTGCTGCTTTGCCACTTCTTCCATCTCCGGAACAAGGGCAAGCTCTGTTCTGAATGCGCCAACTTCGTCGCGGCCAACGGGACCAACGCGATCTCGAAGGCCGCGAAGAAGGCTGAGAACATCAGGAACAAGTGGGTCCTCGTGGACGCCAAGTGCTCCCATCCTCGGTTGGTGCTGAAGCCTGACGACCCCGAGGTGGTGAAGCTGATGGGGGCCATGATCATCAAGGAATTCCTGGCACGCCGCATATCTCCACTTCAGGTGCACTCGCGCCCCTTGTGGACGCTCGGGGATGAGATGGACAACCTTCGACTATGCCTCGACGCCCTATCCGACAAGCAACTTGGGGTAGCTCCCCGTCTGCTGGTCGGGGACAATCTGGGGTATCCGCCTGTTACCCATGTCCCCTTGAACCGCCGCCAGGATGGGGCGACAGTGGCGGCCTCCATGCCCACCTTTGACGGACACGGCCTCGTGCCTCCGGCGCCCCCTGAAGCTCAGGTGGCAACTGATCCGGTGGAGCTGTCTTCAGGCGACTCCAGCGGGGAAGAGGACTCAGAGGCGACCGCCGAGGGATCCGCACCTTGCGTGATGACGACGATGCCGACGACCACCCGGTGAAGGAGGCGACATCCCCAGCTGGGGTTGTCACGAGGTCTAAGCTCACCTACTCGAAGAAGCCGCCAGCTGGGGTCCGGACAAAGGGCAGGTCGGTGCTAATCTCCTGAGGCGACACCTCGGCTTCGGCACCGCCTGACGCTGCTGCGGTGCCAATTGCTATGGCCTAATCAGCGCCTGCGCCGCCAGCAGCGAGGCCCCTTGGCCTGTGGCGAAGAGGCCACGGGGCTACGCCGCCGTGGGCCAGTAAGTACCTTGGTCTGGTCTTGTTTCCACCCTTGATCGTGTTGCTGATTGCTGATGCCTTCCCTTGTATTGCTAGGCCAACGCCGTTGGTGAAGAAGACGGAGGAGGCGACCGCATCAGAGGCTCAGCGGCCTATCTTGACTTCACCTTCTCCTGCCTAGGTGTCCTCGCGAGGTCCAGTGGACAAACCTCAGGAGGGGATGGGATCCTCGGTCAGGCCAGCCCAAGAGGCGCTCACTTCTAGCTTGCCTGAGGGCGCCTCCAGGGCCCAGGAGGCCTTGAGCACACCGCAGCCTCCTACTCCAGCCGTGCCGCTAGCTCGCGGCCCTCCAGCTTCGTCCGGCGCCCTGAAGGAGGCTTTTTCCACACTGATGCAGCTTCTGGATGATCTCCAGGGCGGTGACCGTCGTCTGGTGGCAGGGCGCTTGGAGCTGGTCTCGGGCTAGTTGAACTCCAACGCGTCTGTCTGGGATGCACTAAACTGAGTAGTGGCCGCTTCCGGAGAGGACAAGCAGGCCGCCGAGAAGGCCGCGACCACCCACGAGGCGGCGCTGAAGGATGTGCATGTCGTCAAGGAGCTATGCGAGTCGATGGAGACCGAGCTGCAGACCATGCGCAGAAAGTGTGCGGCGGAGGAGGAGAAGATGAAGGCCCGAGAAGACGCCTTGGCCAGCCGTGACGCCGAGTTGGAGCAGTTGGCGAAGGCGCTGGCTGCTGAGAGCAGCCGCCTGGAGGAGCTAAGGCAGGCGGCAGAAGCAGAGAAGGTCCGACTGGAGGCCAACGCCAAGGTCCTGGCTGAGGACCGCGCGGCCTTCAAGTCCCTAGAGGAAAGTTCCCGCCAAGCGCTGAGGGTACTCTACGAGATGGTCTTGGAGAAACCGCTGGTGACGGATGATGAAGGCCCCGCACAACTGCTTCCTTATCTTGTTATGGCACTCGAGGGTGTCGTCAATGAGATAGGCCCCATGGTGGAAGGGGAAGCCCGAGCGTTCTCCTCCTCAGCACTGACGCGCGTCTTCAGCCACCTGCACCTTCGCGATCCCTCCGCCGACCTTGGTGCACTGCTTGAGCCCGTGGACGAAGAGCGTTGCGAGGCCGCCGTGTCAGGACCGGATTTTCGGGGTATGAATTTCCCAAAAAAAAGCGGCCCTTGTGCTCACCTGCCCCAGGATTAGTGTTAGCTGATGAGGCACCAACTTGCTACAGAAACTCCAAGCAGAATACAAGATATGTAGTACAAGACCATTCTGGCCTGTGAGTACAACACAAGGTTTCTAGTGGCTGATGGCGGAAGCGGTTTGTGGTTCATCGGTGACTATGGGACTCCATTTCCCGCGGGAACAACTGACCAGGTTAACTCCTATCTTCGCGAGGCTGCTATCTCCATTTGCGTAGGTTTCGGGGCTGTTATCGCATTGTTCCTTCCCACGCAAGGAATCTGGCCAAGACAATAGCCAGGGACAAGCGAGTGAGTACTTTGAATGTAGTCGCAAGCATTAAGAACATGGGTGAGATATAAACATGCTCGAGAATGATTGATGATCACCATGATAATAATGATATGACAGTTCATGTTTCTAGCAGGTCATTCGTATAAAAAGGCATATGCAATCAGAGAGTGATTAATAAAATAAATAGCAATCCTGCCACAGTCGGGCACCTGAGCGACACCACAGAAAGGGCTTATAAGGGAAAATACATAACAAGCATGCCACAGTCGGGCGTCTAAGTGACACCACAGAAAGGGCTTATAAGGGAAAAATAAATAATAAGCATGCCACAGTCGGGCATCTGCGCGACAC
>LR738712.1:533872988-533946456 GCA_902687465.1 Secale cereale | reverse complement strand
GCGACACCACAGAAAGGGCTTATATGGAAAATACATAACAAGCATGCCACAGTCGGGCGTCTGAGCGACACCACAGGAAGGGCTTATAAGGGAAAAATAAATAATAAGCATGCCACAGTCGGGCGTTTGCGCGACACCACAGAAAGGGCTTATATGGAAAAATACATAACAAGCATGCTACAGTCGGGCGTCTGAGCGACACCACAGAAAGGGCTTATAAGGGAAATAAATAATCACAATGAATATCCAGGAGGTGGAACCGTCCCAGGGATACTCATTAATTCAAACAACACCAATGGTTAGTCCACAATAATAATCATAATAACCACATATCACAGATCATAGTCAATGTTCCGGTTTAGTAGTTTCTCCTCCGAAGACCGACACTCGACCCATCCCACACTGTAGTCCTTAACCATGGACACGGCTATTCAAATAGATTTAATATCTCTGCAGAGGGTGTACTCTTTACCCACGAGTAATGGTTTTCTTTAGTCCATCGGAACTAATACCGTCTACGGTCTGTTAGTCGAAAACCTGCCTGACTTGCACACACCAGCTTAGCTTTGCTTGTGTCTGGAATCACCCACGACACCTGTCAAACAAACTCTGAGTGGGGAGGCTACAACCTCGCGTAGCATGGGATCAAATTTTTATTGTGCGCTCTAAGGGGTGCCCCCCTCTCGGTCCCAACCGAAAAACACCCATGCCCCCGGACCAGGTGGCATACCTACCGGATGCAGCCGGTATCTTCCACCATGGCCTCTCTGTACGGTGTGTGCTAGGCCAGGGGTTGACACTTACTGAACCGTACCCTACCTGCGGTAGGGACAAGTGGTAGCACATAACAAGTATGGGGGTTACTGGAACAAGACTCGATCTACGGTCGACTCAGGAGGTTTCAGCATTACTCATATGATTTGTCATAACCGATATATTTCACAACAACAGTCGGAATCACCATCCGTCATGCCTTACCAAGCCATACCAGACTCCACCGTCCCGACGGGGAGCTAGTGACAAGCCCGCGTCTACACAAGACCGTGGCTTTCACGGCTTCCTTCCGTTAGGCATGAAAGGCATACGAAGGGGATCACCGTCATGCATACGAATTATTCTCAGCAAGTGTTTACCTCATGCAGTCATGGGTACGATCATATCATCACATATGAAATAAAATGAACACATTCATATTGTTGCAATTGTGTCAACAACAACCGCATGCAATAAACCAGGGTTCAAAAGTGCTTGCCTTCAAGTAGAGGGGAGGAGAAATGCGTTCCAACACCTTTTGGAATCTTTCTCCCTCTTCCAAATCCTAAATGAAATAATATGAAATCAATACATAGACTCAAAACAGCCCAAAAAAAAGTTGTCTGGAAAATTTTCATATAAATATGAAAATAAACTAGACAATATTTGGGAAACAACAGAAAAAGAATCAAGTCATTTGGATTAATATTTAAAAAGATATTGCCAGTCAAAGTTTAGTCAAATAAGTTTTTAGAATAAAACAGAAATAGGAAACGCTTCGATTAGAATACGCTTTTGGAGTAGGGGAGACGTACTTATGAGGTTTACGCCTTCACTCTCGCTGACGGAGGGCCCAGGGGGCCCACTGGTCAGGTTTGTCCAGTCGCCCCCGCCTCCTTCCTCTGGCCGAACAGATGCGCGGCTCCGGCGATCAACGCCGACGAACGGCGGCTCCTCGAGGGCATCCGAGGGCGGGGATGGATCCGCCAGACCGGGGCAGTCCTCCCGGTGGTCGAGGAGGCAACGGAGGTGGAGGAGAACACCGGCGACGAGCTTCACGACGGACGGCGGCCTCGGGTGGAATTGGGGCTTCGCACTACGGTGGTTCCCGAGCTAGTTTGAGATGATGGGCGGCTCCGCAGGGTCAAGGGTGGTCGAATGGTGGCGCTGGTTGGACGGGAGGGGCTCGGGTTGCGACGGATTGGGCTGGAGTGAGGCGGCGACCGTACTCGCCGGAGATGGGGAAGAAAACCTCCCCTGGTCGATTTGCTGCTTCGGGGGCGCTCTGCGGGGTGGCTAGTGGTTGTATGCGGTCGCGGAGAGGCTCGGGGCATCCTTAAATAGGTGGGCAATGGCGGTTCTGTGGCGACCGAGGATAAGATCGCCGGCGACCGCCATTCTGTAGCTTAGGGCGACGTGGCGGCGACGTGCGCTAGGGGACGAACTCGCGGATGATCTGGAGCTGCTCCAGGGGGCAGGTGGCGAGCGCTGGAGGCTCGGGCGGCGCTGCCCACGGCAGGAGCTGCTGTGGCCGCCCGCTAGCTGCCGCAGCCAACCTGACGGCGGCACTGTGGGGTTCCAGTCTCGTCTCTGCGGTGGGGGAGAGGGCAGGCGTGCAGGCGGTGCGAGTGAAGCGGCCAGAACGGGCGCGGGGTGTCGGCAAAAGGGACGCGGCGGCTCGGTGCGGGCGCGTGCAAAACGTGCGCTCTGGGCGCGCCCAGAGCACGCACGTGAGCTGCTCGACAAAATGCCAGAGCATGCCACAGAGTTTGGATAAGGCTGGGAATTAGTAGGGCTATGTTAGAGGCTTAAGGGAGATTAGTGGACATGCCAGCATGTATGGAGGGGCAAGGTCACAGTGTAAAGTAAAGATCATGCCAAAACTGGCCATGCACCTCAGGTGTTTGCCAAAATGCTAGAGGCCACTAGGCAACACTTAGGGTGGCCAAAATCTCCAGATCAGAGTCTCTTTAGGTGAATGAGATGATGGCAAAGCTAGTTGGGCAAAACCAGAAACTTGCTAGTGCAAGTTTTGCAAATCCTCAGTTCTGGACAGAAAGTGAAGGGCATTGTTTCATGAATCAAAAATCTTCCAATGGGTCCATTCTTCTGGGTTTAAGTGTTTATAGGGTGGTCTACAAGCAGGAGGAAGCTCAAGGGCACTAGAGCAAATTAAACTAGGGTTGCAGTGCAAAATACCAAACTGGACCAGAAGGAAAAAGAGGTTGATTTACTCAAATATTCCAAAGGACCTAAATGGGTTGTTGCATAAAGTTGAGTAGTATCCTCCTATGAACATCCCATAATTTTGGTGGAAGCTCTAGAGAAATATTTAATGGGGTTGTAGTGCAAAACTGCCCACTGGACCAGATTGGAAATCTTGACGTGGAGCTCAAAATATTAGATGAATAAAATATATGCTTGCATAAAAGTGATCTAACAACATCACATGACATCTCCAATTTTGGGTTGGAATTCTGGATGAACCTATCAAAGGGTTGTAGTTCAATTTGGGCCTAAAAACTTAGGGAAACCATTCATAGAGAGAAGAAAATTAGGGAGGTGATTATATAATTAATTCTACTGATAACAGAAAAGTTTAATGGAGAGAATAAGGGAGTCTAACATAATGGTTGGAAAGTTTTCACTAGTGGTAGAAACTCCAACACAACAGGAACAGAAAAGTCCTGAAATTAAAAGAAACATCCAGCAAAATTGCAAAATTTTAATTACCTGGCAAAATTTTAATTATTAACACATGGTTAAATTTTTGGGGTGTTACAACACTACCCCCCTTAAGAAAAATCTCGTCCTCGAGATTTGTTAAGGGTTGCTATAAAATCTTCTACTGCCACAAAAAGATATTACCAAAATTAACCGCTCTGCTACAGCAAAAAAAATGCCACTACAGTGCATGGGCAAAAAGTGGCGTAAACTGCGGTGTGAAAAACTGGCGATGCGTGGAAAAATTCTACGGTCGTGGAAAACGAGATAATTCTACTCCGGCCTATAGTAAATTTAGAAATAAAAATTTCGAAATTAAAAAAAATGCTGGTTGCACCCAAGTGCATAGTGCTCTCACTAGCTGACAGGTGGGCATTGGGCCCACTGTCAGTCTCTTCTTCTACCTCCGGTTCCCTCTTCTCTTCTCTCCCGTGCGCTTTCCCCTCGCTTTCTCCATCGGCGACGGCTAGCCCGTAGGGCATCTAGGCCGTACCACCGTAGTGCGCGGCGCGCTAGCTGCCGGTGCAGCGTGCAATCACCTCGCGGGCCCGCGTGCTATCGGCACTGCTCGCGGATTCGCCTCCGAACACCGGCGGTCGAGCGACGAGCGGCGCTGGTGGACTCCGCCCATCGTACACCGATCTCGAGCTATAAAACGACCGAGGTGCTCCTTCTTCCTCCCCACACCTGGCCTCGCTTATACTTCCTTCTTCCTTCTCCTCCATTCGTGTTTGCAGGAGCTCGGGTCGAGGCTCTAATGCCGGAGGTGATGCCGGACTGGTGCATGATCCTAGGGTGCGTGGGGTTGGCGGCATTGCTGGGGGTATCCGTGCTCTTGTGTGCGATGATCCTCGACGATCGTCGTGATGCGGCGGCTCGAGTGCTAACTCTTCGCGGCGGCGGTTATCACGGGGATTAGGCGTGAGTGTCGGGTGCTAATGGTTATTAGTGCACGGTATGGAACTAGTGCTTGAATAAACTCCCACGAGTTTCTCTTCAAGAGACTGTGGTGAGGTGAACAATTAGCTGCAACAGGTGTACGCGGATTAGCTACTTAGTGTACTGTGTGGAGTGGCCGGAGTTGAAATTCTGCTATAGTTGCGTGCTGTGCGGGAAAAATAAAATATCTTCGTTACGTGGAGAGATATGCTGTAATAACTCAGGAAAGAAACATATAAAATCTCACTCTAGGTTTTTACTTGGCGTAAAAATAAATTAAGTCCAGAGTTATCAACCGTGGAACTATTCCAAAAAAAATCTAGATTAATTAGCGCACGACATGACACATAGTTTACAACTTATGATAGGATCGCGGGGAATGCAAGTCATAACAGTTACGTTTAAAACATAAACGGTAAATGGACAGGGTCCAGGGAAAAAGTCTCTGGTGTTGGGGGACACTCTTCTTCTACCGGTGGGAGCGGGTTGACCAGTCGATGAATGTGCTTCTCCTGCCCGGGCCTCAGTGGTCTGCCGATGGCGATCCGAGGATTTAAATCGGCGAGGCTCTGGAGATAACCCATTATCCGCTGGGTCAGAAGCTCTTGCGCGATGACATACTGCGTAAGGTTGGCTAGCACTGTGTCTCTCTCAATTCGCCCACCAGGAAAAGATGCTGCTTCTCCGGGTGCTGCGCCACTCGGAAAGTAATAATACCCTCGCTCGCTGGCATAGGGCACCGCGAATCGAAGGCGAGCAAGCGCTTCATAAGCGGTAGCCTCTATGGCCATTTGGGGAGTGGGCATGGATTTCCCCATGAAGGAAACTTCGGTAGGGTCTTGGTTTGGGTTTGCGGGCGGGATGTGTACCACTGCCCAATATTTCGAGGTGGATGGTGTGATCCTCGATTTGAGCAGCTCATACTAGGGTGGACGGGTAGCACTCATGGTACTGCAGGTAAAATCCCACAATATCTTCACAAAGCTACCTGGGGATGCCTCTGGGGTTCTCAGGTAAATACTAGGGATCGGCATGGTGAAGGAAATGGCTGTGAGAGCAGGACACCAGGTGAGGGATGCTTGGCAAGGTCACGGTGTGTCCTTTTATATAGCAACAGGGCTGGTTTATAGAATCATGGTGAGGGGCAGCTATATTGTTGGTTTCGCTTTATGGGGTCGGGGGCACTGCTACAGGTACTCACGTCTCGCGAAGTGACGTGTTTACTGTAGGGGTTGTCGGTCAGGTGCTTTGGAAGTTACACTTGAAAAAAATGCGTTCGTACACTCACATAACTGTGCACGGATGCTATAAAGATAAGGCGCAAGTGTAAACTGTATATACATATATGCATACAGGTTACGTGACCACGGGGGTGTGGACAAGATAATGCTTGGTACTACTCGGGTGACTTAATCAACCTCGTTTATATCCAAGCGGCCTTGCCTTGTGGATGCTGAAGCTTCTCCAAGAGCTTCATCGTTGATGCTGGCTGGAGGTGGCTGAGGGGGTGCAGGGTCGGGGCAGTGATGATGTCCCTCGCGGGGATTGTTGGCCACAATCCCGTTGGAGCGTGCGCCAAACAGGCGACGCATCACCTCTGGAGATACCAGGGAGTTTTGGTCAATGACCGAGGCAGGCCTCAAAGACTCGATTGGTTGTCCGAACAACACGACTGGGTTGTCGGTGCCGGACTCGTCTCCTTCTCTTGCCGGGGCTCGGCGAAGCAGTTCCCCACGAGCTGCGATCAGATCAAGAGTGATTTGATCGAACAGTTCCTCTAGCACACTAACATAGCGTACTAGATGCAATAATGCAGGATCTGTCTCGTGGTCTCCGCTCGCAACTCGGGGAGGCCTACCATACCCGTTGCGACTGGGGTAGTAGTAGAATGAGCGACAGTTAACTCTGGGCGACCGGTGCCGGAGTTGAACTATAGCTTCTCAAGCGGCTAGTTGGATAGCTTGCGACTCAAAGGAAGTTGTCCTTCCGGTGAACCTGTAGGGGTGTTCTGGTGACAGACCCCTACCGTAGATGTGTACAGTGGCCCAGAATTGACGGCTTTCACCGCCCATGGAGTCTTGGTACACAACATATTCTGGGGGCTCTTCTAACGCAAAGGCACGACGGGTGAGATTTGCGAGCACGGTCACAAAACCTCCAAGGTTGGTTGCTGTGGTTTCATTGTGAACGATGGGTCCTGGCATTTTAGCTCGGTCTGGGGTAGAGGCTGAGTTGGGTTGGGGGCTAACGCCCCTATTTATAGGAAAGGACGGGGTCTTCCTTCGCACGCTTGCGAAGGGAACTGTTTAGGTGTCGGTCACTGGCGGTGATCGACATGCTAGACTGATAGGTTGGGCACCGACTACCAAAGGTGTCGGCCTTCCATGTGGGTATCTTACGCGAGACGCTTGGCCGGGGTTAGGATATGGTCTGGTGTGGTGGTTAACCTAGGTTTTTGACCTGGCTAAGTTAGGGTTAGCCAACGGTCAGCCTGGCTCTGATACCAAGTTTGTCAGGACCGGATTTTCGGGATATGAATTTCCCAAAAAAAAGCGGCCCTTGTGCTCACCAGCCCCAGGATTACTGTTAGCTGATGAGGCACCAACTTGTTACAGAAACTCCAAGCAGAATACAAGATATGTAGTACAAGACCATTCTGGCCTGTGAGTACAACACAAGGTTTCTAGTGGCTGATGGCGGAAGCGGTTTGTGGTTCATCGGTGACTATGGGACTCCATTTCCCACGGGAACAGCTGACCAGGTTAACTCCTATCTTCGCGAGGCTGCTATCTCCATTTGCGTAGGTTCCGGGGCTGTCATTGCATCGTTCCTTCCCACGCAAGGAATCTGGCCAAGACAATAGCCAGGGACAAGCCAGTGTGTACTTTGAATGTACTCGCAATCATTAAGAACATGGGTGAGATATAAACATGCTCGAGAATGATTGATGATCACCATGATAATAATGATATGACAATTCATGTTTCTAGCAGGTCATTCGTATAAAAAGGCATATGCAATCAAAGAGTGATTAATAAAATAAATAGCGATCTTGCCATAGTCGGGCGTCTGAGCGACACCACAGAAAGGGCTTATAAGGGAAAATACATAACAAGCATGCCAAAGTCGGGCGTCTGAGCGACACCACAGAAAGGGCTTATAAGGGAAAAATAAATAATATGCATGCCACAGTCGGGCGTCTGCGCGACACCACAGAAAGGGCTTATATGGAAAATACATAACAAGCATGCCACAGTCGGGCGTCTGAGCGACACCACAGAAAGGGCTTATAAGGGAAAAATAAATAATAAGCATGCCACAGCCGGGCGTCTGTGCGACACCAGAGAAAGGGCTTATATGGAAAAATACATAACAAGCATGCCACAGTCGGGCGTCTGAGCGACACCACAGAAAGGGCTTATAAGGGAAATAAATAATCACAATGAATATCCAGGAGGTAGAACCGTCCCAGGGATACTCATTAATTCAAACAACACCAATGGTTAGTTCACAATAATAATCATAATAACCACATATCACAGATCATAGTGAATGTTCTGGTTTAGTAGTTTCTCCTCCGAAGACCGACACTAAGACCGACACTCGACCCATCCCACACTGTAGTACTTAACCATGGACACGGCAATTCGAATAGATTTAATATCTCTGCAGAGGGTGTACTCTTTACCCACGAGTAACGGTTTTCTTTAGTCCATCGGAACTAATACCGTCTACGGTCTTTTAGTTGAAAACCTGCCTGACTTGCACACACCAGCTTAGCTTTGCTTGTGTCTGGAATCACCCACGACACCTGTCAAACAAACTCTGAGTGGGGAGGCTACAACCTCGCGTAGCATGGGATCAAATTTTTATTGCGCGCTCTAAGGGGTGCCCCCTCTCAGTCCCAACCGGAAAACACCCATGCCCCCGGACTAGGTGGCATGCCTACCGGATGCAGCCGGTATCTTCCACCATGGCCTCTCTGTACGGTGTGTGCTAGGCCAGGGGTTGACACTTACTGAACCGTACCCTACCTACGACAGGGACAAGTGGTAGCACATAACAAGTATGGGGGTTACTGGAACAAGACTCGATCTATGGTCAACTCAGGAGGTTTCAGCATTACTCATATGATTTGTCATAACCGATATATTTCACAACAACAGTCGGAATCACCATCCGTCATGCCTTACCAAGCCATACCGGACTCCACCGTCCCGACGAGGAGCTAGTGACAAGCCCGCGTCTACACAAGACCGCGACTTTCACGGCTTCCTTCCGTTAGGCATGAAAGGCATATGAAGGGGATCACCGTCATGCATATGAATTATTCTCAGCAAGTGTTTACCTCATGCACTCATGGGTACGATCATATCATCACATATGAAATAAAATGAACGCATTCATATTGTTGCAATTGTGTCAACAACAACCGCATGCAATAAACCAGGGTTCAAAAGTGCTTGCCTTCAAGTAGAGGGGAGGAGAAATGCATTCCAACACTTTTTGGAATCTTTCTCCCTCTTCCAAATCCTAAATGAAATAAAATGAAATCAATACATAGACTCAAAACAGCCCCCAAAAAAAGTTGTTTGGAAAATTTTCATATAAATATGAAAATAAACTAGACAATATTTGGGAAACAACAGAAAAAGAATCAAGTCATTTGGATTAATATTTAAAAATATATTGCTAGTCAAAGTTTAGTCAAATCTGTTTTTAGAATAAAACAAAAATAGGAAAACGCTTCGATTAGAATACGCTTTTGGAGTAGGGGAGACGTATTTCTGAGGTTTACGCCTTCACTTATGCATGTGTGGACTGGCGCTGTCTCGCTGACAGAGGGCCCAGGGGGCCCACTGGTCAGGTTTGACCAGTCGCCCCCGCCTCCTTCTTCCTCTAGCCGAATAGATGCGCGGCTCCGGTGATCAACGCCGACGAACGGCGGCTCCTCGAGGGCATCCGAGGGCGGGGATGTATCCGCCAGACCGGGGCGGTCCTCCCGGTGGTCGAGGGGGCGACGGAGGTGGAGGAGAACACCTGCGACGAGCTTCGCGGCGGATTGCGGCCTCGGGTGGAATTGGGGCTTCGCACTACGGTGGTTCCCGAGCTAGTTTGAGATGATGGGCGGCTCCGCAGGGTCAAGGGTGGTCGAATGGTGGCGCTGGCTGGACGGGAGGGGCTCGGGTTGCGACGGATTGGGCTGGAGTGCGGAGGCGGCCGTACTCGCCGGAGATGGGGAAGAAAACCTCCCCTAGTCGATTTGCTGCTTCGGGGGCGCTCTGCGGGGTGGCTAGTGGTTGTCTGCGGTCGCGGAGCGGCTCGGGGCATCCTTAAATAGGTGGGGAATGGCGGTTCCACGGCGGCCGGGGATAAGATCGCCGGCGACCGCCATTCTGTAGCTTAGGGCGACGTGGCGGCGACGTGCGCTAGGGGACGAACTCGCGGATGATCTGGAGCTGCTCTAGAGGGCAGGTGGCGAGCGCTGGAGGCTCGGGCGGCGCTGCCCACGGCAGGAGCTGCTGTGGCTGCCCGCTAGCTGCCGCAGCCGACCTGACGGCGGCACTGTGGGGTTCTAGTGTCGTCTCTGCGGTGGGGGAGAGGGCAGGCGTGCAGGCGGTGCGAGTGCAGCGGCCAGAACGGGCGCGAGGTGTCGGCAAAAGGGACGCGGCGGCTCGGTGCGCGCGTGTGCAAAACGTGCGCTCTGGGCGCGCCCAGAGCACGCGCGTGAGCTGCTCGACAAAATTCCAAGGCATGCCACAGAGTTTGGATAAGGCTGGAAATTAGCAGGGCTAGGTTAGAGGCTAAAGGGAGATTAGTGGACATGCCAGCATGTATGGAGGGGCAAGGTCACAGTGTAAAGTAAAGATCATGCCAAAACTGGCCATGCACCTTAGGTGTTTGCCAAAATGCTAGAGGCCACTAGGCAACACTTAGGGTGGCCAAAATCTCCAGATCAAAGTCTCTTTAGGTGAATGAGATGATGGCAAAGCTAGTTGGGCAAAACCAGAAACTTGCTAGTGCAAGTTTTGCAAATCTTTAGTTCTGGACAGAAAGTGAAGGGCATTGTTTCATGAATCAAAAATCTTCCAATGGGTCCATTCTTCTGGGTTTAAGTGTTTATAGGGTGGTCTACAAGCAGGAGGAAGCTCAAGGGCACTAGAGCAAATTAAACTAGGGTTGCAGTGCAAAAATACCAAACTAGACCAAAAGGAAAAAGAGGTTGATTTACTCAAATATTCCAAAGGACCTAAACGGGTTTTTGCATAAAGTTGAGTAGTATCCTCCTATGAACATCCCATAATTTTGGTGGAAGCTCTAGAGAAATATATAATGGGGTTGTAGTGCAAAACTGCCCACTGGACCAGATTGGAAATCTTGATGTGGAGCTCAAAATATTAGATGAATAAAATATATGCTTGCGTAAAAGTGATCTAACAACATCACATGACATCTCCAATTTTTGGTTGGAATTCTGGATGAACCTATCAAAGGGTTGTAGTTCAATTTGGGCCTAAAAACTTAGGGAAACCATTCATAGAGAGAAGAAAATTAGGGAGGTGATTATATAATTAATTCTACTTATAACAGAAAAGTTTAATGGAGAGAATAAGGGAGTCTAACATAATGGTTGGAAAGTTTTCACTAGTGGTAGAAACTCCAACACAAGAGGAACAGAAAGGTCCTGAAATTAAAAGAAACATCCAGCAAAATTGCAAAATTTTAATTACCTGGCAAAATTTTAATTATTAACACATGGTTAAATTTTTGGGGTGTTACACGCCGCCGAAGCCGTGAGGGGCCGGGTGGAGGCCATGCTGCAGAAGTTCCTCGCCGTCGACCCTTCTTCTCCAGCCGACTGCACCGCCGCCCCTGCTACCGAGGCCAGCTCTGCAGGGCTGGGTGGTGCTATCGATGGAGAAGTGCTTCCTGGCTGCGGTGCCCTAGGCTGAAGGAGGGGCTAGCTGGTGAGTGACGGTGCTCCTTCCTATCTTATTTTCCTGCGACATGTGATGTGCCTCATGGAGGCGTTAAAACTTCTGTTTGATGCTTGAAGGACAATTTGGCTTGTAATAATTGCTAGCTATTCGTGGTTCCCTTCCTATTTGCTTTGCTGTTCTACGTCGGCAGGGCCCGGTCGCGCGTTTACCTCAGCCGCCGCTAGCTTGTCCGGATCACCGGGACAAGACCAGGGAGTGAGGAGCTACATGTCCAGTTAGGCTCCTGAGTCGCGATGCTCAGGAGTCCCCCTTGACGTGCAAATGGTCTCTAGGAAGGAAGCGCAAAGCAGGGCTTTAGCATTCTGCGTCGGCAGGGCCTGGCCCCGCGTGTACCTCAGCCGCCACTGGCTTGTCCGGATCACCAGGACAAGACCAAGGAGTGAGGGGCTACGGGACCAGTTAGGCCCTTGGGTCACGATGCCCAAGGGCCCCCCTTGACGTACGAACAACCCTTAGGAGAGTAATGCGAGAGCTGGCCTTAGAGTTCTGCGTCGGCAGGGCCCGGTCCCGCGCATACCTCAGCTGCCACTGGCTTGTCCGGATCACCAGGACAAGACCAGTGAGTGAGGGGTTACGTGGCTAGTTAGTCCCTTGGGTCGCGATGCCCAAGGGTCCCCCTTGATGTACGGACATACCTCATACCTGTCCTCGCCGGGCTTTCACTTGGGAGGGTTGCGACGACCAGGTCCGGGGGACCTGGTGGGGCGTACGCTAGGCATGACCTAAGCGCAGCCCCCGTGCCCAGCCCCCTCGCGCTACCCTCCCGAGGGGAGTGCAGCATAGTGGGGCTGGCTACCGAGCCGGGTGGCTCCCTGAGGTTAAAGCAGCCATGAGGCCACCCTAGTTGTTTATCACCAGCGCGAAGCATGGTGCTACCGTTCTTGCATGTGCATAGCCGCTCCTTGACTGTGTCGATTGCTAGCGCGGAGCATAGTGCTTCCACTGGAACATCGGAGGGGACTCCCTACTGCGAAGAGCCCCCGGGGCGTGTATAGCCCCGCCCTGACACGTGGCCTGCATGCTAGGGCTGGACGAGGTGTATCTGGGCACCCTTGAGCCAGCACGGGACTCACGGGGCCCTACCTCAAGGCGGGTTGCGCCTGGTCTTGAGTGAGAGCGCCTGAGGTGACCCTGCAAGATGGTTAGGCAACCTGCGCCGAGTGAATCCCTCGAGGTTGCCACGTGAGAAAGCCAGACACCAACAACCCCAGGAGGTGACGTGAATGGGGCCGGCACGCCAGAGAGAGTTCAGCCGTTGGGTTTATCAACGCTGTAGGGATGGACCCGAGCACAAACGTCGTGCCTAGTCTTCTCATGTGGATACCCTAAGGGCATACAACCGGCGTGCGTCCCCTGTAGTGACG
Source organism: Secale cereale (assembly GCA_902687465.1). Classification (NCBI taxonomy): domain Eukaryota; kingdom Viridiplantae; phylum Streptophyta; class Magnoliopsida; order Poales; family Poaceae; genus Secale; species Secale cereale. The sequence goes on along the minus strand of LR738712.1, from coordinate 533,933,675 downwards.
AGGCACCATGTTGTGCGCCTTTACCAACCTGTCTGCACCCAGCTCATGTGAGGGCGAGGCACCAAGGACCACGGGAGGTGACGTACACGGGGCTGGCCCGCGAGCCAGAGCTCGGCCGTTTGGATTTGGCGACGCTGCAGGGACGGACCCGAGCACAGACACCGTGCCTGCCCTTAGTCACGAGGCGGGCGCGGGCAGGTTAGTAAGGGCGTACAACGTCATGGCATTGAGGTGCCGATCAGGCAGGTAAATGATTTCAATGCAGCTGACGGGAAAGGTAATGCTAGCTCAGGTAAGATGTAAGAACGATACATGCCACTGGGATGGATCCGCGCGGCTTGGGGATGGTGCGGCCCGAGTGGGCGCCCCCAACAAAGTAAGCTAAAGACGCAAAGATGATACCCGCCGCAGGGACAGACCCGTGCAGCCAGGGAATGATGCAGCCCGAGGGGCACTCCCAGCTGAACAAAACTGGAAAATGTCACCTGACATAGTTGCTGAAGTAGTTTTGGTGTAGCTGAAGATGCTTGATGCAGATGCCGTTCCTCACGCGCCGTCAGGCTCTGGGGCCTTGTGAGGCTCCGGAGGTTCCCAGAGCTCGTGAATAACCAAGGCCACCTCCGCCAGGATCTCCTGGTGCCTGGCCTCGCGAGCCGCCAGGACCTCCCGCATGTGGCGCTGGTGTAGGGTCGCTTGGTTCGGCAGGCCGAAGTGTATGCGAACGCAGGTGTGAGGGGGGCCCTTGTACCGTCCCACCTGAGAGGGCCAGTAGAGCTCCTGAGACACGATCCTTTTGAGTGCAGGGACGTTGACGCAGATGTCCAGCCCATCGCCCGAGCTTGGGGCGACAGCTGCACTCCAAGGTGTCGGGCGATGCTCGCCCCGCATTGCTCTTGGCACCTGCTAGTCTTCGATGGTCTGGTTGATGAACTCCTGAGCGCTCGGTGCCTCACGCCTTGAGGCCTCCGGAGGGAAATGCACGGTGAAGCACGCCTCCACATGGTGCTTGAGCGCCTCCCTCGAGACATTGGCTTGGTCAGAGGCCCTCCAGAGGAGAGCCCCCGAGCCCAGCCTGAGGGGAGCGCCGGGCGTGCCTTCTGCTACTTCTTGAGCTTGCGTTGTATTCCCTCGAAAAGGAAAGGGAGATGCAGCATAGTAGCGTAAGCATTTCCCTCAGTTTTCGAGAACCAAGGTATCAATCCAGTAGGAGACCACGCGCTAGTCCCTCGCACCTGCACAAACAAATAAGAACTTCGCAGCCAACGCGGTAAGGGCTTGTCAATCCCTTTATGGTCACTCACAAAAGTGAGATCTGATAGAGATGATAGTTTATATTTTTGGTATTTTTGGTTTATAAGAAGAGCAAATAAAAGCGATAATAGTAAAGTAGATGTAGATTGATATGTTGAGAATAGACCCGGGGGCCATAGAGTTCTCTAGTGGCTTCTCTCATGATAGCGATATTCTATGGCGGATAAACAAATTACTGTCGATCAATTGATAGAAAAGCGAATAATTATGAGACTATCTAGGCATGATCATTGTATATAGGCATCACGTCCGAGACAAGTAGACCGAAACGATTCTGCATCTACTACTATTACTCCACACATTGATCGCTATCCAACATGCATCTAGTGTATTGAGTTCATAAGAACAGAGTAACGCCTTAAGCAAGATGACATGATGTAGAGGGATAAACTCAAGCAATATGATATAAACCCCATCTTTTTAACCTCGATGGCAACAATACAATATGTGCCTTGCTGCCCCTACTGTCACTGGGAAAGGACACCGCAAGATTGAACCCAAAGCCAAGCACTTCTCCCATTGCAAGAACTATAGATCTAGTAGGCCAAACCAAACCAATAATTCGAAGAGACTCGCAAGGATATTATGAGCACACATAAAAAGTTCAGAGAAGAACCAAATATCTTTCATAGATAACCTTGATCATAAACTCACAATTCATCGGATCTCGACAAACACACCGCAAAAAGAGATTACATCGAATAGATCTCCTCGAAGACCGAGGAGAACTTTGTATTGAGATCCAGAGAGAGAGAGAAGAAGCCATCTAGATACTAGCTATGGACCCGAAGGTCTGTGGTAAACTACTCACAACTCATGGTGAGGGCGATGATGATGATGATGATGAAGACCTCCGTGATGGATCCCCCTCCGGTGGAGCTCCGAAATAGGCTCCAAGATGGGATCTTCACGGGAACAGAAGGTACGGCGGTGGAATTAGGGTTTTCTCTCTGTTCATGGAGGTTTTGGGGTATGTAGACTTATATAGGAAGAAGGAGGGCACCGGGGGACGCTCGACGGGGCCACAAGGCAGGGTGCGCGCCCTCGGAAGGGTGCGCGCCCCCCACCCTCGTGGGCCATCTCTTGATCCCCTGACGTGGTTCTCAAGCTCTGCGTGCGTAATTTTCTCCAAAAATATCTCTCGCGAAGGTTTCATTCCATTTGGACTCCGTTTGATATTCTTTTTCTGCAAAACCCTGAAACAGGAAAAAAAACAACAATCTGGACTGGGCCTTTGGGTTAGAGGTTAGTCCCAAAAATGATATAAAAGTGAATGATAAAGCCCATTAAACATCCAAGACTTCATAAATAATAGCATGGAACAATCAAAAATTATAGATACGTTGGAGACGTATCAAGCATCCCCATCTTAATTCCTGCTCGTCCTCGAGTAGGTAAATGATAAAGAAAGAATTTTTGATGTGGAATGCTAACCAGTATAGTTTTTCAATGTAATTCTCTTAATTGTGGCATGAATGTTCAGATATGAAAGATTCAAGATAAAAGTCTATATTGACATAAGAAACAATAATACTTCAAGCATACTAACAAAGCAATCATGTCTTCTCAAAATACTATGGCTAAAGAAAGTTATCCCTACAAAATCATATAGTTTTGGCTATGCTCCCTCGTTATCACACAAAATATTCATATCATGCACAACCCCGATTTCAGCCAAGCACTTGTTTTCATACTCTATCTTTTCAAACCTTTCAGCTTTCACGCAATACATGAGTGTGAGCCACTAATATAGCACTATGGGTGGAAAAGAGGTGGTTGTGGAGAAGACAAAAAGGAGGGATATAGTCTCACATCGACTAGGCATATCAACGGGCTATGGAGATTCCCATCAATAGATATCAATGTGAGTGAGTAGGGATTGCCATGCAACGGATGCACTAGAGCTAAATATGTATGAAAGCTCAACAAACGAAACTAGTGGGTGTGCATCCAACTTGCTTGCTCACGAAGACCTAGGGCATTTGAGGAAGCCCATCGTTGGAATATACAAGCCAAGTTCTATAATGAAAATTCCCACTAGTATATGAAAGTGACTAAACATGAGACTCTTTGCAATGAAGAACATGGTGCTACTTTGAAGCACAAGTGTGGAAAAAGATAGTAGCAATTGTCCCTTTTTTTGGGCCTTTCTTTTTTTCTTTGGCCTTTTTTTTGCGGAGGGGCTTTATAGATTTAGCCTTTCCTCCCATGGGACAATGCTCTAATAATGATGATCATCACACTTTCATTACAACTCGATACTACAACAACAAAGTATGACTCTATATGAATGTCTCCGGTGGTGTACCGGTATGTGCAATGAAACAAGAGTGACATGTATAAAAAATTATGCATGGTGGCTTTGCCACAAATATGATGTCAACTACATGATCATGCAATGGCAATATGACAATATGATGCGTGTCATATGAACGGAACGGTGGAAAGTTGCATGTCAATATATCTCGGGATGGCTATGGAAATGCCATGATAGGTAGGTATGGTGGCTGTTTTGGGGAATATTATGGTGGCTGTTTTGAGGAAGGATATATAGTGGGTTTATGGCACCGGCGAAAGTTGCGCGGTACAAGAGAGGCTAGCAATGGTGGAAGGGTGAGAGTGCATATAATCCATGGACTCAACATTAGTCATAAGAACACATATACTTATTGCAAAAATCTATGAGTCATCACAACAAAGTAATCAACGCATGCTCCTAGGGGGGAGGTTGGTAGGAGTTAACCATCGCGCGCCCCCGACCTCTACACAAAGGTTGGCACTTTACAAATACCTCATGCTCTAACTTCGTCACATAGCGGTTCACCATACGTGCATGCTACGAGAATCACTAACCTTAACACAATTATTTCTCAATTTCATAATAACTCCACTAGCATGACTCTAATATCACTATCCTCATGTCTCAAAACAATTATCAAGCATCCAACATCTCATGCTATTCAATGCACTTGGTGTGATTTTTTTTACTAGATTGACATTGGATGTCTATCATGTGAAGATTAGTTTCTTTAGCCTAAAGACATTACCATGCTGTTTTAATAGACTCTCAAATAGATATAAGTGAAGCATGAGAGTTCAAAAATTTCTACAAAATATTACCACCACCGTGCTCTAAAAGATATTAGTGATGCACTAGAGCAAAAACTATTCTACTCAAAAGATATAAGTGAAGCACATAGAGTGTTCTAGCAATTTTTAGGCCATATTTAACTCTCTCAAATAGGTGTGTCCAGCAAGGATGATTGTGGCAAACTAACTATCAAAGACTCAAATTATACAAGACGCTGCAAGCAAACACATATCATGTTGCGAATAAAAATATAGCTCCAAGTATAGTTACCGATGGATGAAGACGAAAGAGGGGATGCCTTCCCGGGGCATCCCCAAGCTTAGGCTTTTGATTATCTTGAATTTACTTGGGGTGCCATGGGTATCCCCAAGCTTAGGCCTTTGCTACTCCTTGTTCCATAGTCCATCAAAGCAATACTCAAAACTTGAAAACTTCACATCACAAAACTTAGACAAAAATTCTCGTGAGCTCTGTTAGTATAAGAAAGCAAACCACTACTCAAAGGTGCAGCAATTAATTCATTATTTGTTTATATTCATGTTAAACCTACTATATTCCAACTTCTCTATAGTTCATATCCTCCAATACTACTCATAGATGCATTAAAATAAGCAAACAACACACGAAAAACAGAATCTGTCAAAAACAGAACAGTCTGTAGTAATCTGGAGGTTTCTCCTAATTCTGGAACTCCAAAAAATTGAAACTAAATTGGTAAATTTGTGGAATTTGTCTCACAATCATCTGCAAAAAGAATCAACTGAAAAGCACGCTCCAGTAAAATTTGAAGACCACTTTAGCAAGCGCTAATGATTCTGTTTTTCACAGCAAGATCACATAAACTTCACAGAAGTCTTCCCAAATGTTCTACTTGGCACAAACACTAAACAAAACATGAAAGCACATCTAATCAGAGGCTAGATGCAGTATTTATTCCCTAACAGCAGGAAAAACAAAAAACATAAAATTGGGTTGCCTCCCAACAAGCGCCATCGTTTTACGCCCCTAGCTAGGCACGATACGAGATAAATCTAGGTATTGCCATCTTTGGAAGGCAATCCATAAGTGGCTCTCATGATAGATTCTTATGGTAATTTGATTTTCTTTCTAGTAAAGTGTTCCATGCCTTTCCTTAACGGAAATTGGAATCTAATATTCCCTTCCTTCATATCAATAATTGCACCAATCGTTCTAAGGAAAGGTCTACCAAGAATAATAGGACATGAAGGATTGCGATCTATATCAAGAACAATGAAATCTACAGGCACATAATTCCTATTGCCAACAATAAGAACATTATTAAATCTTCACATAGGTTTCTTAATAGTGGAATCTGCAAGATACAAATTTGAAGAACATTCATCAAGCTCATGGAACCCTAGCAAATCACACAAAGTTTTTGGGATAGTGGAGACACTTGCACCCAAATCACATAAAGCATAGCATTCATGATCTTTTATTTTTATTTTTATAGTAGGTTCCCACTCATCATAAAGCTTTCTAGGGATAGAAACTTCCAACTCAAGTTTTTCTTCATAAGATTGCATCAAAGCATCAACTATGTGTTTGGTGAAAGCTTTATTTTTACTATAAGCATGCAGAGAATTTAGCACGGATTGCAACAAGGAAATACAATCAATGAAAGAGCAATTATCATAATTATATCCCTTGAAATCCAAAGTAGTGGGTTCATCACTATGTAAAGTTTTAATCTCTTCACTCCCACTTTTAGCAATTTTAGCATCAAGATCTAAAAACTCCGAATCATTGGGACACTTTAAAGCAGAATCATCTCCAATCCTATCTTCATCAAGATTTATACTAGAAAACAATGATCTAATAGGAGACACATCAATAACTTCCAGATCTTCATCTTTATTTTCATGATAACTAGCAGAACACGATTTAATATAATCCTCTCTTTTAGCACGCATTCTAGCGGTTCTTTCTTTGCATTCATCAATGGAAATTCTCATGGCTTTGAGAGACTCATTGATATCATGCTTAGGTGGGATAGATCTAAGTTTCAAAGAATCAACATCAACAGTAATTCTATCCACACTTCTAGCCAATTCATCAACTTTAAGCAATTTCTCTTCAAGCAAAGCATTGAAATTCTTTTGCGAGATCATAAACTCCTTAACACTAGTTTCAAATTCAGAAGGCATCTTTCCATAAGAGTTGTTGTAGGAATTACCATAATTATTAGAGGAATTACTAGGAAAAGGCCTAGGATTAAAATTACCTCTATAAGCATTGTTACCAAAATTATTCCTACCAACAAAATTCACATCCAAAGATTCATTGTTATTCTCAATCAAAGTGGATAAAGGCATATCATTAGGATCGGAAGAAGCACTCTTAGCAGCAAATAATTTCATAAGTTCATCCATCTTTCCACTCAAAACACTAATTTCTACGATAGCATGCACTTTTTTACTAGTAGATCTTTCGGTGTGCCATTGAGAATAATTAACCATAATATTATCTAGGAGTTTGGTAGCTTCTCCTAAGGTAGTTTCCATGAAAGTGCCTCCGGCGGCCGAATCTAAAAGATTTCTAGAAGCAAAATTCAAGCCAGCATAAAAGTTCTGAATAATCATCCATAGATTCAAACCATGTGTAGGGCAATTACGTATCATCAATTTCATTCTCTCCCAAGCTTGTGCAACATGTTCATGATCTAGTTGCTTAATATTCATAATATCGTTTCTAAGAGAGATGATCTTAGCAGGAGGGAAATACTTAGAGATAAAAGCATCTTTGCACTTATTCCATGAATCAATACTATTTCTAGGCAAAGAGGAAAACCAAGTTTTAGCACGATCTCTATGTGAAAACGGAAATAACTTCAATTTAACAATATCGTTATCCCTATCCCTTTTCTTTTGCATATCACACAAATCAACAAAGTTGTTTAGATGGGTAGCGGCATCTTCACTAGGAAGGCCGGAGAATTGATCTTTCATGACAAGATTCAACAAAGTAGCATTGATCTCACAAGATTCAACATCGATAATAGGAGCAATCGGAGTGCTAATAAAATCATTGTTGTTGGTATTGGAGAAGTCACACAATTTGGTATTGTTCTGAGCCATAGTGACAAGCAAGCAATCCAACACACACAAGCAAACAAGAAGCAAGCAAACGATAAACACACAGTGGAAGAAGGGCAAATAAAACGGCAAGGGTGAAGTGGGGGAGAGGAAAACGAGAGGCAAATAAATTTAATGCGAAGGATAAGGGTTTGTGATAGGTACATGGTATATGACTTTTGCGTAAGCCTCCCCGGCAACGGCGCCGGAAATTGTTCTTGCTACTTCTTGAGCTTGCGTTGTATTCCCTCGAAGAGGAAAGGGAGATGCAGCACAGTAGCGTAAGTATTTCCCTCAGTTTTTGAGAACCAAGGTATCAATCCAGTAGGAGACCACGCGCCAGTCCCTCGCACCTGCACAAACAAATAAGAACTTCGCAGCCAACGCGATAAGGGGTTGTCAATCCCTTTACGGTCACTTACAAAAGTGAGATCTGATAGAGATGATAGTTTATATTTTTGTTATTTTTGGTTTATAAGAACAACAAATAAAAGCGATAAAAGTAAAGTAGATGTAGATTGATATGTTGAGAATAGACACGGGGGCCATAGTGTTCTCTACTGGCTTCTCTCATGATAGCGATATTCTACGGCGAGTAAACAAATTACTGTCGAGCAATTGATAGAAAAGCGAATAATTATGAGACTATCTAGGCATGATCATTGTATATAGGCATCACGTTCGAGACAAGTAGACCGAAATGATTCTGCATCTACTACTATTACTCCACACATCGACCGCTATCCAGCATGCATCTAGTGTATTGAGTTCATATGAACAGAGTAACGCCTTAAGCAAGATGACATGATGTAGAGGGATAAACTCAAGCAATATGATATAAACCCCATCTTTTTATCCTCGATGGAAACAATACAATACGTGCCTTGCTGCCCCTACTGTCACTGGGAAAGGACACCGCAAGATTGAACCCAAAGCCAAGCACTTCTCCCATTGCAAGAACTATAGATCTAGTAGGCCAAACCAAACCAATAATGCGAAGAGACTTGCAAGGATATTATGAGCACACATAAAAAGTTCAGAGAAGAACCAAATATCTTTCATAGATAACCTTGATCATGAACTCACAATTCATCGGATCTCGACAAACACACCGCAAAAAGAGATTACATCGAATAGATCTCCTCGAAGACCGAGGAGAACTTTGTATTGAGATCCAGAGAGAGAGAAGAAGCCATCTAGATACTAGCTATGGACCCGAAGGCCTATGGTAAACTACTCACAACTCATGGTGAGGGCGATGATGATGATGATGAAGACCTCCGTGATGGATCCCCCTCTGGTGGAGCTCTGGAACAGGCTCCAAGATGGGATCTTCACGGGAACAGATGGTACGGCGGTGGAATTAGGATTTTCTCTCTGTTCACGGAGGTTCTGGGGGTATGTAGACTTATATAGGAAGGACGACACGAGGGGACGCTCGAGGGGGCCACGAGGCAGGGGGGCGCGCCCTGGGAAGGGGGGCACGCCCCCACCCTCGTGGGCCACCTCTTGATCCCCTAACGTGGTTCTCAAGCTCCGCGTGCGTGATTTTCTCCAAAAATATCCCTCGCGAAGGTTTCATTCTGTTTGGACTCCGTTTGATATTTTTTTTCTACAAAACCCTGAAACAGGCAAAAAACAACAATCTGGACTGGGCCTTTGGATTAGTAGGTTAGTCCCAAAAATGATATAAAAGTGAATGATAAAGCCCATTAAACATCCAAGACTTCATAAATAATAGCATGGAACAATCAAAAATTATAGATACGTTGGAGACGTATCACCTTCCTATGCGAGGGAGGGAGGCGCCGCATCCCTGGGTGCAAGTCCTGAGGTGCGGCCACCAGACGCCGCAACTTCATGAGGCTCCAGGGCGAGTAACTGATTCTTCTTCTTGGGGACGGCCTCAGGAGGGTAGGCGGTGCCATCGTTGTCTGGGTCCTCGACTGCCGCTACCTGGTAAGCGCGCTCGAGTGAGCACACTGCGTCCTTCTCTTCACAAGCGACAACAATGACGCCACCGCTTCCTGGCATCTTGAGGACATTGTAGCCTTGGTGAGTCACCACCATGAACTTGGCTAGGGCCGGGTACCCGAGGATGGAGTTGTATGGGAGATGAATGTAGGCGATGTCAAAGTCGATGAGCTCGATGTGGTAGTTGTCGCGCTTGTCAAAGGTGACAGGCAGGCGGACCTGCCCTATGGGGGTGGTGGAGCCGTCAGTCACTCTGAAGAAAGGCTTGGTAGGTAGTAGCTGATCGTACGACACTTGAAGGCTGTCGAATGTCTCGACGGACAGGACATTAAGCCCTGCGCCGCCATCGATGAGGGTCTTGGTGAATTGAACGTTGTTGATGGCGGGTGAACAAAGCATCGGGAGGGCGCCGGCCGTCACCGTGCACTTGAGCTGGTCTGCTGAACTGAAGGTGATGGGGCACTTGGACAACCTGAGGGGTGCGTGGCTTCGAGCTTGGGGAGAGCCGCGTTCACTTCTCGGGCGAACTGCTTGAAGAGGCATTGATAGGCTGGGGCCTGCGCTCCGCCCAAGATGCAGGCGATGGCGCGAGGCTCCTGGAAGCCCCCAACCCCCTCGTCCTGATCGTTGTTCCTTCTTGGTGGCGGCAGAGGAGGGAGGCCAGCCTTGCCCTGGGGATGGTCCCACGAGGCTGGTCCCTCCAAGCACCCTCACGAGGCTGGTCCCTCCATGCATCCTCACGAGGCTGATCGCGCCATCGGTCCTCCCGAGGCTGGTCACGCCACTCCTGGCGGGGGCCGCGGTCGTCCCAGCGTCCCCCGATCCGACTTCCCCTACTGCCGTAGCCACGGTTGTTGTGCTCGAGGCGTTGGCTTATGCGTCCTTAGCGGAGGGCCCTAAGCTCTTGACAGTCATGGGTGATATGGCTGTGCACGTTATGGAAGGCGCAAAACGGACGGCTATTCTTGGATGACTCTGGGTAGTCGCGACCATGCTTCATCTCTGGCTCAGCCGCAAGCACTGCCACTCCCTTGCGCTTTACGTCCTTGCTCTTGGCCTTCTTGTCTTCAGGATCAGCAGCAGGGAGCTCGACGAGGGAGAGGCGCCCCTCCTCAGCTCTGGCGCACTTGGTCGCGAGGTTGAACAGCTCAAGAGACGTGAATAGATCTTCGTGGATGGCGAGCTCCTACTTCATCTTGACGTCATGGACACCATCTGAGAATGCTGAAATGATGGCCTCGTCCGTGACCTTGGGGTTCTTGACGCGGGCACTGTTGAAGCACTGGATGAACTTCCGCAGGGTCTCTCCTGGTTGTTGCTTGATACGTCGCAGGTCACCCACAGCCGGGGGGCGGTCGCGGGTGCCCTAAAATTTGGCGATGAACCGCTCGCGCATCTCGCCCCATGTGGAGATCAATCCCGCGGGCAGCTTCAGGAGCTACGAGCGCGCGCCGTCCTTGAGAGCCATGGGGAACCAGTTCGCCATGATCTTCTCGTTGCCGCCGGACGCTTTGATGCTCAACTCGTAGAGCTACAGGAATTTAGGAGGGTCGGGGGTGTCGTCATAGCATGGAGGCAGGCCGGGCTTGAACTTCCCAGGCCAGTTGACATTGCGTAGCTCGGGGGCGAGGACCTTGCAGCCTGCTGTCGACACCAGAGCTTGTCGGGGAGGATGAGCTTGGTCTTGGTCCTCGCGCGCCATCATGATGGGGAGCGCACGGTCTCGATGCGGCGGTGGAGGGAGCGCTGGCGCTCCTCCTCGGGGCCGCTGGATCTCTTGGCAGCTTCCTTCTTCGTGCACTGGCACCGTGCGCGGGTGGTCATGCCGCGGGGCCACGTGCCTTGGGTCTTGGACGACGCCTTGACGTGGAGGTGGCAAAGGCGCTTCATGGGCCACGTCGCCCGCATGGGGAGGCGGACAAGGCAGCGAGAGGGACGGCGTTGGAGAGCCCCCAGCGGCGCTGACGAGCTCGGCGATGTGGTCGAGCCATTCTTCGTAGAAGTTGTCAACGGGGCGGTAGCGCAGGAGCTCACGTGCCATGAGCAATGTTGTAAGGGCATATTTCTCCCTATGTGGTTTTGGTGATTGATGACAATGCATTTGCAGACTAATCATGTGTATTCAGCATTTCAGATATCTCATGTCTAGGCACAAGACGATTAACTTCCCCTCGGAACCTATCGAAGACGGCGTTTCCTTTTGTTTCTTTTCGGTGGAATTTAGTCATAGGAAAGCCGTACTATTAAGAGGGGTTCCGCTTCAGAAAGGTTAGGGTGGAATCAACACGTACACATCTATTCATTTGCACCACCTTTCCTTCACTTCTTTGGAGCATCGGCTATTTTCCTTGTCATTGCAAAAACAGAGGATTTCTACTACTACCACTCTGTGGCATGCGGTAGTACCGCTCAAGGGAGCGCTAGTACCACAGGGTCCCACAGTAGTACCGCTCCGTGACTATGGTAGTACCGCACATCGCGGTAGTACCGTGCCAGGGTCACGGTAGTATCGTGTGCTCTACCTCAGCGTCGTGGCTAGCGCGGAAGTAATTTTTTACTTCCGCGTCCTACGCGGTAGTACCGCTCCGGGCGAGCGGTAGTACCGTGCCGGGTTTTTGCAATGATCGAAACTCTGCGGAAGTAGCCACGGATGTAATTTTATCAGTCCGTGCTCTTCCCAACCTAGTCTGAACCCTTCCTTGCGGTAGTACCGCAAGGGCGTGCGGTAGTACCGCTCCGGCAGTACTACCGCTCGTTGCTATACGCAATAGGGCCAAGTCTAGCTCCTGTCGCGACAGGGTAGTACCGCACCCCGTGCGGTAGTACCACATGGCCTTGCGGTAGTACCGCAATTCTGGTGCGGTAGTACCGCATGTCGCGGGCAGAGTTAGTGGATAACGGTTGGATTTGTTCTTCCACTATATAAGGGAAGTCTTCTTCTCCAAGAAGACTTACCTCTTCCTCCCCAAGCTCCATAGTTGCTCAAAGCTCCATTCCGCTCGATCTCTCTCCCTAGCCAATCAAACTTGTTGATTTCCTAGGGATTGGTTGTGAAGGCATCGATCTACACTTCCACCAAGACTAGCTAATCAAACTTTTTGATTTCCAAGGGATTGGTTGAGAAGGCATCGATCTACACTTCCACCAAGAGAAATTTGATTCCCCCCACTAATCCCTTCGGGATCTTGTTACTCTTGGGTGTTTGAGCACCCTAGACGATTGAGGTCACCTGGGAGCCATAGTCCATTGTGGTGAAGCTTCGTGGTATCGTTGGGAGCCTCCAATTTAGTTGTGGAGATAGCCCTAACCTTGTTTGTAAAGGTTCGGTCGCCGCCTTCAAGGGCACCACTAGTGGAATCATGGCACCTCGCATTGTGTGAGGGCGTGAGGAGATTACAGTGGCCCTAGTGGATTCTTGGGGAGCATTGTGCCTCCACACCGCTCCAACGGAGACGTACTTCCTCTCAAAGGGAAGGAACTTTGGTAACACATCCTCGTCTCCACCGGCTCCACTTGTGGTTATCTCTTACCTTTACTTGTGCAAGCTTTTGTTGTCTTTCATAGCTTGCTTGCTTGTGTGCTTACTATTGTTACATCATATAGGTTGCCCACCTAGTTGCATATCTAGACAATCTATATTGTTGCTAAGTTTAATTTGGTTAAGAAAAGCTAAAAATTGTTAGTTGCCTATTCGCCCCCTCTAGTCAACCATATCGATCCTTTCAATTGGCACCAGAGCCTCATCTCTTTATTAAGGACTTTATCATCCAAAGAGTATGGGTGACAACATAGTCGAGACGGAGGAACACTCCGGTGGAAATCCGTCCTTGTCCACGTCCGCTGGGGTATCCTCGGTCTCTCGCGAGGAGTTCAATGTGGCCCTGGGCACATTGAAAGAATCATTGACGACCGAGGTCAAGGGCATGTTCAAAGAATTTCTTGAGGGACTTAAATTACCCACCGCACCGCTGGAAGTGGTTCGTCCCACTAACAATGTGTCGGATGCTATTCCCGACAAGGGAGAAGCTAGCAGTGAGAAAGTCCCTGTGACTAAGAATGGGAGTGGAATTTTTGCCCACTCCGCACCTCCTATAAATTATGGAGGACCCGTTCCCACCCCACATTTAAATTCGGTTGGTCCTCCTCCTAAGTTTGTGAAAAATGCTGATTTTGCTACTTGGACGTTTCATTTTAAACGTCATTTAAACCATTTCTCTACTAATATTTGGAGAATCATTGAGCAAGGTTTCTACCCGCATGATCCATACAACTTAACTCCAAGAGAAGCTGTGGATCATCAATCTAACAAGTCCGTTCTTTGCATTCTTCAAGAAGCTATCCCTCCCGAAGACATTGCACACCTTCGACCCTTCTCAGTGGCCAAGGAAGCATGGGAGCATGTTGGTTCCTTGTACAAGGGAAGCGCAAGCATTCAACGCTCAAACTATGAAGTTGTGCAAGATGAGGCCGATGAGTTTGCCATGATCGAAGATGAGGATCCCCGTGAACTTTACCGGAGATTAACCACTCTTTCGGTCTCACTTCGAGATCATGGGAGCAAGGATACGGATGACAATTGGATCAAGCGCAAGTTTCTCAAGGCCATGATGCCTTATCACAAAGCCATGTCCTCCATCATCCGCCAAAGACTGTACTTACACACTTTGTCCTCAAGTGAAGTGTTGGATGAGTTCGTTGCCATGAGGATCTTGGGTAAGACCGCCGACAATGCGGTGTTGCGAGCTCAACGATCAAAGAAGACCAACCTTGCATTGAAGGCCAAGGCGTGTGTGGAACAAGAGGAAGAAGAGGATGAAGATGAGTGTTATCCCGAAGACACCAAATATGCCTATCATGAGCACACAACTCTTGCATCACGACAATTTTGGGGCAGCAAGAAGAATTCAAGGCCCAACTTCAACAAGAACAATTCAAGTGGCTTCAAGGACAAGCAACAAGTGAGGACATGCTACAATTGTGGCAATGTGAGTCACTTTGTTGTAGATTGCCCATATGAGAAAAGAGAAGACAATGGAGGTAAGCTTATCCGAAAGGACAAGGCCAAGTCTTATCCCAACAAGAACAACTTCAACACGAAGACTCCTCCCAAATGATTGGTGGCCCAAGAAGAATATGTTGAGGATGGTGATGATGAAGAAGAAGATGAGATGGTTACAATGGCCACCGTTGCTATTGGAACAGCTCCTCGATCATCCCTCTTTGACTCACCAAATGAGAACATCACCGCCAAATGCCTCATGGCTAAGGCCACCAATAAGGTAACTGAGGGAGTCCTGGACTAAGGGATCTTCGGACGTCCGGGCTATTCTCAATGGGCCGGACTGGTGGGCTGTGAAGACATGAAGGCTGAAGACTGCACCCGTGTCCGGATTGGAATCTCCTTGGCATGGAAGGCAAGCTTGGCGACCAACTATGAAGATTCCTTCTTATGTAACCGACTCTATGTAACCCTAGATCCCCCAGTCTCTATATAAACCGGAGGGTGTAGTCCGGAAAATAGACATACACACATTACCATAGTCATACAGGCTAGGATTTTTGGGTTTAGCCATTACGATCTCGTGGTAGATCAACTCTTGTAATACTCATATTCATCAAGATCAATCAAGCAGGAAGTAGGGTATTACCTCCATAGAGAGGGCCCGAACCTGGGTAAACATCGTGTCCCAGTCTCCTGTAACCATCGACCATAGACACACAGTTCGGGACCCCCTACCCGAGATCTGCCGGTTTTGACACCGATAGTAACCCCCATCATCAGTTCTATCATCACTTATAATCCTTCATTGACGGATTGTATTGATGAGAGTGAGGGGGCGGAGGAGGAGGAAAATGAATTTTAGGTGTTTATGAGTAAACTCAAATGCAAACCCAAGAAGCACCTCGTTGCTCTCTTGGAACAACTTGGTGAAGCCAATGACATGATCGAGGCTCACGAGGAGACCATTACTAAAATGGAGGGTCATAGTCAAGACTATGCCGATGAGATATCGGATCTCTCTAATGCTCTTGAGGAAGAGTGTGGTCTTCATTTGTCTCTTGAGGAGTCACACAACGATGATCATGCTAAATTAAAGGAAGATCTTGATCATGCTTTAGTTGTCTCTCGTGTGCTCAATTCCGAGAAGGCAAAGCTTGTGGTTGACCATGCTAGACTCAAGGAGGAGTTTGTTATACTTGACAAGGCTCACAAGGTCTCTAATAGTGCACATGCTAGCCTCAAAGAGTCTCATGATCAACTTCAAGTTTCGCTAACCAAGGAGATAGCTACCTTTCCTCGCATGGTTTTAATCGATAATGCAAATGCTACTAACCCATGTTGCGAGCATGTGCATCTTGTTGAAGAGAATGCCAAGTTAAAGAAGCAACTTGAGAAAGGCCTTGTGTCTTGCATACAAGGTGAGAAGAACCTCAATGATCTTTTGAGCAATCAAAAAGAAGTTTTTGCGGAGGAGGGAATTGGGTTTGCTCCCAAGCCCAAGAAGAAGAAGAACGACAAGACCAAGCAACCCCCTCCTCTCAAAGCAAATCTTTGTGAAGGAGGGAGAGGGTACTCCTAAGAATAAGAAGAACAATGCGAAGAGTGGTGGAGTCAAGAAAAACACTGCCACTCCTTCCAACAAAGCCGACGACTTTAACCCTTCTTATGTGTTATGCCGAGCTAGTGATGGACATGTTTTTGATAAATTTGTTGGTTCTTCTTATGAGTACATTGAATGGTCTATTTGGGTTACTAAGACCCTTGTTACTAACCTCAAAGGACCCATTAGAAAATGGGTACCTAAATCCAAGCATTGATCTCTTGTAGGAGTTTGCTTCCGATGGAGGATCATGGTTGCTCGATAGCGGAGCCACAAATCATATGACCGGAAGCAAAGACTTGGTGGTGGACGTGTACCAAGGTTCATCCATGGCAACCAATGTTGAATGGGGTGATGCTTCATCTTCTAAGGTTTTGGGCTTGGCAAGGTTGTCGTTTTTTACGATCTCACGATCGAGAAAGTCATGGTTGTTGAGTCCCTTGCATACAACTTACTTTCTGTTCGTCAACTTGCACTCATGGGCTTTTCCACATTCTTTGATACTGATACCGTGGCCCTCTTGTGGAGAAAGACTCTTAAAGTAGCCTTTGTTGGGCATGTCGAGAACGGTCTCTATGTGGTTAACTTCTCGGAGCGACCCACTAAGACCACGACATGCCTAATGGCTAAAGTTGATGTGGGATGGCTTTGGCATCACCGTTTAGCCCATGTCAATATGAGATCTTTGCAAAGTCTTCTCAAGGGGGACCATGTCCGTGGACTAATAAATGTTAGTTTTTCCAAAGATCATGCTTGAAGTGCTTGTATCGAAGGAAAGCTACATGAGAAGGCTCAACCTCCCACAACTATCATCTACTCAACGAGACCTTTAGAGCTCCTCCACATGGATCTATTTGGGCCCCCATCCTTTGATAGTCTTGGGGGTAGAAAGTATTGCTTAGTGATTGTGGATGATTATTCGAGATACACTTGGGTATATTTCTTCTAGAGGAAGACTGAGACCCAACAAACCGTCATCAACTTTGCAAATGAGGCTTAACGACAACATGACGCAAAGATCTTGATGATTCGAAGTGACAATGGCACCGAGTTCAAGAATTACACCTTGGATGAGTTTCTCAGTGATGAGGGGATCAAACATCAATATGCCACACCGTATACCCCTCAATAAAATGGTGTGGTAGAAAGAAAGAATTGGACTTTGATGGATGCGGCAAGGACTATGATGGCGGAGTTCAAGTCTCCGTACAACTTTTGGGCCGAAGCCATCAACACCGCTTGTCATGCATCCAATCGGCTCTACCTCCGCAAAGGCTTGAAAAAAACTCCATATGAGATACTTACCGGTAACAAGCCCAATCTCAAGTACTTCCGGGTGTTCGGTTGTAAGTGTTTCATACTCAAGAAAGGTGTTTGTTTGTCTAAATTTGAAGCTATAGCTCATGAGGGCATATTTGTTGGTTATGCTACAAACTCTCATGCTTATCGTCTTCTCTACAAGTCCAATGGACTCATTGAGGAGTAACATAGAATTTGATGAGAATAACGGCTCCCAAGTGGAGCAAAGTGGTACTTGTGATGTAGGTGATGAAATTCCTCCTCAAGCCATAAGAAGAATGGGTGTTGGTCATATCCTACCCATTGAGGAAACCCTTGTGCCCGAAGGAGAAGGACAATGTTCCACTCAAGTGGAACCATCACCAACCCAAGACCCACACGCTTCCGAAGAACAAAGTGAAGGCCCTCAACCCGATGAACAAGGCCAAGTGCAAGATCAACCGCAAGATGGTGGTGATCCACCAAGTGATGCACAAGGCCAAGTTCCCTCTCCCGAGCATGTTCAAGATCAAGAGCAAGCCCAAGATCAAGATCAAGCTCTTGACGACGCTCAAGATGATCAACTCGTAGCTCCTCAACTATCACTTGAAGAGCAATTGGAGCGTCGTGCTGCCAAAGTTGCTTCCAAGCTTGCTTCTAGAGAGCATCACATGGAGAATATACTTGGAAGCATCACATAGGGGGTAAGCACTCGTAGACAATTAGCAAACTATTGTGCTCATCAAGCGTTTATCTCTTGTGTTGAACCTCAATAGGTCTATGAGACGCTCGATGACCCCGATTGGCTCAATGCCATGCATGAAGAAATCCATAACTTCGAGCACAACAAGGTGTGGCGTTTGGTGCCAAGGCCGAAGGAGAACCATAATGTCATTGGAACCAAATGGATCTTTAAGAACAAGCAAGATGCTCATGGGATTGTCATTCGCAACAAGGCTCGTTTGGTGGCTCAAGGCTACTCCCAAGTCGAGGGTATCGACTACGGTGATACCTTTGCCCCCGTTGCTCGCCTTGAATCTATTCGTTTGTTGCTTGCCTTCGCTTCCCATCATAACTTTAAATTGCAACAAATGGATGTGAAAAGTGCTTTCCTTAATGGTCATCTTTATGATTTGGTGTATGTCAAACAACCCCCGGGGTTTGAGGATCCTAAGTTCCCCAATCACGTGTATCAACTCGATAAGGCGCTCTATGGCCTTAAACAAGCCCCACGTGCGTGGTATGAGCATCTTACCGAGTTGTTGCAAGATCGTGGGTTTGAAATTAGGAAAATCGACCCCACTCTTTTTACTAAGAAGGTCAAAGGGGAGTTGTTTGTATGCCAACTTTATGTTTATGATTTTATCTTTGGTTCACCTAACAAAGCTTTCAATGATGAGTTTGCCGCACTCATGACCGTGGAGTTTGAGATGTCCATGATGGGAGAGTTGAAGTTCTTCCTTGGGTTCGAGATCAAACAAAGAAGAGAAGGAATCTTCCTTAAACAAGCCAAATACACTCAAGACATGCTCAAGAGGTTCAATCTAAGTGATGTCAAGCCGGTTACTACTCCAATGCCTACCAAGTGCCAACTTAACATTGATCCCAATGGTAAAGTGGTGGATCAAAAGTTATATCGTTCTATATCCTTGCTTTACCTTTGTGCATCTAGACCGGATATCACGTTGAGTGTGGCAATTTGTGCACGGTTTCAAGCCTCACATAAGGAAAGTCACTTTGTGGCAGTCAAGCGAATCTTTCGATATTTGGCTCATATCCCAAACTTTGGCTTATGGTACCCAAGAGGAGCAAACTTCAACCTTGTAGGTTTCTCGGATTCGGATTGGGCGGGAGACAAAGTGGATAGGAAGTCAACTTCCAGAGGTTGCCAATTTCTTGGTTGCTCTTTGGTGAGTTAGTCTTCGAAAAAGCAAAGTTGTGTATCTCTCTCTTCCATCGAAGCCGAGTATGTGGCGGCCAGCAGTTGTTGTGCTCAACTTCTATGGATGAGGCAAACTTTAAAGGATTACGGTGTCACTTGTGACAAAGTGCCTCTTTGGTGTGACAATGAAAGTGCCATCAAGATTTCTCTCAACCCAGTGCAACACTTCAAAACGAAGCATATTGAGATTCGGTATCACTTCATCCGGGAGCATATTCGGAGAGGGGAAATTGATCTTCACTATGTCAACACTCATGATAACCTTGCAGATATCTTCATGAAGCCTTTGGATGAAGCAAGACTTCGCGAGTTAAGGCATGAGCTAAATATCATAGATTTGAGTAATGTGGATTGAAACCATGCACACCTCCTCACACTCATCATGTTATCTTGTTTAGGTGTTGGCATGGACATAGGGGGAGTAGTGCTCTCTCAATGAACTCTTCCTCCCCCCATTATGCATAAATTAATCAAGTCTTTCATGTTTGCCATTTTAGATGGTACTAGTGCTTCAAGACGAGTGTTGGTCATGGGCCCAAGGATAATTCTTCGCGGTGTCATACCAAGTAACTCAAACATAGGTGGCTCCGACCACCGCCCTCTTTTGGATAAGGGTGTCTCTTGTTTTAGTTTTTGATTGTCTTTTGTATTTCGTTCTTTTAGCCAAGTTTGTGTTTAGGTTGCCTCGTGTGTTAGCGTGTTATTTTGCTTAGAGGTTGCTTTGCATAAGCCTTTTCCAAAACCTGCATTTTCTTGGGGGCACGGTACTACCATGGCTTGCCACGGTACTACCACAAGAGATACGCGCGGTACTGCCGCAACCAGCACGTCAGTAATTTTTTACTGCCGTTGGAGAGCAGTACTACCACCCAGTGCACGGTACTTCCGTCCGGGCGGTACTATCACGATGATCCGTGGTACTACCGCGTTGTTATGAGCGGGTGGGGGTCAAAAGCGGGCAGGGGGAGTTCTAACTCCCCCATACCCATTCAGCTCTTTTCCTCCACTTCGTCTCTCTCTCTCTCTCCTGCCCAAGAACGACGCTGGAGGACCTTGCCAGATCTCTGTCTCTGGCTACTCTCCTCGCATTCTGACCGATGGGATCGTTCCCCACCTGACCCTCTTGCCATGGAACAAGGTTTCTCCCCAAATCCCTCTTTTTTGCCTCGTTGTTTTTCTCTAGGTTTTTGGGGAGATGCATGTTGTTCTTGGGTTCTTTAGGCCAAATCCTTGCAAGAATAGGGTGTAGGAGAGTAGTTGTGCAGTAGAGATGCTAGTTGGTACGTTGCTGCTCAGGAGTTGTGATCAACCGTAGAACTGCTCCTTTTGTCTCACGCGTTCTCAGATTGGATCCGCTTTCGGATTTGACCCCGAGCGGTACTACCGCACCTCGCGTACTACTGCGCACGGTGCGGCAATACAATTTTACTACCGCCCTAGGCGCGGTACTACCGTGCCATCCTGACGAGGTACTACCGCGGCAGTAAAATTTTACTACCGCAACAAGGAGCAATACTATCATTGTGTCCACACCTTCTTCGTGGCCACTTCTCAATGTCATTTCTACTTGTTTCTCTTGTTTTTCTGTGGTCTTTGCATTGATCCTTCTTGCCTCTCTTGCGTTTTTTTGTGTTTGTATCATAGGTGGTGGCACTGGTTCCAATGTCCGCCGCTCGAATCCCAACCATGACACAGGGTCGAAGCGTCTGCGCAACCCATATGATTCTCCTGAGGGCCCCAATGCCCCCAACGTAGAACCAAGTCCACCGCCACCAAGCACAAGGATCCAAAAATGGGTATGGACGAGATTCCACTGGCTGAGTTTGTCTCTACGAGGAAGATCAACCCCTATGTGAATTCCCGTGCACACTTCAGAGGGGATGATCTATTTTGGACCAACCAGCAGAGTCTTATCTTTATGGATGTGATCAAGGGCAAGCAGAACATATACGTGGATGTGCACTGGATTGACATGGCTCATATGAGGAAGGAGTAGCACCGGGCCTATTTTGCTGAGGCTCTGTACCTGGTGGAGCAGTTTGGCATTGACCACTTGATGACTTTTCATATGGACTTTGACCCTGAGATTGTAGCCCAGTTCTTTGCGTCGGTCCACTTCCATCCTAAAGAGGAACGCAACATGACCTAGATGACCAATGGACATCAGATGACTGCTACTTGGAAGGACTTCATGGACTTGCTTCAGGTTGCTGATGAGGGGCTCAGCACGCTAGTTGGTGTTCGCCCTCATGCCAATCTCGAGTCAGCCAACAAGAACAAGCTTCAACCCTATTATGTTGAGAAGACGCTTCCCAGTGGCAAGAAGACACGGGTGCTGAACTCTTTCCTTGACATTATGCATCCGATCTTCCGCAACTCCTTGTTTCCCTGCATTGGTGACAAGGATAAGGTACATGCCTATCTCGTGGATATGATGCTCATTTGTGAGGAGGCCCGTCATGCTCAGACGCAACCACTTGATGTCTCACATATCATGTGGTGTGAGCTATGGTTTGCGGTGTTCAACCGTAAGGTGCCCATCTATGTGTTGGAAATATGCCCTAGAGGCAATAATAAAAGGAGTTATTATTATATTTCCTTGTTCATGATAATCGTTTATTATCCATGCTATAACTGTATTGATTGGAAACTCAGATACACGTGTGGATGAATAGACAGTTTTTGTGTCCCTAGTGAGCCTCTACAGGACTAGCTCGTTGATCAAAGATGACCGCGGTTTCCAGGTCATAGACATGAGTTGTCATTTGATAACGGGATCACATCATTAGGAGAATGATGTGATGGACGAGACCCAAACGTTAACATAGCTTTTGATCGTGTCAGTTATCGCTATAGTTTTTCTGCATGTCAAGTATAAGTTCCTATGACCATGAGATCATGTAACTCACTGACACCGTAGGAGTGCTTTGTGTGTACCAAACGTCACAACGTAACTGGGTGACTATAAAGGTGCTCTACAGGTATCTCCGAGGGTGTCTGTTGAGTTGACATGGATCAAGACTGGGATTTGTCACTCCGTGTGACGGAGAGGTATCTCCGGGCCCACTCGGTAATACGTCATCTCAATGAGCTCAAAAGTGATTAAGTAGTTGGTCACGGGATTATGTATTACGGTAACGAGTAAAGAGACTTGCCGGTAACGAGATTGAACTAGGTATAGAGATACCGACGATCGAATCTCGGGCAAGTAACATACCGACGAGACAAAGGGAACTGTATACGGGATTGCCTGAATCCTTGACATCGTGGTTCATCCGATGAGATCATCGAGAAACATGTAGGAACCAATATGGGTATCCAGATCCCGCTATTGGTTATTGACCTGGGAGTGTCTCGGTCATGTCTACATGGTTTCCGAACCCGCAGGGTCTACACACTTAACGTTCGGTGACGCTAGGGTTGTTAGTGAGAAAAGTGTATGGTTACCGAAGGTTGTTCGGAGTCCCGGATGAGATCCCGGACATGACGAGGGTCTCCGGAATGGTCCGGAGACGAAGATTGGTATATAGGATGAAAGGTTTCGGAGTACCGGAAGTGTTCCGGGGAGCATCGGGAAATCGGCGGAGTACCGGAAGGGTTTTTCGGGGGGTCCAGAAGTGGTTCTGGGCCTAGTGGGCCACAAGGGGGAACACCACAGCCCTCAGGGGGCTGTGCGCCCCCCCTGGGCCCTCTCCTCATGCGGCTAAGGGGGTGGGACCCCCTAGGGCTGGCCGCACCCCTTGGCCTTGGGGGGCAAGGCACCTAGGGGGGGAAACCCTAGGGCCTGGCCGCCCCCCCTGCCCTGGCCGCCGCCCCCTCCCCTTGCCCTGGCCGCCGGCCCCTAAGGGGGAAACCCTAGGGCGCCCTCACCTCTCCACCCCCCCTATATATAGTGGGGCAAAGGGAGGGCAGCCAACACAGTTTGTGCCTCGGTGCTGCCCTCCCTCTCCCGTTACATCTTCTTCTCCCGCGGTGCTTAGGCGAAGCCCTGCTGGAGTTCTTCTCCACCATCACCACCACGCCGTCGTGCTGCCGGTTCTCCATCAACCTCTCCTCCACCCCTTGCTGGATCAAGAAGGAGGAGACGTCCCCGAGCCGTACGTGTGAAGAACGCGGAGGCACCGTTGCTTCGGTGCTAGGTCTTCGGCGATCTGAATCGCGACGAGTACGACTCCATCATCCGCGTTCATAACGCTTCCGCTTAGCGATCTACAAGGGTACGTAGATCACACTCTCCCCTCGTAGTTGCATCTACTAGATTGATCTTGGTGAACGGTAGGAAAAATTTTTGTTTCCCATGCAACGTTCCCCAACAGGCCCAGAGATACCTCTCCGTCATACGGAGTGACAAATCCCAGTCTCGATTCGTGCCAACCCAACAGACACTTTCGGAGATACCTGTAGTGCACCTTTATAGCCACCCAGTTACGTTGTGACGTTTGGTACACCCAAAGCATTCCTACGGTATCTGGGAGTTGCACAATCTCATGGTCTAAGGAAAAGATACTTGACATATAGAAAAGCTTTAGCATACGAACTACACGATCTGTGCTAGGCTTAGGATTGGGTCTTGTCCATCACATCATTCTCCTAATGATGTGATCCCGTTATCAACGACATCCAATGTCCATGGTCAGGAAACCGTAACCATCTATTGATCAACGAGCTAGTCATCTAGAGGCTTACTAGGGACATGGTGTTTGTCTATGTATCCACACATGTATCTGAGTTTCCTATCAATACAATTCTAGCATGGATAATAAACAATTATCATGAACAAGGAAATATAATAATAACCAATTTATTATTGCCTCTAGGGTATATTTCCAACACTATCACCTCAATTCCCCAATAGCTTTCCAACGCCTATGAAAACGACGAAATCGGTGCTTGTTCTCACTTGCTTTGAGAGTCTCGATCAATTCGGACTCTAGGTTGATTTTTGTATTTTCTTTGATCACCGTTTCTTCGCGAGAGTTGGCCTAACACGCTATTGTATCCATACATGGGTGGGGCGCCAAGGACCTGAACACCAAAGTGATATGCCGGCTCATCAAAATTTGAGCTGTAATTGCGATAACTTTCATTTTTTCCAATCCTACAGGCCATTTTTGAGGGCCAAGACGACCCTTTTTGGTCTCAAAATTTTCCGCGCACGTGATCCTGTGTGTGCACGTATGTAAAATCCTCCAGATCGTAAAAACTAGAAGTCCTATCACCTCAATTCCCCAATAGCTTTCCAACGCCTATGAAAATGACGAAATCGGAGCTTGTTCTCACTTGCTTTGAGAGTCTCGATCAATTCGGACTCTAGGTTGATTTTTGTATTTTCTTTGATCACCGTTTCTTCGCGAGAGTTGGCCTAACACCCTATTGTATCCATACATGGGTGGGACACCCAGGACCTGAACACCAAAGTGATATGCCGGCTCATCAAAATTTGAGATGTAATTGCGATAACTTTCATTTTTTCCAATCCTGCAGGCCATTTTTGAGGGCCAAGACGACCCTTTTTGGGCTCAGAATTTTCCACGCACGTGATCCTGTGTGTGCACGTATGTAAAATCCTCCAGATCGTAAAAACTAGAAGTCCTATCACCTCAATTCCCCAATAGCTTTCCAACGCCTATGAAAACGACGAAATCGGTGCTTGTTCTCACTTGCTTTGAGAGTCTCGATCAATTCGGACTCTAGGTTGATTTTTGTATTTTCTTTGATCACCGTTTCTTCGCGAGAGTTGGCCTAACACCCTATTGTATCCATACATGGGTGGGGCGCCAAGGACCTGAACACCAAAGTGATATGCCGGCTCATCAAAATTTGAGCTGTAATTGCGATAACTTCCATTTTTTCCAATCCTGCAGCCCATTTTTGAGGGCCAAGACGACCCTTTTTGGTCTCAAAATTTTCCGCGCACGTGATCCTGTGTGCGCACGTATGTAAAATCCTCCAGATCGTAAAAACTAGAAGTCCTATCACCTCAATTCCCCAATAGCTTTCCAACGCCTATGAAAACGACGAAATCGGTGCTTGTTCTCACTTGCTTTGAGAGTCTCGATCAATTCGGACTCTAGGTTGATTTTTGTATTTTCTTTGATCACCGTTTCTTCGCGAGAGTTGGCCTAACACCCTATTGTATCCATACATGGGTGGGGCGCCAAGGACCTGAACACCAAAGTGATATGCCGGCTCATCAAAATTTGAGCTGTAATTGCGATAACTTTCATTTTTTCCAATCCTGCAGGCCATTTTTGAGGGCCAAGACGACCCTTTTTGGTCTCAAAATTTTCCGCGCACGTGATCCTGTGTGGGCACGTATGTAAAATCCTCCTGATCGTAAAAACTATAAGTCCTATCACCTCAATTCCCCAATAGCTTTCCAACGCCTATGAAAACGACGAAATCGGTGCTTGTTCTCACTTGCTTTGAGAGTCTCGATCAATTCGGACTCTAGGTTGATTTTTGTATTTTCTTTGATCACCGTTTCTTCGCGAGAGTTGGCCTAACACCCTATTGTATCCCTACATGGGTGGGGCGCCAAGGACCTGAACACCAAAGTGATATGCCGGCTCATCAAAATTTGAGCTGTAATTGCGATAACTTTCATTTTTTCCAATCCTGCAGGCCATTTTTGAGGGCCAAGACGACCCTTTTTGGTCTCAAAATTTTCCGCGCACGTGATCCTGTGTGTGCACGTATGTAAAATCCTCCTGATCGTAAAAACTAGAAGTCCTGATACAGGGTGGAACCCTAATCAGCAGATCTTTCACGAAATGGAGGGGATCCCACGATGAACACGAAGAACACGAGAGGGGAACACGAGGGAAAACACGAGAGAATCACTCAAACCAACAAGAACAAGTCACACATATGCTAGATCCTCAAAACACAAAGAGATACAAGATCCATGATCAACAAGGGACGATACAAAGGGTAACCGGTTCTTCTCCGTGAGGAGGTCTTGATGATATCCCGTAGGATCTTCCCGCGAGGGGCCTTGAATCCCGTAGGATCTTCTCCGCAGAGGTCTTGAATCCGTGTGGATCTTCTCCGTGGAGGGGCCGCAGTCACTCACAAGGAGATGAACCACTAGATGAGCAAAGCTCTAGGTATCAAATGAGCTATCTCTAAGCTAACCCTCAAATGGAGGAGGGGGAGGAGTATGTATAGTCTAGGTCCACGAAGGGGTAAGTGGGAGAGGGATACATGGGCCTCAGGCCCGTCTCTGCGCGCAGGCAGGCGCCGGATGTCCGGGCCGGGGGCCGGATGTCCGGCGGCTCGCGAGGAGCCGGATGTCCGGGCCTCTGGCCGGATGTCCGGGCTGAGCGTGGCCGGCTTCGGTTGCCTTCTGTGATGAGGGGCCGGATTTCCGGCGAAGGGGCCGGATGTCCGGGGCTTCGAGTGGAGCCGGATGTCCGGGCTTGCGCTGCTAGCTTCTGTGAAGGGGCGCCGGATGTCCGGGCTTGGGGGCCGGATGTCCGGGGCCTGAAGATGCTGGTCCTTCTTCCTTCTCTTCCACGCGCACTTGGCCTTGGTCCTTGGGTTCTCCATGGTCCCCTTGGGTGTTCCTGAACATGCATAGCACATATATTTGAGGTAGTAGGCATGCCTCACATGTAGAAAGTGGAGGTTCAGAGAGGAGCGAGTGAACCTTGTGTCCAATTGTGTGTAGTTGAGGCCTCGTCGAGTGAACATGGGGATGATCATGGGATACTCCGTATCAGACGTGTTGTGTGTGCTCAGGTGTGAAGAAGACCACATCGGAGAGGGGCGTGAAGATGGACGAGTCCTCAAGTTCATGGACGAGCCAATGCATCGAGAAGAGCAGAAGAGAGCTCCAGGACCCGGACATCCGGCCCCCTGGCCCGGACATCCGGCCCCTGGGCATTCACCCACAGAAGGCCAACAGCAGCCAAGGCTACAGGGCCCGGACATCCGGCCAGGGCCCGGACATCCGGCCAGGCACGGCCCGGACATCCGGCCCCGCGCCCGGAAATCCGGCGCCTCTGTCCAGAGAGCGCCCGAGACCAGACCGCTCCAGCCCGGACATCCGGCTCCTCGCCCCGGACGTCCGGCACCCCTCGAAGACCCGGACATCCGGGCCGCCGCCCGGACATCCGGCCCCTGATCTGCCTGCGTGCAGCCCCCTGGGCCGAGGCCCATGTACCCATTCGCCCCGTAGACTATATATACTCCTCTCCTCATTCCGTTTAGGGTTAGCTGTGGTTTAGCTCATTTGACACTTGTGTGGATTTCTCCCACGAGACCGTGCGCCTCTACGGAGAAGATCCACTTCGGATTCAGGACCTCCTTCATCGGAGAAGATCCCCCGGGATATCAAGACCTCCTCCGGGAGAAGACTATCTGTATCACCGTTGTTGACCTTGGATCATGGATCTCAACCTTGTAACGCGAATCTAGCATTTGTGTGATTGCTTTCGTGTTGATTGAGTGTTTTCCTCTTGTGTTTCCCCCATCTTTCCCTTGTGATTCCCCGTGTTCATCGTGTGCCAACCTCCAAACGTGAAAGATCCGCTGATTAGGGTTCCACCCTGTATCAGAAATGGTTCCAAGGTTGATGTGATCGCCGTCGGCACGCTCGCTCTTCGATTACCATCGGGATTAGTTATGAACCTGAATAATTGTTATTTAGTGCCTGCGTTAAGCATGAACATTATATCTGGATCTTGTTTATTGCGAGACGGTTACTCATTTAAGTCAGAGAATAATGGTTGTTCTATTTATATGAGTAATATCTTTTATGGTCATGCACCCGAAGTTAGGGGTTTATTCTTATTGAATCTCGATAGTGATGATACACATGTTCATAACATTGATGCCAAAAGATGTAGAGTAGATAATGATAATACCACTTTCTTGTGGCACTGCCGTCTCGGTCATATCGGCGTGAAACGCATGAGGAAGCTCCATACTGATGGACTTTTGGAGTCTCTTGATTTTGAATCACTTGACACGTGCGAGCCGTGCCTCATGGGCAAGATGACAAGGACCCCGTTTTCAGGGACAATGGAACGGGCAAGTGACTTATTGGAAATCATACATACTGATGTGTGCGGTCCGATGAGTGTAACGGCGCGCGGTGGATATCGTTATTTCCTCACCTTCACTGACGACTTAAGTAGATATGGGTATATTTACTTAATGAAGCATAAGTCTGAAACTTTTGAAAAGTTCAAGCAATTTCAGAGTGAAGTTGAAAATCATCGTAACAAGAAGATCAAGTTCCTTCGATCTGATCGAGGTGGAGAATATCTGAGTTATGAGTTTGGTGATCACTTGAGAAAATGTGGAATTGTTTCACAGTTGACGCCACCTGGAACACCACAGCGTAATGGTGTGTCCGAACGTCGTAATCGAACCCTATTAGATATGGTACGTTCTATGATGTCTCTTGCCGATTTGCCACTATCGTTTTGGGGATATGCGTTAGAGACAGCTGCATTCACTTTAAATAGTGCTCCATCTAAGTCCGTTGAGACAACACCGTATGAACTATGGTTTAGTAAGAAACCGAAGTTGTCTTTTCTCAAGGTTTGGGGTTGCGATGCTTATGTCAAACGGCTTCAGCCAGAAAAGCTCGAACCCAAAGCGGACAAATGTGTCTTCATAGGATACCCAAAAGAAACAGTTGGGTACACCTTCTATCTCAGATCCGAGGGCAAAGTGTTTGTCGCTAAGAACGGGTCCTTTCTCGAGAAAGAGTTTCTCTCGAAAGAATTGAGTGGGAGGAAGGTAGAACTTGATGAGGTTATTGAACCTCTGCTTCAACCAGAAAGTAGCGCAGCACAGAAAGATGTTTTTGTGGAGCCTGCAGAGGTTGAAGAGGAAGCCAATGATGATGATCAAGAAGCTACTGATCAAGTTACTACCGAACCTCGTAGGTCGACAAGGGTACGCACTGCACCTGAGTGGTATGGTAACCCTGTCTTGGAGGTCATGTTGTTAGACAACGGTGAACCTACGAGCTATGGAGAAGCAATGGTGGGCCCAGATTCCGACAAATGGTTGGAGGCCATGAAATCCGAGATGGGATCCATGTATGAAAACAAAGTATGGACTTTGGAAGTATTACCTGAAGGGCGGAAGGCCATTCAGAATAAATGGATTTTTAAGAGGAAGACGGACGCTGACGGTAATGTCACCGTGTATAAAGCTCGACTTGTGGCAAAGGGTTTTTCACAAGTTCAAGGGATTGACTACGATGAGACTTTCTCACCCGTAGCGATGCTTAAATCCGTCCGAATCATGTTAGCAATAGCTGCATATTTCGATTATGAAATTTGGCAGATGGATGTCAAAACAGCGTTCCTTAACGGTTTTCTTAAGGAAGAGTTGTATATGATGCAACCAGAGGGTTTTGTCGATCCAGAGAATGCTGACAAAGTATGCAAGCTCCAGCGTTCCATTTATGGGCTGGTGCAAGCATCTCAGAGTTGGAATCTTCGCTTTGATGAGGTGATCAAAGCGTTTGGGTTTATACAAGTTTACAATGAAGCTTGTATTTACAAGAAAGTGAGTGGGAGCTCTATAGCGTTTCTAATATTATATGTGGATGACATATTGCTGATTGGAAACAATATAGAATTTTTGGATAGCGTGAAGGGGTATTTGAACAAGAGTTTTTCGATGAAAGATCTCGGTGAAGCTGCTTTCATATTGGGCATCAAGATCTATAGAGATAGATCAAGACGCTTGATAGGACTTTCACAAAGCACATACCTTGATAAAGTTTTGAAGAAGTTCAAAATGGATCAATCCAAGAAGGGGTTCTTGCCGGTATTGCAAGGTACGAAGTTGAGTAAGACTCAATGCCCAGTGACTGCGGATGACAGAGAAAAGATGAGTGTCGTCCCCTATGCTTCAGCCATAGGCTCTATCATGTATGCAATGCTGTGCACAAGACCAGATGTCAGCATTGCCATAAGTATGGCCGGAAGGTTTCAAAGTAATCCTGGTATGGATCACTGGACAGCGGTCAAGAATATCCTAAAGTACCTGAAAAGGACTAAGGATATGTTTCTCGTTTATGGAGGTGATCAAGAGCTCGTCGTAAAGGGTTACGTTGATGCAAGCTTTGACACTGATCCGGATGACTCTAAGTCTCAAACCGGATACGTATATATTCTCAACGGGGGAGCGGTAAGCTGGTGCAGTTCCAAGCAGAGCGTGGTAGCTGATTCTACATGTGAAGCGGAGTATATAGCTGCCTCGGAGGCAGCTAAGGAAGGTGTCTGGATGAAGGAGTTCATGACAGATCTTGGAGTTGTGCCTAGTGCACTGAACCCAATGACTCTGTTCTGTGATAACACTGGTGCCATTGCTCTAGCCAAGGAACCAAGGTTTCACAAGAGGACCAGACACATAAAGCGACGCTTCAATTCCATCCGCGATTCGGTCAAGGAGGAGGACATAAACATTTGCAAAGTACACACGGATTTGAATGTTGCAGATCCGTTGACTAAGCCTCTTCCACGGGCTAAGCACGATCAACACCAAGACTCTATGGGTGTTAGATTCATTACTTTGTAATGCTAGATTATTGACTCTAGTGCAAGTGGGAGACTGTTGGAAATATGCCCTAGAGGCAATAATAAAAGAGTTATTATTATATTTCCTTGTTCATGATAATCGTTTATTATCCATGCTATAACTGTATTGATTGGAAACTCAAATACACGTGTGGATGAATAAACAGACTTTGTGTCCCTAGTGAGCCTCTACAGGACTAGCTCGTTGATCAAAGATGACCGCGGTTTCCAGGTCATAGACATGAGTTGTCATTTGATAACGGGATCACATCATTAGGAGAATGATGTGATGGACGAGACCCAAACGTTAACATAGCTTTTGATCGTGTCAGTTATCGCTATAGTTTTTATGCATGTCAAGTATAAGTTCCTATGACCATGAGATCATGTAACTCACTGACACCGTAGGAGTGCTTTGTGTGTACCAAACGTCACAACGTAACTGGGTGACTATAAAGGTGCTCTACAGGTATCTCCGAGGGTGTCTGTTGAGTTGACATGGATCGAGACTGGGATTTGTCACTCCGTATGACGGAGAGGTATCTCCGGGCCCACTCGGTAATACGTCATCTCAATGAGCTCAAAGTGACTAAGTGGTTGGTCACGGGATTATGTATTACGGTAACGAGTAAAGAGACTTGCCGGTAACGAGATTGAACTAGGTATAGAGATACCGACGATCGAATCTCGGGCAAGTAACATACCGACGAGACAAAGGGAACTGTATACGGGATTGCCTGAATCCTTGACATCGTGGTTCATCCGATGAGATCATCGAGAAACATGTAGGAACCAATATGGGTATCCAGATCCCGCTATTGGTTATTGACCTGGGAGTGTCTCGGTCATGTCTACATGGTTTCCGAACCCGCAGGGTCTACACACTTAACGTTCGGTGACGCTAGGGTTGTTAGTGAGAAAAGTGTATGGTTACCGAAGGTTGTTCGGAGTCCCGGATGAGATCCCGGACATGACGAGGGTCTCCGGAATGGTCCGGAGACGAAGATTGGTATATAGGATGAAAGGTTTCGGAGTACCGGAAGTGTTCCGGGGAGCATCGGGAAATCGGCGGAGTACCGGAAGGGTTTTTCGGGGGGTCCGGAAGTGGTTCTGGGCCTAGTGGGCCACAAGGGGGAACACCACAGCCCTCAGGGGGCTGTGCGCCCCCCCTGGGCCCTCTCCTCATGCGGCTAAGGGGGTGGGACCCCCTAGGGCTGGCCGCACCCCTTGGCCTTGGGGGGCAAGGCACCTAGGGGGGGAAACCCTAGGGCCTGGCCGCCCCCCCTGCCCTGGCCGCCGCCCCCTCCCCTTGCCCTGGCTGCCGGCCCCTAAGGGGGAAACCCTAGGGCGCCCTCACCTCTCCACCCCCCCTATATATAGTGGGGCAAAGGGAGGGCAGCCAACACAGTTTGTGCCTCGGTGCTGCCCTCCCTCTCCCGTTACATCTTCTTCTCCCGCGGTGCTTAGGCGAAGCCCTGCTGGAGTTCTTCTCCACCATCACCACCACGCCGTCGTGCTGCCGGTTCTCCATCAACCTCTCCTCCACCCCTTGCTGGATCAAGAAGGAGGAGACGTCCCCGAGCCGTACGTGTGAAGAACGCGGAGGCACCGTTGCTTCGGTGCTAGGTCTTCGGCGATCTGAATCGCGACGAGTACGACTCCATCATCCGCGTTCATAACGCTTCCGCTTAGCGATCTACAAGGGTACGTAGATCACACTCCCCCCTCGTAGTTGCATCTACTAGATTGATCTTGGTGAACGGTAGGAAAATTTTTGTTTCCCATGCAACGTTCCCCAACACTATGGACCTTACCTATTTCATTTGATTGCCAAGACTTGGGAGAAGCTTTATCTCGATGATGAGTTTGAGGCCCCCAGCTGGATTCATCATGAGCCCATCAAGCTCCGCATCATGAGCCAGTGGGCTAACACCACTACCCGTGCTGAGGCTGCAGCTGCTCAGATGAATGTGGATGAGGATGAGATTGAGGAGGATGAATCTGATGAGGACAGTTCTGGTGGATACACTCCTTCCTCTTCGGAGCCCTCGTGGGCTAAGAAGCTGAAGAACAAGATGAATGCTATATTCTGTATGCAGGACAAGGGGAAGTACAGGTCACACGTTGCTCAGAAGGAGGTTCGCCGGCGCGATAAGAAGATCCCGAGGACGTTCGGCGAGGAGGTGTCCAGTGGATCTGAGACGGCCATCACTCTAGAGGCTGAATGGATAGCGAAGCAGGGGTACAAGTGGACTGATTCCAAGAAGGAGCAGGAGGAGACCGACGAGGCGCATGACATCTAATCGCTTCAGCCTGAGCTGCCACTTATGTCGTATGTGTCCTCTCTGCCCTTTTGGTGTATCGATGCCAAAGGGGGAGAGAGTGTAGGATTTGCGTTTGTCTTGTGCTGTTCTTTGCTGTGTTATTTGCTTTGCTTTCATTCTATTGAACCTCGTTTGCTCCGTGTTAGTTTGCGTCGTGTGTGTGAGACCTGTCAACTATCATATTGTGTGAGACATATGCACTTTACACTTTCCTATCTTCAATATGTCTAAGCTATTTAGTAGGTTGTGAGCTTATGCCTTATTATGCCTTGTTAGTTTATGCTCATGATCTTCTCCTTGCATTCATGCGTAGCACCATCTTATTAGTTGCAAGGATTGTGCTGTTTATAAAATATAGGGGGAGTATTGATCCTAGTGTGTGCGCTGTGTAGTCCAAAGCATCTACCTAAGAATGCACACATCTAGGGGGAGCTTTCCTATATTTTATATACATGTTGGGTTTGCTTTTGATCTTATTCATATCTATGTGAAAATCCCGTATTGTCATCAATCCACCAAAAAGGGGGAGATTGTAAGGGCATATTTCTCCCTAAGTGGTTTTGGTGATTGATGACAATGCATTTGCGGACTAATCGTGTGCATTGAGCATTTCAGATATCTCATGTCTAGGCACAAGACGATTAACTTCCCCTCGGAACCTATCGAAGACGGTGTTTCCTTTTATTTATTTTCGGTGGAATTGAGTCATAGGAAAGCCGTACTATTAGGGGGGGTCCACTTCGGAAAGGTTAGGGTGGAATCAACACGTACACATCTATTCATTTGCACCACCTTTCGCTTCTTTGGAGCATCGGTTGTTTTCCTTGTCATTGCAAAATAGAGGCTTTCTACTACTACCACTCTGTGGCATGCGGTAGTACCGCTCAAGGGAGCGTTAGCACCGCAGGGTCCCACGGTAGTACCTCTCCGTGACTACGGTAGTACCGCACATCACGGTAGTGAAGGAAATATGCCCTAGAGGCAATAATTAAGATGTTATTTGTATTTCCTTATATCATGATAAATGTCTTTTATTCATGCTAGAATTGTATTAACTGGAAACTTAGTACATGTGTGAATACATAGACAAAACAGCATGTCCCTAGTATGCCTCTACTAGACTAGCTCATTGATCAAAGATGGCTATGTTTCCTAGCCATAGACATGAGTTGTCATTTGATCAACGGGATCACATCATTAGGAGAATGATGTGATGGACTAGACCCATCCGTTAGCTTAGCACTTTGATCGTTTAAGTTTTACTGCTATTGCTTTCTTCATGACTTATACATGTTCCTATGACTATGAGATTATGCAACTCCCGAATACCGTAGGAACACCCTGTGTGCTATCAAACGTCACAACGTAACTGGGTGATCATAAAGATGCTCTACAGGTGTCTCCGAAAGTGTTCGTGGTGTTGGCATAGATCAAGAATAGGATTTGTCACTCCGAGTGTCGGAGAGGTATCTCTGGGCCCTCTCGGTAATGCACATCATAATAAGCCTTTTAAGCAAATGACTAATGAGTTAGTCACTAGATGATGTATTACGGAACGAGTAAAGAGACTTGCCTGTAACGAGATTGAACTAGGTATAGAGATACCGACGATCGAATCTCGGGCAAGTAACATACCGATGACAAAAGGAACAACGTATGTTGTTGTGCGATTTGACCGATAAAGATCTTCGTAGAATATGTAGGAACCAATATGAGCATCCAGGTTCCACTATTGGTTATTGACCGGAGATGAGTCTCGTTCATGTCTACATAGTTCTCGAACCCGTAGGGTCCGCACGCTTAACGTTTGATGACGATTGGTATTATGAGTTTATGAGTTTTGATGTACCAAAGGTAGTTCGGAGTCTCTCGGATGAGATCACGGACATGACGAGGAGTCTCGGAATGTCCGAGACGTAAACATTGATATATTGGACGACTATATTCGGACACCGGAAGTGTTCTGGAAAGTTTCGGAATTTACCGGCGTGCGTGGGGGGGGGGGGGTTACCGGAACCCCCGGGGGTAAGTTGGGCCTTAGTGGGCCATAGGGGAGAAAGAGGGCAGCAGCGAGGAGGTGGCGCGCCCCCTCCCAAGGGCAGTCCGAATTGGACTAGGGGAAGGGGCGCGGCCCCCTCTTTCCTTCTCCTTCTCTCCCTCTCTTTCCTTCCCCTCTTGGTGATTCCTACTAGGAATAGGATTGCAATCCTATTCCTAGTAGGATTGCACCCTAGGCGCGCCATAGAGGGGCCGACCGGCCCCCCCTTGCTCCTTTATATACTTTGCTTCGGCGGGGGGGCACCCCAGGACACACAAGTTGATCAGTTGATTTCTCCCAACCATGTGCGGTGCCCCCCTCCACAGTAACACACCTCGGTCATATTGTTGGAGCGCTTAGGCGAAGCCCTGCGACGGTAACTTCATCATATCCGTCACCACGCCGTCGTGCTGACGAAACTCTCCCGTGAAGCTCAACTGGATCAAGAGCTCGTGGGACGTCATCAAGCTGAACGTGTGCTGAATGCGGAGGTGCCGTACGTTCGGTACTTGATCGGTTGGATCGCGAAGAAGTTCGACTACATCAACCGCGTCACTAGACGCTTCCGCTCCTGGTCTACGAGGGTACGTAGACACACTCTCCCCCTCGTTGTTGTGCATCTAGTAGATAGATCTTGCGTGATCGTAGGGAAATTTTGAAAATACTACGTTCCCCAACAGTGGCATCAGAGCCAGGTCTATGCGTAGATGATATTCATGAGTAGAACACAAGTGAGTTGTGGACGATACTAGTCATACTGCTTACCAGCATGTCATGCTTTGCTTCGGCGGTATTGTGAGATGAAGCGGCCCGGACCGACATTACGCGTACGCTTACGCGAGACCGGTTTCACCATTATGGGCACTCGTTGCTTAAAGGTGACTGGCGGGTGTCTGTCTCTCTCACTTTAGCTGAATCAAGTGTGACTACGCCCGGTCCTTGTGAAGGTTAAAACATCACATACTTGACGAAACATCATTGTGGTTTTGTATGCGTAGGTAAGAACGGTTCTTGCTAAGCCCGTAGCACCCACGTACAACTTGCAACAACAAAGTAGAGGATGTCTAACTTGTTTTTGCAGGGCATGTTGTGATGTGATATGGTAAAGACATCATGAGTTATACGGTTTTGTATGAGATGATCATGTTTTGTAAAGTCATCGGCAACTGGTAGGAGCCCTATGGTTGTCGCTTTATTGTATGAAATGCAATCTCTATGTAATTGCTTTACTTTATCACTAAGCGGTAGCGATAGTCGTGGAAGCAATAGTTGGCAAGACGACAACGATGCTACGATGGAGATCTGTAGCGACCCGACCCAAATGGATCGAAGTCGCTGTGCTTAAGTGTCATCCCTGGATCGGTATGCTGACACACACAATACTCGATGAATTATAACAGAGTTCAATCACACACTTTATTACATCGAGGTCCTCAAAAGAGTATTTATTACAATAATATGGCCAAAGGCCATCTGGATAAAATAACTGCAAAAGCATCAAAAGTAAAATGAGTCCATCAACTCCACGGCAAACTGAGTGCAGAACAACGACCTATCGCACCTTTACTCCTCGTCGGAAAACTCTGCAACATGAGACGTTGCAGCCGTGTAGGTCAGCACATGGAATATGCTGGCAATTTCACACAATAGAATAATAATGAACAAGACTATCTCTATATGCAAATTTAGCTGGTGGAGGCTCTAAGTTTAATTTTTGCATAAAGCCAATTTTACCCTACAACAAAGGAATACATTTTTATTTACTACTAAATTAAAAAAAACATTATTGAGAAGGTTCCTCCAACTCAAACCCAAAATTCCCAAGTTATTAGTAACCCAATAATTTCATTAAATAGAGTGATGAGATCAACCAACAATTCACTTCTAGATACTCAAGTTGTCCATAACCGGGGACACGGCTAATCATGATTAGTTTGTACACTCTGCTGAGGTTTGCGCACTTTTCCCCACAAGACTCGACCATCTCCATGATCGGAAGATCGAGACATAGTCTTTCTGAAGTATTTCCTCCAAACCCTGGGTAGACCGGTACACCTACTTTCCCCTACATCAGCTAGTCTACCACGGAAAGAGGTCACACAACTTACTCAACTATGCCAGAGCCCATAATGGCTTGTGGCTGCACACGAAAGTTTCTAGGCATGAAATATCTTATGATCCCTTTGAGCCTGGGTGGCGGACCTAGGGTAATCACACGGGTACTCCGGGATTCCCCTTGGGCAAGCACTGGTTTCTCCAGGTGCCCCAAACAATCCACCCAGATTTGTATTAAAGTTGCCACCTTATGTTGTCCCGATAAATTATTATCTCTCGCAACTTGCATGTATCACACATACCAATCCCCGTCTACTAGCATGGCTAAGCAATATATGACATAACGAATATTTCCTGGGGTGATAAAAGGTCATAGTGTCGGTGTACTAAGGTAGGGGTACCTCAGTACCCCAACTTGTGCACGGGCAGTAGCAGCTTCCCGCGGCAGGGCTCACCACGCGCTTGCCGGAGGCCTTTCCAATCCTTATTAAGCCATTCAAAAACAAAGTATACAAGTCATAAGACCGAGACCCCGGTAAGTGGAGCTTGCCGGGAAGGCCGTCCCAGGCCCAAGACTATCACATTAACGCAAGACCCTGGCAAGAGGAGCTTGCCAGGAAGACCAGAAGACTGCATTTCAGAAGACACGCCTTGGCGCAGCATGCGCCTCGGCAGGGCCCGGGGAGCGACAAGCTTCTGGGCCCGGCAAGGTCAAGGCCCCGGCAAGGTGCTTGCCGGGGGGAACTCACGCTGTGTGCCCGTGCTCCAGCTCATCGACCCACGCGTCGCCCTGGGGCCCTTCCAGGGACGCGTGGCGGATGGCTGTGCAGCCTGGGGGACACGGTGGCACTCCACGGTGACGAAGCTACCGCCGTGGCGAACGGAGACGCAAGGGCGGGCGCTTTTGGGGTCGACGGTGACGGGCATTTAATGCTCTTGTCCCCCACTGTCAAAGTAGGTGATGACCACTGTTCATCCACTGTTCATCCACTGTTCCCGCACTGTTACAACTACCACCAAAGTTACTTTTCTGCCCTTTCTTCTACGTTGACACCTGTCGGTGATCCCTTGAGCTATAAAAGGAGGCCCATGCACAACGTAGAGGGGGTTCGGAACCTAGATAGCTCGCTCGCTCGGGGTAGCTCGTTCTTCAAGCTCTCGAGCTCCAACACTCAATACAATCTAAGCAGGAGTAGGGTTTTACGCGTCCGTCGCGGCCCGAACCTGGGTAAACTGCCCGCGTGCTCTCCTCGATCTGCTCTTCGTGCTCCCTCCGCTCCCTTACCGCAACGAACAAAGGGGCTCCGGTCCCATAGGTGTTTGTGGTGGACAGTTTCCCCCGACATCTTTGGCGCGCCAGGTAGGGGGCGTCGAGGTTGTGCGAACCTGATCCGGCATTCACGCGGGCGCATTCTTCATCAACCTCTCCAGCCACATCGACTTCATCAGCAGCAACATGGCCCCGAAGAAGAAGGCTTCGGAGGTCGGAGGCCCGTCTGTGTCGATTCCCCCACCACCAGAACCAACGGTGGGTGGTGGAGACGCCGGCGGAAGGGTGGTCGCCGGCGAGGAAACTCACGGCGCCACCAAATCCAAGGACAAGACGGACGACCGAGCCTCGGTGTCCGTAGATGCGCCACGTCCATCACAGCAGACGACAACCCAGCAGCGCCGTGGTACAGGAGGTACCATCCGCTTGCTGGGGCAAGGACAAACTGGAGGTTCGCGGGATGCTCCAGGCCACCGTCCTGGCACGAGCAAGGCGCGATCGCCGGGGCGGGAAACTGCTCCTTCTAACCCTGTTAGGAGTCCGAGCATATCTCGCTCCTCGCACCGCTCGCCCCCGCTCCCCTCCTCTCCAGCAGAAGCACTCGCAAGAGCGCAACTGCTCCTCGATTTCCCTCCAGCGGCAGACAAGGCCGAAGACTGGAGGGCAACAATCCAAAGCCTCATCGCCTTCGCCAACAACGACACGCCGCAGCAGCCGGCGACCTCGCGGCCACGGCAAGTCGAGAAGACGAAGGCCGATGGCGACAAGACCGCCGGGGGTGCAACCACCGTGCACTCCCCGCCGCGGAAGCAGAAGACGCCTCCCCGCCGGATTAACGTCGACGACGACTCCACGGCGTCGTCGGATCCGCGGGCTCGTCGGGACCAGCGCCAAGTCCTCGACGACCGGCGACAAGAAGATGCTCGAACAACAATCGAGCGCCGCCGAGAAGCCTGGCGACAATCAGATCAGCGTGCTGGAGCCACTGTTGACACGCACGCGCCCGGTGAACCAGGCGACTTGCCGTACGCGGCAGGTTGCCCTGCGTTTACCCGTGAGCTGCGGCGCGTCCAGTGGCCCAACATGAAAACTTCAAGCCCGACGTACCGGAGAAGTACGACGGCAAGACGCACCCCTCAGAGTTCCTCAGCATCTACACCATCGTGGTGCAGGCTGCCGGGGGGCGCGACGAGAAGATACTGGCGAATTACTTCCCGCTGGTGCTTAAGCCGAACGTTCGTTCTTGGCTTATGCACTTGCCGGAAGGCTCCATTTCTTCATGGGCAGATCTGTGCCACCAATTTGTTGGCGCCTTCACGGGCGGCCACAAACCCCACGGCCAGGAGAGCGATCTCCACATCTTGGCCCAGAAGGAAGGAGAACCCCTGCGCAAGTACATCCAACGGTTCAGCCGTGTACAGCACAACATTCCCGACGTCCACCCCGCCGCAGTTATCAGCGCGTTCCACCAGAACGTGCGTAACCGCCGCATGCGGGAGGAGATGGCCATGACCAAGATACGGGATGTCAGCGAGCTCTATGCTCTAGCTGACAAGTGCGCGCGCGCCGAAGAGGGGAGGAGACTCCCCGGAGAGGATGCTGGCGCAGGGGGAAGCGACAGCGAGGATGCCGCCCCGGCAAAGAAGAGCCGGCGGCGAAACAATAGAAAGAAGAAGAGCAAGGAAGTGCTGGTCGTCGAGAAGTCCGGCAAGGAGGCTCCCGCCAAGACAGCACAGGCCGGCAGCTCCGGCAAGGAGCCTGCCCCTGTAGCGGCAGCCGACAAGCAGGACGGCTCCGACAAGCAATATTGCAAGATCCACCGCACCAAGGGTCATGACCTTTCGAACT
Organism: Secale cereale; assembly: GCA_902687465.1. Classification (NCBI taxonomy): domain Eukaryota; kingdom Viridiplantae; phylum Streptophyta; class Magnoliopsida; order Poales; family Poaceae; genus Secale; species Secale cereale. The sequence goes on along the minus strand of LR738712.1, from coordinate 533,893,298 downwards.
GCAAACGCGTCGAATACCTCGTCGAGCAGCAGAAGGTTGAATACGAGCGGCGCGACAAGGAGAAGGCCCAAGGTGGTGGAGGAGAGCCAAGCAAGAAGCGGCCATTCAATGGCCGGGGAGGACGCCGCGGCAAGGCCAAGCAGCGGCAAGGTGACTGACCTCCCCGGGGCCGCGACAAGGACGAGGAAGAAGACGACGACGACATGGAGGAAGGTGATAACAGCGAGCAGGAGTTCCAAAAGGCCACAGAAGTCCTGTGTGTCGATGGGGGCGCCTCTCTGCACACTTCCCACCGCCAACTCAAGCAGTGGGTGCGGGAAGTAAACGCAGCAGAGCCGCCCGTTGAGTCGCGCAGGCTGCTGAAGTGGTCCAGCACGCCCATCATTTTTGATCTTGAGGATCACCCTGACCGCACCACTGCGGTCGGGTGCTTGCCGATGTTGGTCTCACCAACCATCCGCAACCTCAAGGTCACCAAAATGTTGGTTGACGGCGGGGCCGGCCTGAACCTGGTCTCCTCAGCTGTGATCAAGAAACTCCAAATCCCAGACGGCGAGCTCGAAGAGACCGGTTCGTTCCAAGGAATAAACCCGGGGAGGAGCAAGCCGAAGGGGAAGATCACTCTGCCAGTGACTTTTGGCAGGGAACTCAACTTCAGGACGGAGAGGATAACCTTTGACGTGGCCGATATCCCATTGCCATACAATGGGATACTTGGACGTCCTGCCCTCGCCAAGTTCATGGCAGCTTCCCACTACGCCTACAATGTACTCAAGATGCCGGGGCCGATAAGCGTCATCTCTGTCCCTGGCGACAAGAAGGACGCGCTTATCTGCGCCGACAAGATATACCGGGACGCAGCAGCCGCAGCGGAGAGCAACACACTTGCCGCTGAAGCTCCCGGGGGGAAGAAGACCAAGTCCAAGTCCGGCAAGTGCTCTGGGGCCCACTCCGGCAAGTGCACCTCTTCGGAGTGCTGCGCTGCCGTCGAGGACGTCCCATCGAGCTCCACCGGCAAGTGTAAGAAGGGGATGGCCGCTCCACCGGCAACCAAGAAGGTGTCCGCCAAGGAGGACGGCACTGGCGGTACCTTCACCATCAGTGCTACGCTTGACAGCAAATAGGAAAGCGCGCTCGTTGCCTTCCTGCGGGCGAATGTCGATGTGTTTGCATGGCAACCATCTGACATCCCCGGCGTTCCCAGGAAGGTAATTGAGCACAAGCTTGCTGTTTGTCCTCATGCGCGGCCCGTCAAGCAGAAGGTCAGGAAGCAAGCTGTGGAGCGCCAAGAATTCATTGCCGAAGAAATCAAGAAGCTAGAAGCAGCGGGCCTGGTTAGAGGCGTGATCCATCCGACATGGTTAGCAAATCCAGTTGTCGTGCGTAAGGCCAACGGGAAGTGGAGACTGTGTATAGACTTCACCGATGTGAATAAAGCATGTCCCAAGGATCCATTTCCCTTGCCGCGCATTGACCAGATTGTTGACTCCACTGCTGGATGTGAGCTGCTCTCTTTCCTTGATGCATATTCAGGCTACCACCAGATTTTTATGGCCAAGGAAGACGAAGAAAAGACTGCATTCATTACTCCATGCGGCACGTATTGCTTCATACGCATGCCCTTTGGATTGAAGAATGCAGGCTCTACATTTGCAAGGGTAGTGCACACTGCTTTTGAGCCACAGATCCACAGAAACGTAGAAGCCTACATGGATGACATAGTGGTGAAGAGCAAGAGCAAAGATACCCTGATCCAAGACTTAGAAGAAACATTTGCAAATCTGCGCAAGATACAGCTTAAGTTGAACCCCGAGAAGTGCGTCTTTGGAGTCCCCTCCAGCAAGCTTCTCGGGTTCTTTGTGTCCCAGAGGGGGATTGAAGCCAATCCCGACAAGATAAAAGCCATTGAGCAAATCGAAGCCCCGAAGCGCGTCAAGGACGTAAGGAGACTTGCAGGTTGTGTAGCTGCCCTCAGTAGGTTCATTTCGAAGTCTGCAGAACGCGCCCTGCCTTTCTTCAAGATCTTGAAGAAGGCAGGTCCTATGAAATGGACTCCGGAAGCGGAGGCAGCGCTGCAAGATTTAAAAGGATACGTATCCTCCACTCCAATACTTGTCGCACCTAGGCCACAAGAGAAGTTGCTGCTGTACCTAGCAGCAACCAATCAAGTGGTTAGTGCTGCGTTAGTAGCGGAAAGGGAGGCAGAGGAAGAGTCTACACCACCGGCAAGCGAATCCAGTGACAAGCAGGGGGCTGCTTCGACAAGCTCTGGCCCCGACAAGGACAACTCTGCGCAGGAACAGGGAGAAGTGCGGAAGAAGATGGTGCAGCGCCCAGTGTATTTTGTAAGTTCCCTTTTACAGGGGGCTAGATCAAGATACTCTGGGTGCAAAAGTTGCTTTTCGTTCTCCTCATGGCCTCGAGAAAGCTGCGCCATTACTTCCAAGCACATGAGATAACAGTGGTCACTCGCTTTCCGCTGAAGAGGATATTGCACAATCCAGAAGCAACAGGCAGAATCGTCGAGTGGGCACTGGAGCTGTCAAGCTTTGGTCTCAAGTTTGAGAGTACTTCAACTATCCAGAGCCGAGCTTTGGCAGAATTCATAGCTGAATGGACCCCAACGCCCGATGAAGAAGTCCCAGAGACAAGTGTTCCCGTACAAGAAGCGACAAGTGAATGGGTAATGTACTTTGATGGTGCCTTCTCGCTGCAAGGCGCCGGTGCTGGCGTGGTACTCATAGCACCCACCGGAGAGCACCTCAAGTATGTTATCCAGATGCACTTTCCCAGGGAGCAAGCGACAAACAATACTGCTGAGTATGAAGGCTTGCTTGCCGGCCTCAGGATTGCGGCCGAACTTGGGATCAAGAAGCTAATTGTGCGGGGAGATTCTCAGTTGGTGGTCCGACAAGTTAACAAAAGTTACCAAAGCCCTTTGATGGAAGCCTATGTTGATGAAGTGAGGAAGCTTGAAGAACACTTTGAAGGTCTGCAAATGGAGCACGTTCCAAGAGCTCAGAATGATATTGCAGATGGCCTTTAAAAGTGTGCTGCGATGAAGTTACCCGTGGAACCAGGGACCTTCCTGCTCAAGCTAACTCAGCCATCCGTTACACCATCAGTTGGGCAAAAGAAGAAGCGAAAATTGGTCTCCGGCGACTACTTGCCGGCGGATCTTCCCGAATCCGCCGCCAAGGTCCCCAGGACCAACAGTCAGAACGCTGAGGAACAGCTTGCTCCTGCAGATCAACGGGTCTGTACAGTTGAAGCAATCGTTCCTGACAAGCCTCGCCCCGGCGAGCTTGCCGGGGGACCATCAACTCCGGCAGAACCGGAGGTTCTTGCCGTAGAAGCTAGGGTTCCCGCAGCGGCCCTCATGCCTTTAGTCCTTGCTGTTGAGCCTCGGGCTCCAGCATGGGCACAGCAGATCGTCCGTTTTCTGCAAACTGGAGAACTTCCCGACGACCCAGAGGAGATAGAGAAGATAACCAGGCAGTCAAGTATGTACCAATTCATGGAGAACGAGCTGTACAGAAGAAGACTCAATGGTGTCAGGTTGAAGTGCATTTCCAGAGAAGATGGACAGAAGCTGTTGGCAGAAATACATGGAGGCATATGTGGCCACCACATTGGCGCAAGGGCACTTGCCGGGAAGGCGTTCTGGCAAGGGTTCTTCTGGCCAGAAGCCCTCCAAGATGCAACTGCACAAGTAACCAAGTGTGAAGCGTGCCAGTTCCATGCCAAGCAAATTCATCAGCCAGCTCAAGCTCTCCAGACAATCCCTTTGTCCTGGCCCTTCTCGGTCTGGGGGCTCGATATCCTCGGCCCCTTCCCCCGTGCTGTCGGGGGCTTTGAGTACTTGTACGTTGCAATCGACAAGTTCACAAAGTGGCCAGAAGTGGAACCGGTGAGAAAGGTGACAGCACAGTCAGCAGTCAGGTTCTTCAGGTCAATTGTTTGCCGTTTCGGAATCCCTAACCGGATCATCACCGACAACGGCACACAGTTCACTAGTCGCACCTTCATGCAGTACGTCCAAGACCTTGCCACCAAGGTCTGTTTCGCTTCTGTTGCTCACCCGAGGAGCAATGGTCAAGCGGAGAGGGCCAATGCTGAAGTGCTGCGCGGACTCAAGACAAGAACCTTCGACAGGCTGCGCAAGTGCGGAAGAAACTGGATAGAGGAGCTACCGGCGGCTCTTTGGTCAATCAGGACGACACCAAGTCGAGCCACGGGACAGACACCCTTTGCTCTTGTCTATGGAGCAGAGGCAGTTCTCCCCACGGAACTCGTATACGGATCTCCTCGAGTGCTCGCTTATGATGAGCACGAGCAAGAGCAACTGCGACAAGATGATGCATTGCTCCTCGAGGAGGAACGTCTCCAGGCTGCTGTACGAGCTGCTCGATACCAGCAAGCCTTGCGCCGCTATCATAGCCGCAAGGTTAAGGCCAGGAGTCTCGAGGAAGGCGACCTTGTTCTTCGGCGTGTTCAGTCCGCCAAGAATTCCAACAAGTTGACGCCGAAGTGGGAAGGCCCTTATCGGGTGAGACAAGTCACAAGGCCCGGCGCTGTCCGCCTTGAGACCGAAGAAGGCTTACCAGTGAGCAACTCCTGGAACATAGAGCATCTTCGAAAATTTCACCCATAAGGCGCGGTTGCCGTGATCCGCTCCGGCAACCACCTTTTGTACGAGTCTTGCCGCTGTTGCATGTAATCCTTTGTACAAAGCCGGGCGCAGATCCCGTGCATCAGTAAAGCTTTTGTGTTTTGCACTATTTGCCTCTTCCATGCTCTTCTTCGCTATTTGCATGCATTGTTTGGCATCTTGTGCAACACACGTACCCGGTAAGCATCAGCACGTCGAAAGGCACAATACTTGTTTTCCCTCTTCTTTTTCTTTCCCTCTTCAGCAGAAGGAATGTTCCTCGCGCACAAGTTTGTCGGGGGGGGAAGGAGATGGAGGATGAACCAAGTGCTGTTCAAGAAAGAGAAGCCTTGTCGGGGAAACAAGCAATATATGAAAGCTAAATTACCAGAATTTGAGCAGTTCAAATTTTTAAATTTTTGTTATCTTCCTTGAACAACCACACTTTGTATGGAAAACCTGTGCGCGGAGGAACCTACCCGTGGCTAGCCGCACCCTTATTTTGTTTTCGAGTACGCTCAACGGCTTAAGTGAGCTGCGACAAGTGTCGCGCCCTTACTTCGTTTCCGAGTTCGCTCAGCAAGCTAAGTGCGTCGCGACTAGCTGCGGCAAGGTTGCTTGCCGGCGAGACCTTTGCCAGCAGGCTACTCAGAGTCCAACACTCAGCGCTCGCGGCAAGGGCCCCTTTGCCGGCAAGCCCCCTAGAAGCTTAGGGTTGAAAGCATACAAAGTAAAGGACCAAAGCAAGGGAGATAACACATCATCGATTGATCAAAATAAGATAATATATTACAAGGGATAACTTGTCGCAATGACTAATAGATTCATGTTCATGGCACGCTATGCAGCAACAAAGGAAATAGAGAGAAGGAGGCCTAATCTACGCGATCGCCCTCACGCCTGGAGATCTTGTTCACTTTGGCGATGATGTGGGCGACCTGCGCCTTCAGCGCCTCCTGATCTGCGTCGTCCGGCAGGCTGCGGAGAACGTTGACGAGATTTATACCGGGGTTGCGGTAGACAATCTTGGTCAAGACGCGCTCCAAAGTACCCGTGCAGAGCTGGCGCGACTCCTCGGCCAGCTGCGCGGGGAGCTTCTCCTGCAGCCGTGCCAGCGCCGGCGCGATCCCCCTGAAGAAAAGACTTAACCTGGCGCTATGGGGGAGGCTCTCGTCCGGAGAATACACCAAGTGTTCCGCCCTCATCGCCATCAGCTCCTTGTCGATCTTGGCAGCAGAATCGACCAGCTCCTCTGTCCATTGCTCCACCGCCTGGCTGAAGAGGTTCGCGGAGGTGGCAGTGCTCTCCACCAGCTCCCGCTCCTTGCGAACCTCCTCCTTCAACTTGGTCTCGCGGTCCCGGGCGGCGTCGAGTGAATCTCTTAGTGTGGAGACCTTCAACTCAAGATCAGCGATTGAGTCCTTGGCGGCTGTGAGCTCGTCGCCCTGCTTGGAGAGGCGTACCTGAAGCTCGGAGTTGGTATGGGCGTCTTTCTCGCGCTCTATGTTGAGCGCGGTGACCCTCTCCGTGCTCGACTTTAGGTACTCCTCCAGCTGCGCCACCTTAGCTTCAAGGTCCTTCTTGGCGGTCTCCGCGGCGGCGGTAGCTTCCTTCGCCTCCTTCAGGGCCCTGCCAAGAGTCTGCTCCCGGGCGGTGAGCTCGTCGTCGTGGGCGTCGAGCTCAACCTTCCGCTGGTTGAGCGCTCCTTCTCGCCGGGAGAGCTCTTCGCCAGCCAAGCGCTGCTGCTCCTCGGCCTCAGCTTTCTCCAGGAGGAACTCTTGCTGCTCTCCGGGGAGCCTCTCGCGCTCCTCCGCCAAGTTGCGGAGAGCCGCCTGGTTGGCGGCGCGGAGCTCTGCGGCGCGTTTTTCTAAATCTGCTCCGGCCTTGGCGGTGAGGGCTTCTCGCGACTCCAGTTTCGCCTGCCTGGCCCGGTAAAGGGCCAGGAGCTGGCGGAGAAGTTTCTCCTCTTCGGGCTCATCGCTCCCGCCAGGCGCCTCGACAATCTTCAGCCCCGCGGAGGCGAGGACCTCTCCATCAAAGGTCTCTCCCTCCACGGGGGCTCGCGACGAAGACCCCCACGGCACTTGTATGAAGACGCCATTGGGGGCCTCAAGATAAAAGCCGAGCTGCTCCTTATCGGCGGAGGGGTCGGCGGCCGGCGCAGCGCTCGACGCTCCTGCCGTCTCCGGGCCGGCAGTGTGGCCGCCGTCCCCCTCCCCGGCCGCCGCGTCTGCGGTCGGGGCAGTCTCCTCCGCGGCAGGCTCGTCGGCTCCTGCCATGCCCTCAGCGGCAGTGGCGTTGCCGCCGTCGCCTTGCGCACCTTCCTCGCCGGTGGCCTCGGTCTCCATTCGGTCCGGCGCGGGAGGATCTGGAAGAAAAAGAAGAAAAGAGAAGATCAAGCAAATATCCAAAAAAGACAAGTCCAAGAAGAAAAAGCTTTAAGACTTACCTTCACGGACTTCGTCGACGACTGGCTCCCTCGCCGGGGAGTCCTCCCTTGGCGGTGGGGCAGTGGCTCCTGCTGGCGGAGGGCCGCCCGTGCCCTCCCTTGGCGGGGTGGCCACCCTTGTCGGGCTGCCCGCCCTTGGCGGGGAGCCCGTCCTTGGCGGAACGTCCTCCCTCGCCGGGGAGTTCGCCCTTGGCAGGGAGGGTGGAATCTGCGGCTCCTCAGGAGTAACCTCCGGGCGCTCCTGCAGCTGTGGCTCCATTTCTGCACAAGACAAACAAGACAACAAAACGTTAGTACCAAGCTGAAACCTCAAGCGCGCCCGACAAGTAGGAAGTTCAAGACTAGACTTACGCTCGGGGCTGCGCTGAGGGCTGCTCCTCGGAGCAGCGGTTGGGTCCGGCAAGTCCACCGCCGGCGCGTCCCCTGTCGCTGCGACGGGCGAGTCATCGTCGACCTCGACCACAGGGATCTTGGCCCGCTTCGCCGCCCGCTGGGCCAGGGACCTGAAAACAAAAACAATGTCAGAACCATCAACAAAGGAATCAAGATAGAATTGAAGAAGCTACAAATTACAAGTGCTTACTCCTCTTCCTCGTCGTCGTCATCGCTCAGGGCGGAGAAGTCGAACTCCACCTGAGGCGCTCCCGCGCGAGGAGCAGGAGGAGAAGGCTCCCTCGGGCGCTTGGCGGTCTCCGGGGCTGGGGGCTGCGAGGACCCAGCCTCCGTTGGCGCCGAGGCCCGGGGAGCAGGCGGAGCAGCTGCTCCACTCTGAGAGGATCCCCCTCCGCTGGGTGATGGTGCGCGGGGCGCCTCCGTCGTGGCCGGCGCACGGGGCGCCTCCGCCGCGGCTGGTGCGTTGGGGGCCTCCGTCGCGCCTTGGCTCGCTCTGGTGGCCCGCGCCGCCCGGCGAGCAGGTTGCTGTCGGGGCGCCTGTGTCCTCGTCGCTGTGGGCGCCTTGCGGAGGCGCTTCCCCGGCGCCTGCTTGGGACTTGCTGGAGGCGGGGAGTTCTCCGACGACGAGGAGGCGTCGTCGTCGAGTCCTAGAGACCCGCCTGTGTCTTCATCGGCTTAGACGTCTTCCTCCTCCTCCCCAGTGGGCCCGCTGGGTCCAGCATCCTGCCCAGCGGCTCCGCTCCCTCCGGCACCTCTGCTGCCTCCGGCAACCTCGCCTCTTGCCGCAGCCTCGCTCACGATCCCGGGAATCCCGGCGTACCTCAGAGAAGGAACCCCGGCGAGCTCGTCGGGCGGGAGCTTGAGTAGTCTGCGGATCTCCGCCTCCTCGGCTTGGCACGACGCGTCCTCAGCATCTGCCTCGTCGACGGTGAACCCAAAATCTCCCGCCGCTGCAGCTGCGGCGGCCTCTTCCATCCGAGAAGCGATATAAGCTAGATCCCGCTCCGTGGTTTCCCGGGTGAGACCCTTGATCTCCTCGGTGTTCTTCGGCACCTCAACCAAGTTATCAAAGAAGCTCATAATTGCATCCGGCGTGGGCACTATCCAAGTGGGGTCGACGTCGTGAGAGTCGCACGCGGGCATCATTGCACGCAGGGCGTCCCGGGCGGTGCTGTTGCACAGCGGCACCACTCCCCGGGGAGGCCTAAACCACTCCGGATGGGCCGGGTCATGCTTAAAAAGCTCCCGGACCATCCCCTTCAGTTCCAGCGCCGTGAAGTTTAAATTCAATCCCGAGCGCAGCCTCATAATATCCGCCGCATTGCCAAACTCCCATGCTGGCCTTTTCCTCTCCTGTAAAGGGGCAATGCGGCGGCGGAGGAAATCTGCCCCCACCTCTCCGATGGTCAACTTGGCTACCCGGAGACGAAGTATCCTAACGAGGGCGACATTGAGCTTGACATCATCCGGGGCCAGCTCGCTCCAGTCCCTGCCGCGCACTATGGCTGTTGTGCGCGGCGCAGTGAAAGGCTCCGGATGGTCCTCCACTATCCAACACCAATCTGCGCGCTACTCCTCCCACTTGCCGTGGAGCTCTCCTTTCAGATATGACTCCTTCTTGTTCAAGCGGAAGATCCAAGAGATACCCCCAGAGAGGGGAGCGCCGGCCTCTACTCTAGGCATGAAGAAATGCCGAAAGAGTGCTACATTTGGATAGATCCCTATATAGTTTTCGCACAGATGTGCGAAAACCGCCATCGTAAGGATGGCGTTGGGGGTCAAGTCTAAGAGATGGAGGTTGTACGTGTTCATGATATCACCGAAAAATTCCGAGAATGGAGGGCACAAGCCGCAGTGGAAGAAGACAGCAAAGAAGAAATACCCGCCGGGAAGCAGATCTTTGGCGCCGGCGGGGTAGACTCTGGTCCGGGGATGAGCCTTGGTCTCCTTGGCCCAGAAGAGGTAATACTTGTTCCAGAGCTCCCTCGCGCCGAGCCTTGGCGCGAAGACTACATTCCTCTTCCGCAAGAGAGCAAGCTTCGCCGCCTGCTCGGATTTCTCCCTCTTGGCCTTCTCCGCCTTCGCCTTCTCGGTCTTCGGGGCCATGGCGGAGGCGGCGAGGGAAGGGGCGAGGAGTTCGACGGCGCCGCAGATGCGGAAGACGGCGGAGGAGGTGTGGAGGCGGAGCGCAGCGGGGGATTTCTGGAGGTTGAAGAAGCAATGAAAGCGCAGGAGGGAAACTGCCGCTGCTTCCTCTGCTTTTAAGGGGGGAGTGGGGGACGCTCCGCATTTCCCATTAAAGAACGTGGCCACGATCTCTCCCATGACGCCGCAATCGATGCGTGCCGTTAGGGAGGGGCGCGGCGGATGCGGAAGGGAATCTACGACTTGCCATGGGCCGCGCGTGCCCGTGCACTGTTTTGGGCCTGGCCCAACAGCGCTCGGCACCGTGTGTGGCCCAGGCCCGGGGGCTCCTGTCGGTGTACTAAGGTAGGGGTACCTCAGTACCCCAACTTGTGCACGGGCAGTAGCAGCTTCCCGCGGCAGGGCTCACCACGCGCTTGCCGGAGGCCTTTCCAATCCTTATTAAGCCATTCAAAAACAAAGTATACAAGTCAGAAGACCGAGACCCCGGCAAGTGGAGCTTGCCGGGAAGGCCGTCCCAGGCCCAAGACTATCACATTAACGCAAGACCCTGGCAAGAGGAGCTTGCCAGGAAGACCAGAAGACTGCATTTCAGAAGACACGCCTTGGCGCAGCATGCGCCTCGGTAGGGCCCGGGGAGTGACAAGCTTCTGGGCCCGGCAAGGTCAAGGCCCCGGCAAGGTGCTTGCCGGGGGGAACTCACGTTGTGTGCCCTTGCTCCAGCTCATCGACCCACGCGTCTCCCTGGGGCCCTTCCAGGGACGCTTGGCGGATGGCTGTGCAGCCTGGGGGACACGGTGGCACTCCACGGTGACGAAGCTCCCGCCGTGGCGAACGGAGACGCAAGGGCGGGCGCTTTTGGGGTCGACGGTGACGGGCATTTAATGCTCTTGTCCCCCACTGTCAAAGTAGGTGATGACCACTATTCATCCACTGTTCATCCACTGTTCCCGCACTGTTACAACTACCACCAAAGTTACTTTTCTGCCCTTTCTTCTACGTTGACACCTGTCGGTGACCCCTTGAGCTATAAAAGGAGGCCCATGCACAACGTAGAGGGGGTTCGGAACCTAGACAGCTCTCTCGCTCGGGGTAGCTCGTTCTTCAAGCTCTCGAGCTCCAACACTCAATACAATCTAAGCAGGAGTAGGGTTTTACGCGTCCGTCGCGGCCCGAACCTGGGTAAACTGCCCGCGTGCTCTCCTCGATCTGCTCTTCGTGCTCCCTCCGCTCCCTTACCACAACGAACAAAGGGGCTTCGGTCCCATAGGTGTTCGTGGTGGACAGTTTCCCCCGACACATAGGTTCCTACCACATAAACTACAAAGCATAACCACATGTTCCCAATCCTACTCATGCAATCTTTGAGGGTGAAACTAATGCGTAGTAAAAACCGGGTATTGAAAATTATGATCAAAGTGTCAACTTGCCTTGCTGACGTTCGTTGAACTCTAAAGATTCGTAGTAGCAAGCTTCGCACTCTGGATGATCTAGCGTAAGCAAGCAATAATATACATAAGCATACAAGCAAAGATCCAAAAAGAAAACAAATAAAAGACTTCGAAAAACTCGAAAAACACCCAAATAAAGTTTCTATACAAAACGTAATTTTCACAACAAAAAATAAATAGATGGCTTTGGTTTTAACAGAAGGTACATGTCACAAGCTTCGATTTGCAAAAAGAATCACCCAAAACGGAGTTACGAAACTCGAGTTATGGCCTAACAAAGTTTGAATTCAGATCTATTTGAATTCAAATTAATTTTCAAAAATATTTTTCGTTTGGTTCTATGGATAGAGGATATTTTTATGAAACCGTAGGAAAAAGAATCAACTAAATCGGATCTATAGACTAAAAGATATACTAGAAATAAGATTTGGTATAGAATTTGAATTGGAAAAAATTTCCTAAAAAACAATTATCTACCAGCGACAAGTGGCGCTCCCTGATTAGTTTGCTGCGGATTTTGGAGAGGACGGCCGCTATCTAAAAGTTTCGGTAGCAACGGCTTATAAAAAAACTGAGCGTCCGGTTCGAACAGAACTAGAAAAAACGATTAAAAAAACCAAAACATTTTTTTTAACTGAACAAACAGATGCTACGTACTTACAGAGAAGAACTAGCGTTGGGGAGGCACTCAGGATCCGCCGAGGCGGCGGCTCCAGCGATCGTGGGCGAAGGCGGGGATGTCTAGGTGATGCGATGGAGAGTGGCTCATCCGTTGGTGGAGTCGAAGATGGTCGGCGTCAACGAACGACGACGGAACGAAGCGGCGAAGCTTGGTGCTCCGGGTGCTCTGGTGAAGACAAGGAGGTTGGTGCAGTGGCTGTAGATGGAGAGGGATCACATAACCTTGTCAAAACGATGATAGGGATCAAGAGAAGTCGGAACCCAAAAGGATAGGGCTCGGGATGGCTCACCGGCATCGAAAACTGACGATGAATTGCGGCTTCTGAGGCGAGATTGGAATGTTGAGTGTGTCGTCTAGAGGTGGGTTTGGCGAGGGATTTTCGTCTGAATCGGTCGAGAAGGGTCGTGGCTATTTATAGGACATCTTCCTCGGACATAGGAAGTGAAGTACGCGTACGTTTCTCTGTTGTCCGTTGGTGGGAAGAAGAAGAGATGGGGTGGGGCCTAGGCGCCAGAGAAGAGAGAGAGTCAACGAGGGAGAGAGAGGGTTACGAGATACAGGGAGGTGCGGCGGCGCGGGCCCGGCTGGGTTTTTTTTTTGAATTAGACAGAGGAAAAAATATATAAAGAGAAAAATATTTTTTTTATATAGGACATATATATATCAAAAAAATCAGAAAAATAAATCCTACAAGATGAACTATTTTTCAGAGGCTAAATAAAAGCTTTATAAAAAAACATTTTTCTAAAAAAAAATCCAAATGACACTTAAATTTGAATTCAAAACTTTTGGCATTGATTTCTTCTGACTTTTTGGAGTGTCTTGTTAGCTCCTCTCACACTTTTGAACAAGTGTTTGTCAGGGATTTTCGAAATAAATTTCAGATGCCAAGTTGAATCCAAAGTCAGATAAAACTCAAATGCCTCTGAAATTTCCAAATGACACTCAATAAAAAAATGCATAGATGCTTAGCTAATTATTGTAAAACATTGCAAATTGAAAATTTGGGATGTTACAAACCTACCCCCCTTAAGATGAATCTCGTCCTCGAGATTCGGGTTGGCTAGCAAAAAGGTGTGGGTGATCCTGTCGAAGATCTTCATCGCGTTCCCAGGTGGCTTCTTCCTCAGTATGATGACTCCACTGAACCTTGCAAAACTTGATGACCTTGCTGCGGGTAACCCTGCTTGTTGTTTCGAGAATGTTGACAGGCTTCTCCTCATAGGTCAGATCACTATCCAACTGTATGGCTTCTAGTGGCACTGTATCTCTCAAAGGAATATCGGCCATCTCCGCATGGCACTTCTTCAACTGGGAAACGTGAAACACGTCATGAACTCCTGACAAGGCTTCGGGTAATTCCAACTTGTAGGCAACTTCACCCATGCGTTCCAAAATTCTGTATGGCCCCACAAATCGTGGTGCTAGTTTGCCTTTAACTCTAAACCGTTTAACTCCTCGAAGTGGAGACACACGAAGATATGCTCTATCTCCGACTTCGTAAGTTACTTCCTTGCGTTTAGTATCGGCATAACTCTTCTGTCTGGATTGGGCTATCTTAAGTCTGTCACGGATCAACTTGACTTTCTCCTCCGAATCTCTGATAAGGTCGGAACCAAATAATTTGCGGTCTCCAACTCCATCTCACATCAACGGTGTCCTGCACCTCCTTCCGTACAAAGCTTCGAAAGGGGCCATCTTCAAACTAGTTTGATAGCTGTTGTTATACGAGAACTTTGCGTATGGCAAATTATCATCCCAACTAGATCCATAATCTAGCGCACAAGCTCTCAACATGTCCTCCAGAATCTGATTGACTCTCTCGGTCTGCCCATCTGTCTGCGGATGAAAGGCTGTACTGAACTCTAGTCTGGTACCCAAAGTTTCGAGTAACTGATGCCAAAACTTTGAGGTAAATTATGTTCCTCTATCTGATATGATGGTCCTCGGAACTCCATGCAGACATACGATCCTGGTCATATATATCTTGGCCAACTTAGCACTTGTATATGTGGTTTTCACGGGGATGAAGTGAGCTACCTTGGTCAAGCGATCAACTACTACCCAAATAGAATCATAGCCTGATCGGGTCCTGGGTAATCCTGTAATGAAGTCCATGCCAAGCTTGTCCCACTTCCAATCAGGTATTGGCAAGGGCTGAAGTAATCCTACTGGTTTCTGGTGCTCTGCCTTAACTCTCTGACATACGTCGCATACTGTTACATACTTGGCAATATCCTTCTTCATACCTGTCCACCAGAAACTTTCCTTCAAGTCCAAATACATCTTGGTGTTTCCTGGGTGTATCGAATAAGGCGAATCATGAACCTCCTGAAGAATCAACTTCCTGATCTCTATGTCATTTGGCACATAAATACACTGCTCAAACCATAAGGTTCCGTGTTCATCCTCACTGCCTTTTCTTGGTTCATCCTTTCCTTTATTTCTGCAATACCTTTGTCTAACTTCTGGGCTTCTCGGATCTTTCCCAACAAGGTGGATTGAATTTCCATTGCGGTAACAAAACCTCGTGGTACTATCTCCAATCGGAGATCTCTGAGATCATCAATTAACTCTTGAGGTAATCCTCCTGTTGTGAGGGTATTGACATAACTCTTGCGGCTCAATGCATCTGCCACAACATTTGCCTTTCCTGGGTGATAGTGCAATTTCATGTCATAATCTTTTATGAGCTCCAACCATCTTCTCTGCCTGAGGTTCAACTCCTTCTGTGTGAAGATGTATTTCAAACTCTTGTGATCCGTGTAAACATCACAATGATTTCCAATAAGAAAATGCCTCCAGGTCTTGAGCGCATGCACTACGGCTGCTAACTCCAAAACATGCGTGGCATAATTCCGCTCATGGGGTCGAAGTTGACGTGAGGCATATGAAACAACTCTTCCTTCTTGCATAAGAACACCTCCAAGTCAGTGACAAGAAGCGTCACAATATACCTGAAAATCCATGCGTATATTCGGAAGAATTAGTACTGGGGCTGTGACCAAACATTTCTTCAACTCTTGAAAACTGGCCTCACATTCCTCGGTCCAATTAAACTTGGTGTCTTTCTTCAATAACTCGGTCATGGGCTTTGCGATCTTGGAGAAATTCTCAATAAATCTTCGGTAATATCCTGCAAGTCCTTGGAAACTGCGAATCTCTCCGACTGAGGTGGGTGCCTTCCATTCGGTGACGGCTTCAACTTTCTAAGGATCCACCGCTATTCCTTCCCCTGATATAACATGTCCGAGAAATCCAACTTCCTTCAACCAGAATTCACACTTGTTGAACTTTGCATATAACTGATGTTCCCTGAGCTTCTCAAGAACCAAGCGCAAATGTTCCTTGTGTTCTTCTTCATTCTTCGAGTAAATCAATATGTCATCAATGAATACCACAACAAACTTATCCAAGAACTCCATGAATACCTTATTCATCATACTCATAAAATAGGCAGGGGCATTAGTCAAACCAAAAGACATGACCGTATACTCATAAAGCCCATATCTCATGGTAAAGGCTGTCTTGGGTATATCCTGTTCTCGAATATTCAGCTGGTGATATCCAGATCGAAGATCGATCTTTGAGAAAACTTTTGCTCCTTGTAGCTGGTCAAACAAATCATTGATCATCGGCAGAGGGTACTTGTTCTTGATCGTCACCTCATTCAACGCACGGTAATCCATAACCATTCTCAAGGATCCATCCTTCTTCTCAACTAGAAGCACTGGGGCTCCCCAAGGTGATGAACTCGGTCGAATATAACCTTTCTCCAACAATTCCTTAATCTGCTTCTTAATTTGCTCCAGATCATTTGCGGGCATCCGGTACGGTCTCTTGGATATTGGTCCGGTGCCTGGCAACAACTCAATCAAAAACTCTATGTCTCGATCCGGTGGCATGCCTGGTAGTTCCTCTAGAGAAACATCGGGATAATCCTTCAAAACTGGTACTTCCTCCTGAACAACTCCCAAAAGAGAATTGACTTGAGTCCTCCTTGGCGTATGCCTCGACACATTCTTGATCCGTTTCCCCTCTTGGGTGGTGAGTAGAATCGACTTACTGGCACAATCAATATTCCCTTTGTACTTGGATAGCCAGTCCATGCCTAGAATTACGTCCAATCCTTGTGATTATAGGATGATGAGGTCTGTGGGGAAAACGTGTCTCCCTATGGTCAATGGCAACTGAAAACATCCCCGACTAGCCATATTCTCTGCTCTTGGGGAACTCACTAACATTGGTGTTTTAAGGGCTACGGTCGGCAACTTAAACTTATCCACAAACCCCCTTGATATGAATGAATGCGATGCATCGGTGTCAAAAAGAACAAGGGCTGTAAATGAATTAATCAAGAGCTTACCAACAACGGTGTCAGGCTGGTCATAAACTTCCTCCACATTGACATGGTTCACCTGACCTCTGGTAAAAGGATTTGGCTTCTTTCCAGAGCTTCCATTGCCATTCCCGTTCTTGGCCTCGGGACATTCGGTGGCGTAGTGTCCGGTCTTCCCGCACTTGAAACAGGTACTGTGGCTCAGATCCTTCTTTGCCGGTGTAGTGGGGTTGGAGTGATGCTGATTGTTGTTTCCTCCGTTTCCATTGCCATTCATATGGCCATTATGGTTGTGTCCATTCCCTCCATGATGTGAATGTCCTCCATGGTTATGGTGAGTGTGTCCACCATACTTGCCGGATCCTGATCCATTATTTCCCGAGTACGGGGTATAGCGACGCTTCTGCTGAACTCCAGAGTTGTACTTTCCCTGTCCGTACTTCCTCTTGCGGTTTTCCACCTGCTGCTGCTTGCCTTCCAGAATGAGAGCCTTGTCAACCAACTCTTGATAATTGTTAAAGGTAGCCACGGTCAACTGAAGTCCCAGATCATCGTTTAGTCCCTCCAGAAATTTCTCCTGCTTAGCGGCATCATCAACTACGTCTCCGGGAGCATACCTAGATAACTTGTTGAATTCCTCCACATAATCACCAACAGAACAATTACCCTGTCGTAAGTTGCGGAACTCACGCTTCTTCAGACTCATAGCTCCGCCCGAAACATGTGCAGTACGAAATGCCTGCTGGAACTGATCCCAAGTCACATTTGCTATGGGGAATGTGGTGGTGTAATTCTTCCACCACGAAGCTGCTGGTCCATCCAGTTGATGTGCGGTAAAGCGCACCTTCTCAGCGTCAGTACATCATGCGGTGGTCAGCTCCCTTCCGATCTTGCGAAGCCAGTCATCTGCGACAATCGGCTCTGTACTGCTGGAGAACACGGGTGGGTTCAACCTCAGGAAACGGGTAAGGTTGTCGACCGGGGGTGGTGGCGGTGGGTTGTTGTTGTTGTTGTTGTTGTTCTGGTTCTGATTCTGGATGAG
The DNA here is from genome assembly GCA_902687465.1 of Secale cereale. Taxonomy (NCBI): domain Eukaryota; kingdom Viridiplantae; phylum Streptophyta; class Magnoliopsida; order Poales; family Poaceae; genus Secale; species Secale cereale. Next base: position 533,876,146 of record LR738712.1, on the reverse strand, counting down.
TAGCTGCATGAGGGCATTCTGATTCTGGATCAACTGGGTAAGTTCCGGCGGAAATTCTGGGTCACGTCTCGGAGGCATCTGTTAGGTTTAGAGTGGATGAGAAATTAGAATAGATTAAGGGCTTAATGAGAGTAATCACTACCCATATGCTTATGATAGCAATAAAACTTCAAATCAAGCAATTCACACAAATCACACCACACAAGCAAAACATACAGGTAAGGTCATATCCACAAAAGATATGATCTCTTCATACTACCACAATCTATCGTTGGACTCCATTTGGTTGTGGTGGTCTGAACTAAATCTTCTCAAATCAAAGTCAATTCTAGCTTCTTCTTCTTCGTAGGTCTTGGTCTCATCGGCTGTGCAACTTGGTGATGGGGTTTAACAACTATCGAATTGAAGTAGAGAAGAGATAGAAATGAATAAAGAAGAATACAGACCAACGGATATATAAGGAAGTGGTAAAATAGAGTTTTCTTCCTATGGTTTTCCATTTCCTAGTGGTCGCGTCCTACAATCAGCGTGTGCTCTGATACCATCTTGTAGCGACCCGACCCAAATGGATCGAAGTCTCTGTGCTTAAGTGTCATCCCTGGATCGGTATGCTGACACACACAGTACTCGATGAATTATAACAGAGTTCAATCACACACTTTATTATATCGAGGTCCTCAAAAGAGTATTTATTACAATAATATGGCCAAAGGCCATATGGATAAAATAACTGCGGAAGCATCAAAAGTAAAATGAGTCCATCAACTCCATGGCAAACTGAGTGCAGAACAACGACCTATCGTACCTTTACTCCTCGTCGGAAAACTCTGCAACATGAGACGTTGCAGCCGTGTAGGTCAGCACATGGAATATGCTGGCAATTTCACACAATAGAATAATAATGAACAAGACTATCTCTATATGCAAATTTAGCTGGTGGAGGCTCTAAGTTTAATTTTTGCATAAAGCCAATTTTACCCTACAACAAAGGAATACATTTTTATTTACTACTAAATTAAAAAAACATTATTGAGAAGGTTCCTCCAACTCAAACCCAAAATTCCCAAGTTATTAGTAACCCAATAATTTCATTAAATAGAGTGATGAGATCAACCAACAATTCACTTCTAGATACTCAAGTTGTCCATAACCTGGGACACGGCTAATCATGATTAGTTTGTACACTCTGCAGAGGTTTGTGCACTTTTCCCCACAAGACTCGACCACCTCCATGATCGGAAGATCGAGACATAGTCTTTCTGAAGTATTTCCACCAAACCCAGGGTAGACCGGTACACCTACTTTCCCCTACATCAGCTAGTCTACCACGGAAAGAGGTCACACAACTTACTCAACTATGCCAGAGCCCATAATGGCTTGTGGCTGCACACGGAAGTTTCTAGGCATGAAATATCTTATGACCCCTTTGAGCCTGGGTGGCGGACCTAGGGTAATCACACGGGTACTCCCGGATTCCCCTTGGGCAAGCACTGGTTTCTCCAGGTGCCCCAAACAATCCACCCAGATTTGTATTAAAGTTGCCACCTTATGTTGTCCCGATAAATTATTATCTCTCGCAACTTGCATGTATCATACATACCAATCCCCGTCTACGAGCATGGCTAAGCAATATATGACATAACGAATATTTCCCGGGGTGATAAAAGGTCATAGGTTCCTACCACATAAACTACAAAGCATAACCACATGTTCCCAATCCTACTCATGCAATCTTTGAGGGTGAAACTAATGCATAGTAAAAACTGGGTATTGAAAATTATGATCAAAGTATGAACTTGCCTTGCTAACGTTCGTTGAACTCTAAAGATTCGTAGTAGCAAGTTTCGCACTCCGGATGATCTAGCGTAAGCAAGCAATAACATACATAAGCATACAAGCAAAGATCCAAAAAGAAAACAAATGAAAGACTTCGAAAAACTCCAAAAACACCCAAATAAAGTTTCTGTACAGAACGTAAATTTTCACAGCAAAAAAATAAATAGTTTTGGTTTTAACAGAAGGTACATGTCACAAGCTTCGATTTGCAAACAGAATCACCCAAAACGGAGTTACGAAACTCGAGTTATGGCCTAACGAAGTTTGAATTCAGATCTGTTTGAATTCAAATTTTAAAATTTTCAAAAATATTTTTCGTTTGGTTCTATGGATAGAGGATATTTTTATGAAACCGTAGGAAAAATAATCAACTAAATCGGATCTATAGACTAAAAGATATACTAGAAATAAGATTTGGTATAGAATTTGAATTGGAAAAAATTTCCTGAAAAAAACAATTATCTGCCAGCGACAAGTGGCGCTCCCAGATTAGTTTGCTGCGGATTTTGGAGAGGACGGCCGCTATCTAAAAGTTTCGGTAGCAACGGCTTATAAAAAAACTGAGCGTCCGGTTCGAACAGAACCGGAAAAAATGATTAAAAAAACCAAAACATTTTTTTAACTGAACGAACAGATGCTACGTACTTACAGAGAAGAACTAGCGTTGGGGAGGCACTCAGGCTCCGGCGAGGTGACGGCTCCGGCGATTGTGGGCGGAGGCAGGGATGTCTAGGAGATGCGATGGAGAGTGGCTCGTCTGTTGGTGGAGTCGAAGATGGTCGGCGTCAACGAACGGCGACGGAACGAAGCGGCGAAGCTTGGTGCTCCGGGTGCTCTGGTGAAGACAAGGAGGTTGGTGCAGTGGCTGTAGATGGAGAGGGATCACAAAACATTGTCAAAACGATGATAGGGATCAAGAGAAGTCGGAACCCAAAAGGATAGGGCTCGGGATGGCTCACCGGCGTCGGAAACTGACGATGAATTGCGGCTTCTGAGGTGAGATTGGAATGTTGATTTCATCGTCTAGAGGTGGGTTTGGCGAGGGATTTTCGTCTGAAATGGTCGAGGAGGGTCGTGGCTATTTATAGGACATCTTCCTCGGACATAGGAAGTGAAGTACCCGTACGTTTCTCTGTTGTCCGTTGGTGGGAAGAAGAAGAGATGGGGTGGGGCCCAGGCGCCAGAGAAGAGAGAGAGAGAGTCAACGAGGGAGAGAGAGGGTTACGAGATACAGGGAGGTGCGGCGGCGTGGGCCCGGCTGGTTTTTTTTTGAATTAGACAGAGGAAAAATATATAAAGAGAAAAATAAAAAATATTTTTAT
>LR738712.1:533807481-533872908 GCA_902687465.1 Secale cereale | reverse complement strand
ATATATATATATATAATCAGAAAAATAAATCCTACAAGATGAACTATTTTTCAGAGGCTAAATAAAAACTTTATAAAAAACCATTTTTCTAAAAAAATCCAAATGACACTTAAATTTGAATTCAAAACTTTTGGCATTGATTTCTTCTGACTTTTTGGAGTGTCATCTTAGCTCCTCTCACACTTTTGAACAAGTGTTTGTTAGGGATTTTTGTAATAAATTTCAGATGCCAAGTTGAATCCAAAGTCAGATAAAACTCAAATGCCTCTGAAATTTCCAAATGACACTCAATAAAAAAATGCATAGATGCTTAGCTAATAATTGTAAAACATTCCAAATTGAAAATTTGGGATGTTACAAGATCAAGGTGTCGCGCCGGTGATGAAGGTGATCATGACGGTGCTTTGGAGATGGAGATCAAAAGCACAAGATGATGATGGCCATATCATGTCACATATTTTGATTGCATGTGATGTTTATCTTATTATGCTTCTTATTTTGCTTAGTACGGTGGTAGCATTATAAGATGATCCCTTACAAAATTTCCAGGTATAAGTGTTCTCCCTGAGTATGCACCGTTGCGAAAGTTCGTCGTGCTGAGACACCACGTGATGATCGGGTGTGATAAGCTCTACGTTCAAATACAACGGGTGTAAGCCAGTTTTGCACACACAGAATACTCGGGTTAAACTTGACGAGCCTAGCATATGCAAATATGGCCTCGGAACACTAGAGACCGAAACTACTCCATCTCATGTGATGATCGGACATGGTTTAGTTGATTTGGATCACGTGATCATTTAGATGACCGGAGGGATGTCTATGTAAGTGGGAGCTCTTAAGTAATATGATTAAATTGAACTTTAATTTGTCATGAACTTAGTCCTGATAGTTTTCGCATATCTATGTTGTTGTAGATCGATGGCCCGTGCTACCGTTCCTTTGAATTTTAATGCATTCCTAGAGAAAGCTAAGTTAAAAGATGATGGTAGCAATTACACGGACTGGGTCCATAACTTGAGGATTATCCTCATTGCTTCATAGAAGAATTATGTCCTTGAAGCACCGATAGGTGACAAGCCCCCTCCCGCTAATGTAGACGCTTTGAACGATTGGCAGACGCGGTCTGATGACTACATGATAGTTCAGTGTGCCATGCTTTACGGCTTAGAACCGGGACTTCAACGACGTTTTGAACGTCATGGACCATATGAGATGTTCCAGGAGTTGAAGTTAATATTTCAAGCAAATGCCCGGATTGAGAAATACGAGATTTCCAATAAGTTCTACAGCTGCAAGATGGAGGAGAATAGTCCTATGAGTGAACACTTGCTCAGAATGTCTGGGTACTACAATCATATGACTCAACTTGGTTGCAAAGTTGACGAGGATAGTGTTATTGATAGAGTTCTTCAATCACTGTCACCAAGCTATAAAGGCTTCGTGCTATAATATGCAAGGGATGCAGAAGACTATCCCCGAGCTCTTCGCTATGCTCAAAGCTGCGGAGGTAGAAATCAAAAAGGAGCATCAAGTGTTGATGGTTAACAAGACCACTAGTTTCAAGAAAAAGGGAAAGGGAAAGAAGGGGACCTTCAAGAAGAATAGCAAGACAGTTGCTACTCCCACGAAGAAACCCAAGTCTAGAGCCAAGCCTGAAACTGAGTGCTTCTACTGCAAGGGGACTGGACACTGGAAGCAGAACTGCCCCAAGTATTTGGCGGATAAGAAGGATGGCAAGGTGAACAAAGGTATATGTGATATACATGTTATTGATGTGTACCTTACTAATGCTCGTAGTAGTACCTGGGTATTTGATACCGGTTCGGTTGTTAAATTTTGTAACTCGAAACAAGGACTATGGATTAAACGAAGATTGGCTAAGGACAAGGTGACGATGCGCGTGGGAAATGGTTCCAAAGTCGATGTGATCGCCGTCGGCACGCTACCTCTACATCTACCTTCGGGATTAGTTTTAGACCTAAATAACTGTTATTTGGTGCCAGCGTTAAGCATGAACATTATATCTGGATCTTGTTTATTGCGAGACGGTTATTCATTTAAATCAGAGAATAATGGTTGTTCTATTTTTATGAATAATATCTTTTATGGTCATGCACCCTTAAAGAGTGGTCTATTCTTGTTGGATCTCGATTGTAGTGATACACATATTCATAATATTGAAGCCAAAAGATGCAAGGTTAATAATGATAGTGCAACCTATTTGTGGCAATGCTGTTAAGGTCATATTGGTGTAAAACGCATGAAGAAACTCCATAGTGATGGACTTTTGGAATCACTTGATTATGAATCACTTGGTGCTTGCGAACCATGCCTCATGGGCAAGATGACTAAAACTCCGTTCCCCGAAACTGTGGAGCGAGCAACAGATTTGTTGGAAATCATACATGCTGATGTATGCGGACCAATGAGTGTTGAAGCTCGCGGCGGGTATCGTTATTTTCTGACCTTCACTGATGATTTGAGCAGATATGGGTATATCTACTTAATGAAGCACAAGTCTGAAACATTTGAAAAGCTCAAAGAATTTCAGAGTGAAGTAGAGAATCATCGTAACAAGAAAATAAAATTTCTGCGATCTGATCATGGAGGTGAATATTTGAGTTATTAGTTTGGTCTTCATTTGAAACAATGTGGAATAGTTTCACAACTCATGCCACCCGGAACACCACAGCGTAATGGTGTGTCCGAACGTCGTAACCATACTTTATTGGATATGGTGCGATCTATGGTGTCTCTTACCGATTTACCACTATCGTTTTGGGGTATGCTTTAGAGACAGCTGCATTCACGTTAAATAGGGCACCATCTAAATCCGTTGAGACGACGCCTTATGAATTATGGTTTGGCAAGAAACCAAAGTTGTCGTTTCTTAAAGTTTGGGGCTGCGATGCTTATGTGAAAAAGCTTCAACCTGATAAGCTCGAACCCAAGTCAGAGAAATGTGTCTTCATAGGATACCCAAAAGAGACTGTTGGGTACACCTTCTATCACAGATCCGAAGGCAAAATATTCGTTGCTAAAAATGGATCCTTTCTAGAGAAGGAGTTTCTCTCGAAAGAAGTGAGTGGGAGGAAAGTAGAACTTGATGAGTTAATTGTACCTTCTCCCGAATTGGAAAGTGGAACAACACAGAAACTAGTTCCAGTGATTCCTACACCAATTAGTGAGGAAGCTAATGATGATGATCATGAAACTTCAGATCAAGTTTCTGCTGAACGTCGTAGATCAACCAGAGTACGTTCCGCACTAGAGTGGTACGGCAACCCAGTTCTGGAAGTCATGTTACTAGACCATGATGAACCTATGAACTATGAGGAAGCGATGATGAGCCCAGATTCCGCGAAATGGCTTGAGGCCATGAAATCTGAGATGGGATCCATGTATGAGAACAAAGTGTGGACTTTGGTTGACTTGCCCGATGATCGGCAAGCCATCGAAAATAAATGGATCTTCAAGAGGAAGACAGACACAGACAGTAATGTTACCATTTACAAAGCTCGACTTGTTTGACTATGATGAGACTTTCTCACCTGTAGCGATGATTAAGTCTATCCGAATCATGTTAGCAATTGCCGCATTTTAGGATTATGAAATCTGGCAAATGGATGTCAAAACTGCATTCCTGAATGGATACTCAAAGAAGAGTTGTATATGATGCAACCAGAAGGTTTTGTGGATCCAAAAGGTGCTAACAAAGTATGCAAGCTCCAGCGATCCATCTATGGACTGGTGCAAGCATCTCGGAGTTGGAATATATGCTTTGATGAGGTGATCAAAGCATATGGTTTTATACAGAATTTTGGAGAAGCCTGTATTTACAAGAAAGTGAGTGGGAGCTCTGTAGCATTTCTGATATTATATGTGGATGACATATTGTTGATTGGAAATGATATAGAATTTCTGGATAGCATAAAAGGATACTTGAATAAGAGTTTTTCAATGAAAGACCTCGGAGAAGCTGCTTACATATTAGGCATCAAGATCTATAGAGATAAATCAAGACGCTTAATTGGACTTTCACAAAGCACATACCTTGATGAAGTTTTGAAGAAGTTCAAAATGGATCAGTCAAAGAAAGGGTTCTTGCCTGTGTTACAAGGTGTGAAGTTGAGTAAGACTCAATGCCCGACCACTGCAGAAGATAGAGAGAAAATGAAAGTCATTCCCTATGCCTCAGCCATAGGATCTATCATGTATGCAATGCTACGTACCAGACCTGATGTCTGCCTTGCTATAAGTCTAGCAGGGAGGTACCAAAGTAATCCAGGAGTCGATCACTGGACAGCGGTCAAGAACATCCTGAAATACCTGAAAAGGACAAAGGATATGTTTCTTGTGTATGGAGGTGACAAAGAGCTCGTCGTAAACGGTTACGTCGATTCCAGCTTTGACACCGATCCAGATGACTCTAAGTCACAAACCGGATATGTATTTTTATTAAACGGTGGAGCTGTCAGTTGGTGCAGTTCCGAGCAGAGCATCGTGGCGGGATCTACATGTGAAGCGGAATACATAGCTGCTTTAGAAGCAGCAAATGAAGGAGTCTGGATGAAGGAGTTCATACCCGTTCTAGGTGTAATACCTAGTGCATCGGGTCCAATAAAAATCTTTTGTGACAACACTGGAGCAATAGCCTTGGCGAAGGAATCCAGGTTTCACAAGATAACAAAGCACATCAAAATACGCTTCAATTCCATCCGCGATCTTGTCAAGGAGGGAGACATAGAGATTTGCAAGATACATATGGATCTGAATATTGCAGACCCGTTGACTAAACCTCTTCCGTGAGCAAAACATGATCAGCACCAGGACTCCATGGGTGTTAGGATCATTACTTTGTAATCTAGGTTATTGACTCTAGTTCAAGTGGGAGACTGAAGGAAATATGCCCTAGAGGCAATAATAAAGATGTTATATGTATTTACTTATATCATGATAAATGTCTTTTATTCATGCTAGAATTGTATTAACCGGAAACTTAGTACATGTGTGAATACATAGACAAAACAGTATGTCCCTAGTATGCCTCTACTAGACTAGCTCATTGATCAAAGATGGCTATGATTCCTAGACATAGACATGAGTTGTCATTTGATCAACGGGATCACATCATTAGGCGAATGATGTGATGGATTAGACCCATCCGTTAGCTTAGCACTTTGATCGTTTAAGTTTTACTGCTATTGCTTTCTTCATGACTTATACATGTTCCTATGACTATGAGATTATGCAACTCCCGAATACCCTAGGAACACCTTGTGTTCTATCAAACGTCACAACGTATCTGGGTGATCATAAAGATGCTCTACAGGTGTCTCCGAAAGGGTTCGTGGTGTTGGCATAGATCAAGAATAGGATTTGACACTCCGAGTGTCGGAGAGGTATCTCTGGCCCTCTCGGTAATGCACATCATAATAAGCCTTGCAAGCAAATGCCTAATTAGTTAGTCACGAGATGATGTATTACGGAACGAGTAAAGAGACTTGCTAGTAACGAGATTGAACTCGGTATAGAGATACCGACGATCGAATCTCGGGCAAGTAACATACCGATGACAAAAGGAAAAATGTATGTTGTTATGCGGTTTGACCGATAAAGATCTTCGTAGAATATGTAGGAACCAATATGAGCATCCAGGTTCCGCTATTGGTTATTGACCGGAGATGAGTCTCGATCATGTCTACATAGTTCTCGAACCCGTAGGGTCCGCACGCTTAACGTTTGATGACGATCGGTATTATGAGTTTATGAGTTTTGATGTACCGAAGGTAGTTGGGAGTCCCGGATGAGATCACGGACATGAGAAGGAGTCTCGGAATGTCCGAGACGTAAAGATTGATATATTGGACGACTATATTCGGACACCGGAAGTGTTCTGGAAAGTTTCAGAATTTACCGGAGTGCCGGGGGGGGGGGGGTTACCGGAACCCCCGGGGGAAAGTTGGGCCTTAGTAGGCCATAGGGGAGAAAGAGGGCAGCAGCCAGGAGTTGGCGCGCCCCCTTCCAAGGGCAGTCCGAATTGGACTAGGGGAAGGGGGCGCGGCCCCCTCTTTCCTTCTCCTTCTCTCCCTCTCTTTCCTTCCCCTCTTGGTGATTCCTACGAGGAATAGGATTGCAATCCTATTCCTAGTAGGATTGCACCCTAGGCGCGCCATAGAGGGGCCGGCCGGCCTCCCCCTTGCTCCTCTATTTACGGGGGCAGGGGGCACCCTAGGACACATAAGTTGATCAGTTGATCTCTCCCAACCGTGTGCGGTGCCCCCCTACACAGTGACACACCTCGGTCATATCGTTGCAGTGCTTAGGCGAAGCCCTGCGACGGTAACTTCATCATATTCGTCACCACGCCGTCGTGCTAGCGAAACTCTCCCGTGAAGCTCAACTGGATCAAGAGCTCGTGGGACGTCATCAAGCTGAACGTGTGCTGAACGCGGAGGTGCCGTACGTTTGGTACTTGATCGGTTGGATCGCGAAGAAGTTCGACTACATCAACCGCGTCACTAGACGCTTCCGCTTCCGGTCTACGAGGGCACGTAGACACACTCTCCCCCTCGTTGCTATGCATCTAGTAGATAGATCTTGCGTGATCGTAGGAAAATTTTGAAAATACTACGTTCCTCAACAGGTAGTACCGTGCTAGGGTCGCGGAAGTACCGTGTGCTCTACCTCAACATCGTGGCTAGCGCGGAAGTAGGAGCAGAAGTAATTTTTTACTTCCACGTCCGACGCGGTAGTACCGCTCGGGCGAGCGGTAGTACCGTGCCGGGTTTTTGCATCAATCGAAACTCTACGGAAGTAGCCACGGATGTAATTTTATTAGTTCGTGCTCTTCCCAGCCGGTCTGAACCCCGCCTTGCAGTAGTACCACAAGGGCATGCGGTAGTACCGCTCCGGCAGTACTACCGCTTGTTGCTATACGCAACAGGGCCAAGTCTGGCTTCTACCGCGACAGCGGTAGTACTGCACCCCGTGCGGTAGTACCGGATGGCCTTTCGGTAGTACCACAATTCTGGTGCGGTAGTACCGCACGTCGCTGGCAGAGTTAGTGGATAACGGTTGGATTTGTTCTTCCACTATATAAGGGAAGTCTTCTTATCCAAGAAGACTTACCTCTTCCTCCCCAAGCTACATAGTTGCTCAAAGCTCCATTTCCGCCCGATCTGTCTCCCTAGCTAATAAAACTTGTTGATTTCCTAGGTATTGGTTGAGAAGGCATCGATCTACACTTCCACCAAGAGAAATTTGATTCCCCCCACTAATCCCTTGCGGATCTTGTTACTCTCGGGTGTTTGAGCACCCTAGACAGTTTAGGTCACCTCGGAGCCATAGTCCATTGTGGTGAAGCTTCGTGGTGTTGTTGGGAGCCTCAAATTCAGTTGTGGAGATAGCCCCAACCTTGTTTGTAAAGGTTCGGTCGCCGCCTTCAAGGGAACCACTAGTGGAATCACGACACCTCGCATTGTGTGAGGGCAAGAGGAGATTACGGTGGCCCTTGTCAGATTTAGGGCTCCGCAAAACCCAAGAATTTCGAACACAAGGGCGTGAACGAAGATCTCTCCCACTCGCTCCTACCTAGCATCTCGCTCTTGTCTTGGTGAAGAGATTCAAGCAAACAACAAATAGAGCAGGCAAGAGTTTACCCAGGTTCGGGCCACCGTGTGGTGTAAAACCCTACTTCCTGCTTTGGTGGATTAGCCTCGGGAGGGCTGGAATATGAACTAGTACAGTGGTTCCTGAGCTCAGGAGGGTCAGGAGGCAAGTGTTCTTGCTCCTTGCGTGGTGGCAGAGTTTATGGGTCTGCTCTACTTGGCTGGGCTTGGTTCGACTTGTCTTCACCTCAGTGGGGGTCCTAGCTACTTATATAGGCGGCCAGGGTCCTCTTCCCCCGAAATGTTTAGGCGGGAAGGGATCCCACAACGGCCATTTTTGAGCGGGAACACAAGGACGTTCCTATCCCGACAAAAGCGGTCTTCGCCTGCAAAAGGATCAGGCGGTGACGCGGTGGTGGGCTCGACGGTGACATCCTCCTTGTCGTCCTTGCAGTCTTCGGTCTTGTTGCACCAAAGGGGAAACCTTTGTCCCGCTCCTCGGGAACCTGCGGCTGCACTGTCCCCCTTGTACCGAAACGACAACTGCACCGCTGGCGGGCACTTGCACCCGCTGGCGCGGTGCGTCACTGCTGATGTCTCCGCCTCCTCCTGAAGCAGACTTGGCCTTGGATTCTTTGCCCCTCTGGAGCACCTTGTCGTGGCCGCTCTTGAGGGAGTCTCGACGTTGTTCTCCTCGCGAGGCTTAGCCCCCTCGCGAGGGTCCTGGACAGCTGGTCGATCAGCTGGGCCATACCAGGCCGTAGTAGGAGCGCGTCGCGGCCCACAGACAGGCAAGTCTGGGTACCCTGGTTCCCAGGACGCCGACAGTAGCCCCCGGGCCCAAGGCGCGCGCGGAGTTGGCTTCGGGGAGAAGCCTTAGCCGAGGTCGAAGCGCCGGGGGCCCCAAAAAGGTTGCGGGCCAGGCTGGCGCGTGATGGTTGGATGGGACGTGGGCGACTCTGCTTCCCATGCAGTCTTGGCAATCGTGCGACTTGACAACTCCTTGGCACGGGCGGTGGGGCCATTATGGCCTCGCGTGAGTGGCCGCCGGTTGATCCTCTTGGTCTACAAATAGGGGGTAAGGCACCACGCCTCTCACTCGACTGTTGCAGATCGATCCCTGCTGCTCCCAGTACTCCGAGGGCTTCCATGGCGCCGATACACAGGTTCTCGGCCACGGAGAAGGGGAAGAACCCGATGGTAGAGCCTGAGCGGCCCCCCCCGAAGAAGAGGCGCCTTAGTTCTCCGAGTGAGTCCCTGAGGCCGGCGGACGCCTGCACATGGTGCACGCGGGCGCCGCCAGGATTTCCGGTTCCCTTGTATGCTCCAGCGGCAAGCGGACGAAGCGGGGACGGCGACAGGGGTGGCGCCATCAGCCGCCCGGAGAGACGGGCGATCCCTCGCGCGCTGTTGCCGTCCCATTTTGAGGATGATGCCTGCGAGTTCATCATATGGGCGGGGCCCCCTCCGCATTCATGGATCCTTCTTCCTCCATTCTTGAAGGAGGTGCTCCCGGCTCGCGGCTGGGTGACGATGCATCTGAAGCAGAGGGGTGTCGCCTTCCTCCTTCGTATGCCGACGTGGAAGTGATCTCCTCTAGCCAGGTCTTCATGACCTGGGGTTGGGGTGTGGTGCGCCGCACATGTGCCCCCGCCGGGAGGCACATTCTTCATTTCACGCTGGATAGGACGGGAACGATGACCTTCAAGGTCTTCGGGGCAGACGGCCGCCAGTTGTCGTGTGGTGTGGGGGACGGGCTCGCTGGCGACCATTCCCCATGCCGTCAGGGCGGTGAGGCGCTCGCCATTGGTCGCGCCTCCGACTCCTCTGGTAGCGGTTATGCTACCCCTGAGACGGCTTCGAGCTCCGACGAGAGCTACAAGCCGCCAAGTCGCCGCTCCTATCGCCGGGGGGAAACAGTGTCCTCCCGGCGCCGTCGTTGTAGAAGGAGTTCAAGCCGTATTCCTCGAGAGCGAACTTCTTAGCTTAGTTCCTGCGGGACATCATGGAAGGCTTCATGAAGGCATGTAAATTCTTGTAATACTTTTGCTATTGCCTGGCGTTATAAACTTATGTCCTTTATGAGACCCTTTGTTAGAGCATGACTTTCCCTTCCTTCTGTCCCCGTGATAGTTTAGGGCCCTACGCCTGCGAGACCCAATCCCCAAACAAGCCTCAGCCTGCGCTGGTATGCCAGGTCGTGATGCCGTGGTCAAGGCCAGGAGGTGAGTGATCCAGGGTCCGGTAGGAGCCCCCGAGGCGCGATGCTCAAGAAGTCCCTCTTGGCGTGCAGGCAACCGCCCACCGGTCCATCGGGAAGGGTTTTCATGCCCCAGCGGATTCGTGACTATAGTGGATGGAGGTGTAGGTACGCGAGTAGATGCGGCGTTGAAAACTTATCTGAGCGATCCCCTGTGGTCAGGTGGCGGTGGCACTTGGTTTTCTGTTACCCTTCCCTCGGGGTGAGATTCTGTGTCCGGGCTGTCTTCACGAGGAGGTGACAGTAGTCGCTCCAGGGCCCTGGGGACAAGGGTCACGGAGTTGGTGGAGGCGTTCCTCCGGGCCACTGCTACCGCAGCCGGAGAGGAGGAGACCAGTTATGACGTGCTTGGTGATGCCTGATCTGTTCCTGTCCAGAGAGGGAAGTGTGAGTGCCTCGGGGAGGCATGAGAACTTTGTTTGAATTTGGAAAACTTGGTGTTATTGTAATAGCTAGATGATTTCTATGCTTGCTTCCTTTCATGTTTGCTTAGGTGCTCTGCGTCGGTAGGGCCCAACCCCGCGCTTACCTCGATCGCCATTGAGCCCTCCAAGTGACCGGGGTTATCACGAAACTAGACTCAAGGGATGAGGGGCTACATGGCTAGTTAGGCCCCTGGGTCGCGATGCCCAGGGGTCCCCTTTGACGTATGAACAGCTCTCATGAAGGAGAACGAGCAGCATACCTTGCTCACGAGCCTTCTCTTGGGATGGGGGCGCGAGAAGGCCAGGTGTCTGGACACCTGGTAGGGTGGCGTCTGCCAGGCGTGACCTGAGCATAGCCCCCGTGCCTAGCCCCCCTCGCGACACCCATCCAAGGAGAAGCTGTGAGCGTCGTGAGCTGAAAAGCTCCCTGAGGTTGGTGCGACCACTCGGGGACGCCCTCAGTTGTTTATCACTGGCGCGGAGCATAGAGCTACCACACCTGCGTGGAGTGTCGGCATAACCGCCCCTCGGTCATAGCGGCCAGCGCGGAGCTTGGTGCTTCCACTGGTTCGTGGGCATAACCGCTCCTCGGTTGGATCTGCCAACGCGGAGCATGGTACTTCCACTAGACCGTGGGAGGGAGCCTCCCACCGGGAGAGATTCCGGGGCGTGTACAGCCCCGTCCTAACACGTGGCTTGCACGGTAGGACAGCCAAGGTGTATATGGGCCCTCCTCAGGACGAGCTGAAGGACTCTGAGGAAGTTCTCGTGAGCTTACGCATCACTCACGACACCCTACCCTGAGGCGGGTTGCGCCTGAGTCTTCTTCTGCAAAATGTGAAAAGAGAGGTGTTGTGTAGACCTGCGTCGAGTGCATCTCTAGAGGGTATCGCATGAGAAGGCTGTAGCACCAGCCACCCCAGGAGGTGACGTCACAGGAATGGCTCGCGAGACAGAGCTCAACCGCTCGATTTGTCGACGATGCAGGGACGGACCCGAGAACAGACGTCGTGCCCAGTCTTCTCATGCAACGATCCAAAAGAAAAACAACCGGCGCGCGGTTCCCGCGTGAGCGGGGCACCTGCCACGGGCCCCTACTTACCCATCCACGATTAGCCCATGCAAGAACAAGGCACCAAGGACCACGGGAGGTGACGTCACGGGAATTGCTCGTGAGACAGAGCTCAACCCTTGGTTTTAGCGACGTTGCAGGGACGGACCCGAGCACAGACACCGTGCCAGTCCTTAATCATGGGGCAGTCGCGAGTGGGCGTACAAGGGATCATGACCTTAGTGGCGGTGAGGATGCCAAGCATGTAGATAATGCGAATGGAAAGAAACAAATAGCCTTGATTTTGCAAAAAAGTGGAGACAACTGCAGGGGAACAACCCCCAGCAGTCCGAGGATGATGCAGCCTGGGGGGTGCCCTCGATCGGATACCAGAAACGTCACCTGATACTTGTAGAAGAAGAGTTCGGGTAGCTGAAGATGCGAGCCATGCGGGTTGCTCCTGAGGATCGTCGGGCTCCTGAGGCCCAGGGGCTCCGAAGGCTCTCAGTGGTCGCGCGGGTCCGGTTCTTGCTCCGTCCGGACCGCCTGCCACAGAACCTCCCGAGCCGCCAAGGCCTGCTACATGGGATGCTGGAACATGGCAGCTGCTTTGCGAAAGCCGAAGAGTGTGCGGACGTATCTGCAGGGGAGAGCCCTCCTCCGGCCGACCGTCGTCGGCCAGAAGTGCTCCTGCGAGGCTGCTCGGTCGAGACCCGCGATGTCAACGCAGACGCGGAAACGGTCACTCGGGCTACGAGCAGGTGAGCTTGGGGTTGTGCGGTTACGCCCACCGCGGATGAGTCTTGCGTACTGAAGTGCCTCGGTAACTTGGTTGATGAAGTCCTGAGCCCCCAGCACTGAGCGGTTCACGCTAGGCTCACAAAAACGCGCGTCAAGACACACTTGCAGGTGGTGCCCGAACACCTCCCTCGAGACGCTGGTGAGTCCGGAGACACTCCAGGGGAGAGCCCCCGAGCCCGTCACGAGAGGGGCGTCGGGTGCGCCTCCCTATGCGAGGGTGGAGGGCGCCTCATCAGCAGGCGCGAGTCCTGAGGCCGAGACGTCAGGAGCCCCTGCGTCATGAGGTCCGTTGATGGGCAGGTTCTTCTTCTTCTTGGGGGCGGTCTGCAGGGCGAGGACGGCTCCATCCTCGTTGGAGCATTTGACTGCCGCAGTCTGGTAGGCGCGCTCCAGGGAACGCACCGCTTCCTTCTCGTCGGAGGCGATCGTGATGACCCCGCCGCTCCCTGGCATCTTGAGGACGTTGTAGCCGTGATGGGTCACCGCCATGAACTTGGCGAGGGCAGGATACCCGAGGATGGCGTTGTACGGGAGGTGGATGGTGGCGACGTCGAAGTCGATGAGCTCGGTGTGGTAGTTGTTGCGGTCACCAAAGGTGATGGGAAGGCGGACCTGCCCCATCGGGAGTGTGGAGCCATCCATGACTCCGTAGAATGGCTTGGTCGGGTGGAGCTGATCATAGGGAACCTGGAGCGTCTCGAAGGTCTGGACGGAGAGGACGTTGAGTCATGCTCCGCCGTTGATGAGGGTCTTGGTCATGAGGACGTTGCTGATGGTCGGGGTGCAGAGCATCGGCAGAGTGCCTGGGCCGCGGTGCACTTGAGCTGGTCCTTGGGGTCGAAGGTGATGACTTGCTTGGTCCACCCGAGGTTGCGCGCGGTGTCAGGCCTGGGAAGCGCCGCGTTCACCTTACGGGCGAACTGCTTGAAGATGCGGTGGGAAGCCGGAGCATGGGCTCCTCCCAAGATGCATGCAACTGCACGCGGCTCTTGGAAGCCCCTTGCTCCGTCTCCCTGGCGGTCGTCGTCATTCCTTCTTGGTGGTGGCGGCAGCGGGGGCAGGTCTCCATTGCCCTGAGGGCGACCCTCACGAGGCTGGTCGCGCCATGGGGCATCACGAGGCTACTCCTGCCAGTGGTCTTCACGAGGCTGTTCGTGCCACCCTTGGCGCGAGTTCCTGCCATCCCAACGTCCTCCACCTCGGCCTCCTCCACGGCCGTAGCCGCGGTTGTCGCGCTTAGGGCGCTGCCCGACGCGCCCGCCGCGCATCGCCCTAAGCTCCTGGCAGTCGTTTGTGTTGTCGCTGTGGACGTTGTGGAAGACGCAATACAGTCGGTTGTCTCCGGGGAGGTCATCGTAGCCGCAGCCACGCTTCACTTCTGGCTCCGCAGCCAGCATGGCGGGTCCCTTGCGCATTGCTTCTTTGGCCTTGGCCTTCTTGTCGTCCGCCTCCGCCTCAGGCAGCTCCTGGAGGGAGAGGCATCCTTCCTCCGCCCTGGCGCACTTTGCCGCGAGCTTGAACATCTCGAGGGCTGTGCACAGGTCCTCGTGGATGGCGAGCTCCTCCCTCATCCTGACTTCACGGACGCCGTCGTAGAACACCGAGATGATGGCCTCGTCCGAGATCCTAGGAATCCGGAGGTGCATGGTGTTGAAGCTTTGGATGTACTTTTGCAGGGTCTCTCCCGGCTGCTGCCTCACGCGGCACAGATCAGCAGCTGCCGGGGCTCGGCCGTGGGTGCCTTGGAAGTTGGCGACGAAACGCTCACGAAGCTCTTCCCAGGAGGAGATGGATCCCATGGGGAGGTTCAAGAGCCAGGAGCGTGCGCCATCTTTGAGAGCCATGGGGAACCAGTTCGCCATGACCTACTCGGTGCCGTTGGAAGCCTCGATGCTCAGCTCGTAGAGTTAGAGGAACTCCATGGGGTCGGTGGTGCCATCGTAGCGTGGGGGCAGGTCCGGCTTGAACTTGCCGGGCTAGACGAGGCGCCGTAGCTCAGGAGCTAGGGCGCGACATCTAGCCACGCTCACGATCGCAGGCGCCCCCTACGCCTGCGGTGCTGGTTCTTGAGGTGCTGGCGCCACCACCTCCTGTGGCGCGCGGTCTTGGTGCCGCGGGCCAGGGGGCCGCGATCCCTCGCTTGGGGATGCAAAATCACCTGGCAGCTCTCCTCGTCGCGCGCATGGGCTCTGCGAGGCGGCTCACGCCACGGAGGCTCACGCCGGACCTCCTGGCCGGCACCATAGAGTGGAGGTAGAGCGGGGACTCCATGGCCTTCGTTCCCCACCGGGGGCGACGAGGGACGGTAGGAGTGCGTTGGTGCAGGTGCTTGTCCAGCGGCGTTGACGACCTCGGTGATGCGGTGGAGCCACTCGTCGTAGAGGTCATCTGTCGGGTGGTAGTGCAAGAGCTGCCGCACCATCAGTAGTGAAGGCTGCTGTTAGACCGGTCCGCGACGGGCCAGCGAGGACGACACCGCAACTGGTGAGGGTGAAGGCGTCGCCGTGCGGCCATCGCGCCGCACGGACGGTGGCAGCGACGAGTCCTGCTGCTCGTGGACGGCCAGGTCGGTGGCGGCGTTGGCGACTGGCGAGTTGGGGCGGAGTGGTGCACCGTTGCCCGCGGGCGCCGTCTGTTCGACGTTCGCGGCGCGGCGGGCGGCACGAGATCGGTGTGTGTCCACCATGACTACGGAGCAAAGTCGAAGACGAGAGCGTGACGAGGTCGTCGGAGAGGCGAGATCTGGACACGCCCCTACCTGGTGCGCCAATTGTCGGATTTTGGGCTCCGCAAAACCCAAGAAGTTCGAACATAGGGGCGTGAACGAAGATCTCTCCCACTCGCGCCTACCTAGCGTATCGCTCTCATCTTGGTGAAGAGATTCAAGCAAACAACATATAGAGCACGCAAGAGTTTACCCAGGTTCGGGCCACCGTGTGGTGTAAAACCCTACTTCCTGCTTTGGTGGATTAGCCTCGTGAGGGCTGGAATATGAACTAGTACAGTGGTTCCTGAGCTCAGAAGGCGAGCTCTGGAGGGTCAGGAGGCAAGTGTTCTTGCTCCTTGCGTGGTGGCAGAGTTTATGGGTCTGCTCTACTTGGCTGGGCTTGGTTTGACTTGTCTTCACCTCAGTGGGGGTCCTAGCTACTTATATAGGCGTCCAGGGTCCTCTTCCCCCGAAATGTTTAGGCAGGAAGGGATCCCACAACGAATGTTTTTGAGCAGGAACACAAGGACGTTCCTATCCTGACAAAAGCGGTCTTCGCCTGCAAAAGGATCAGGTGGTGACGCGGTGGTGGGCTCGACGGTGACATCCTCCTTGTCGTCCTTGCGGTCTTCGGTCTTGTTGCACCAAAGGGGAAACCTTTGTCCCGCTCCTCGGGAACCTGCGGCTGCGCTGTCCCCCTTGCACCGAAACGGCAACTGCGCCGCTCGCGGGCACTGGCACCCGCTGGCGCGGTGCCTCACTACTGACGTTTCCGCCTCCTCCTGAGGCAGACTTGGCCTTGGATTCTCTGCCCCTCTGGAGCACCTTGCCGAGGCCGCTCTTGAGGGAGTCTCAACGTTGTTCTCCTCGCGAGGCTTGGCCCCCTCGCGAGGGTCCTGGACATCTGGTCGATCAGCTGGGCCGTACCAGGCCGTAGTAGGAGCGCGTCGCGGCCCGTAGACAGGCAAGTCTGGATACCCTGGTTCCCAAGACGCCGACAGCCCTAGTGGCTTCTTAGGGAGCATTGTGCCTCCACACCGCTCCAACGGATACGTACTTCCTCTCAAAGGGAAGGAACTTCGGTATCACATCCTTGTCTCCGCCGGCTTGATAACCCTCAACCGTAAGGGATCAAGATAGTCTTCGCGGGTAAGAATAACCCAATTTATTGATTCGACACACGGGGAGCCAAAGAGTATTTATAAGCTTTAACAGTTGAGTTGTCAATTCAACCGCACCTAAAATATACTAACTTGCAACAAAAGATAAGTGGTAATAGTGATATGATAGTGATGATAGTAATAGTAAAAGTAAACTGCAAAAGTAAATAGCAGTAGTAAATGGCAGAAGTAGCAACTAGTGACAGGCAAGGTTTAAAATAATGTAGGCTAGGGAGATGGATGGTTGGGCGCTGCATGGATGAGATAGATTCTAACTTGGGGCACGACACACGGAAAAGTAATGATCATCTAGGCAAATATCAAACATTAGGCATGTATCCTGTATGTAGTTGTACGTGCTTGCAATAAGAACTTGCACAACATCTTTTGTCCTACCATCCCGCTACGAACGGGGCCAAAAGGAACTAATGGATATTAAGGTGCTCCTGTCAAAGAGCACCAAAACAAAGCAATGAACTCAATGGATACATGTAATCCTCAAACTACGGACCATCCCCTTTGGTGTCCCAAGCTGTCACTTTTGGGATCGCCGGTTCCGAACCGAAACAAGTGCATACAACTCATAGATAGGATCAAGAACACAAATATATTCATGCAAACACATATGGTTCAGATCTGAAATCAAGGCACTCGGGCCCTAAGTGTCAAGAATTAAGAATAACAAGTTGTAGCAAAGATGATAAACACCATACTAGATGATAGGCAACATGCCCCCAACAATCTGACGAACTATTACATGATCTATCTCATCCAATCCCTACCATCCCCTTCGCCTACAGCAAGGGAATTACTCACACATGAAGGGGGAAGTCATGGAGGGATGATGGAGTGGTGATGATGATGACGATGGCGACGATCTCCCCTCTCCGGAGGCCAAATCAGCCTCCAGATTAGCCCTCCCGAAGAAGAACAGAGGGTGGCGGCGGCTCCGCGACGAAAAACAGCGAAAGAACTTCCGATCTGGGGTTTCTTCGTCGGGAGGAAAAATACGGGCTAAAGTAGGGCACCAGGGGGTGTGGGGCCCACCCAGGCGCCCCCCCGGCGCGGCCCAGGGGGGGCGCCCACAGGGCGCCTGGGCACCCCGTGGCCCCCCTCTGGCCCCACTTCTGGCATTTTGTTTCTTCGGGTGCGTGGATTTTTCGTGGATTTTTCTGAGATGCTTAAAAATCCGTTTTCCTGCACACAAATAAACCATACAGGCAGCTCTGCTGAAAACAGCGTTAGTCCGGGTTAGTTTAGTCCAAGTCATGCAAGAATGAGGTCAAAACAATATTAAAAGTGTTTGGAAAAGTAGATACGTTTGAGACGTATCAACTCCCCCAAGCTTAGCATATTGCTTGTCCTCATGCAATTCAGTTCAACGAACTGGACGCGACAAAGAAAACTTTGACAAACTCTTTTGCTTCATTATATGTATATAAGCATGTACTACGAAAAGAGTTCAGCAAGTATTAAAACAGTACTTATGAGAACAATGCAAGGAGCAATCCTTCTTTCAAGTGACCAGTCACAAATAATTAAGAGTAAACAATATATTACTGAAAATCAAGACAAGATCACATTGCACATAGCTTGAGCATATTAAGGTGGTATCTTGCTAGCCTCCATGAGTGAAGCAAAACATAAATGCAGAGACCCCTCCAGAGTTTTAAAGGAGACTAGAAGTAAGAATTTCAGAATAAATCATATCACAAGTATGTAGAAGACAATGTAATACTTTGGGACAATGCACATTACACTCAGAATGACAATTATGCTCTCCTAGTCAGTGCTTTGAAGAAAGAAGATGAGACTCTCGAACCGTGGCTTTTATTGGCAAAGTTGAAAACCCGTGATCGGAAACAAAAACTAAACATGTACCAGAGCTCTTGGTTTTAAAAACAGAAGTAAATATGTTTTTGGGAGGTGCATATTTCGTCAACGAATGCTAGCAGATAACTCAATCACTTTTTAAGCAAGACAAGTCTCGAGGAACGGCTCCCGCATGAGGACGATCACATCCTGTTAATCTCCTTTGTTTATCACTGCCAAAGTTTTCTGATTTCTCATGAACAAAGCGTGAAGGAGGGTTCGTTTGTTATATTATCTTTTTGAGCCGGGCGCACTCAATGCTAGTTCCTTTTCATATTAGGGGTTTGCACATTATGCATGCAATCCAGGGGTGAAACTTGTCCAACTTAAAAAGATTATGAATTAACTACTACTTCCTCATGAGCTAAAACATAGGCACAAAAAGAGAAATGCTTTTGATTAATTTCGAGATGGTACACGAAAGTCTTTGTTAGGAATGGAAGATAAATACCATATATAGGAAGGTATAGTGGACTCATATGGCATAACAGGTTTAGAGGTTTTGGATGCACAAGCAGTCATTCCGCTTAGTACGGGTGGAGGTTTAGCAAAAGACTGGGAAGCGACCAACTAGAGAGCAATAACGGTCATAATCATGCAGAGCGACAAAGCAACATTGAATCGGGCATGAAAGTGATATAACTATTCTAAAACTCAAAGATCATCAAGGCAAAGTAGACTTTTTAGTCTTAAACATGTGTAAGCATGTGCCAAGTGAATCCAAAAATTCTCTAAACGGAAATACCACCCTAGTATGCCAGACTATGAACAGTGCGATGCATGTAGATCATTTCAATAACCCATTATATACTCTAGTTATTGGAGACTAGCCACAAGGAAAGCATGAACCACTGGAAGAGCATTGTAAACATAGCACTATGTCGCTACAAGCTGGTCTCTAGATCATAAGTACAGGCATATGTACAAAAGTAGAAACAATAAGAGTTCATACCGGTCTTCCTTGTTGCTTCCTTTCAGTCGATCTTCGTCATTACTGCTTGTCACTTGCATGATCGAACATAGGAAATATAATCAAATGCCATCACGGACTCGAGCTGATCTCTGAAAACAAAGCAAACTAAAGAGAGAAAGGAAATCTTTTTGAGTTTTTTTTTCAAAAGTTGAATAAAAAGCAGAAGAAAGAGAAAATATTTTTGTTGTTTTTTCAAATAGAGGAATAAAGAAGAATGGGCAAAAACTTCGAAAAGATCAAAGCGAATAAAACGGATAATACAATGAAAAAGTGAGAAGGGCACGTACTCCCCCAAGCTTAGGCTTTTGACCTAAGTTGGTAGCAGCTACTGCCCCCAGGAGCCTCCTGCTCCAGGGGTATGGTGGTGAGACCAAGGGTCGTAGAAGGATGAAGGCGCGTATACCGAACTCCTCGGAGTCTCCCACGAGGAAGGTTCCGAGCGCCAAACAGAGGAAGACCCTTCACCAAACTCGGTGGCGGTCTCATCCTGAAAATGTGGTATCTCACCGTGCCTCTCCTCGTTGGGCACAACCCCCTCCATGGGGTTATGGAACTGATGCTGGACCATGAACTCATCGAACTGGACAACATCAAAGGACCATCCGTTCCTGCGAGAAAAATCAAACAAAAGAGGTGCAGGTAGACGGATCTCGCGTTCCGCGGTAGTTCCGAAACGCAAGATATAAACAAGGTTATCAAGCTCAGAACCCATGGTAACAAACTTATGCCTTTTCATAGCAGCAAGATCAAAGCTTAAATAAGTAAAAGGAGTATCATCAGGGTGTGGGGTGCCTCCAAGATGCTCTAAGATAAGTGTGGCATAAATGCCACCATATAAGTCCCCCTTGTTACCGTTCATAGCAAGGCGTCAAGCAATTAAGGTACCAATATTATAATCAGACCTCCCTGAGAGGGCTGTTGCCAGGATAGCAATATCCGGAGCAGAAATGCTGCTCGTGTTGTCACGATCTAACACCCCTCTAGCAATATAATATGAAAAATACCTGAGGTGAGGGAACAAGATACTGGAGATCTTCGACCGATGAATATCCCTCGTACCCATACTGTAGAGAGAGTTGATGACAGTTTTCAGCTCGGAGGGCTGAGTGGCCATCCTTGCCGTCCTCCCAACGTTCGGCACACCTATTACTTCACAAAAATTTCCCAGAGTCATGGTGATAAGATCATTAAAAAATTTAAACTCAATAGCACCTGAATCAGGATTATATCTAAAACTGTTAATGAAACCGGAGGTGAGTTTCTGATACTGAGTAACACGGCTCGTGACGAGTCGTGTCAAACCTGCATTAGCACAAAGATTATAAAACTCATCCTTGATTCCCGCAGCTTCCATGAATTCATCACATGGAAATGTCATCGCACGTGCTGGACTTGTGTCTTCCAACAACTCCAGGGGCACATGATCCTCATTATAGCTCCCCCTAGCAGTCGATGGTGAAGCTGCGGCTCTAGTGACTCGATCGGAGTGTGCGGGCCTCCTCTTCTCAAACCATCCTTTTGCCCTTCCTAAGAAACTCATTTCTGAATTTTTTTACAATTTACAAAAACGAGGATTAAAACAAAGTGAGCTAAGGCAAACTACTCAACTCACTTGCCCAAGGCATAAACTTGCATCCAAACTTGGAAAATAACTTTCTACACATGCAGGCAAGCTCATCTATACAGCACCAAGAACTACTAAATACTCACAAATGAGGCCACCAATCAAAAATCTAATTGGAGGGGTGGAGGAGTCACATACCAGGGAGTATTTGCTCAAAATTTCAGCTCAAATGATGGGCTGTAGGGAGAGATCGAAGAATCGCCCCCAAGAACAGCACGAACAGCAAGAACAAGACTAGAACTCGGGTTTCTGGAAAAAGAGAGAGAGAGGGGAAGAAGAAGTACCTGGAGGGGGGTCCCGTGGGCCCCAGGCGCCCTGTGGGCGCGGCCAGGGGCTGGGCCGCGCCAGCTGCCCCCCCCCTGGCTGGCCCCAGGACTTTCCGGGTCTCTCCCGTTGTGGAAATTTTTAATATAATTTTTCTGGATTTTTTCTGAAAACTTCACTGTTGAAATTTTTTCGAAGTTCAAAAAGCTGCGAAACTCTCTGAAAACTTGAAGCAGTTAGTAGTATTGTGAAGCTTCAAAAACATAGATACTTGGTACAACAAGTATGACAACACTAAAAACAAATAAAAACATAGAAAGCTCAACTTTTTATCCATATAAAACACGTTCACTAGTAAGGTTGATCAAGTCTTACCAACAAACAAGCGGTATATAGAACAAAAAGTCTCACCTCCTACGAAGTAATCACTGAACTTTTACCTTGATGGACATTGTCCCTACCATGATAGTTTTGTATTTGTGAGGCACATGTAGTGGACAGTCCCATTCTCCAATTTTCACGGTCTCGATATTCTCTATAGAGTTGAGGGCATGCCTCCTGTCGGTCTTCTTCGGAAAATATACCGTGTGTTCTTTATCATTCACATGAAAGGTAACCTTCCCTTTGTTACAATCAATAATAGCACCTGCGGTGTTAAGGAAAGGTCTACCAAGAATAATGGACATGCTCCCATCCTCGGGCATGTCAAGCACAACAAAATCAGTAAGAATTAAACAATTAGCAACTTCAACTGGAACATCCTCACAAATACCTATCGGAACAGCGGTTGACTTGTCAGCCATCTGAAGGGAGATATCTGTAGGAATTAGTTTCTCTAAACAAAGCCTCTCGTAAAGAGAGAGAGGCATAACACTCACTCCCGCTCCAAGATCACATAAAGCAGTTTTGACATAATTATTCTTTATGGAGCAAGGGATGGTGGGTATACCTGGATCACCAAGCTTCTCAGGAATCTTTCCACTAAAAGAATAGTTAGCAAGCATAGTAGATATTGCATCATTAGGAACTTTTCTTTTGTTAGTGACAATATCTTTCATATATTTTGAATAAGGAAGTAACTTAATAGCATCAGTCAAGGGTATCTAAAGAAAAAGAGGTTTAATCCACTCACAAAACTTGTTAGAATGCTCTTCTTCTTTAGATTTGATGGACTTACCTGGAAAGGGCATGGGTTTATGTACCCATGGTTCTTTCTCCTTCCCATGTTTTCTTGAGATGAAGTCTTCTTTAGTGTACCTCTTACGTTTGTCAGGTGCTTCTTCTTCTCGAACTTCAGGTGGATCATTCTTCTCATTATTATTACCTTCAGGTTCAGCACCGTCTTCAGTCTCAGCATCGGAAATAGATACACTGTTGGGATCAATAGCTGGCTCTTCATCTGCAATAGGATCATTAGAATTGTCAGTCTCTTTATGTTTCTTTTTCTTATTTGGAGAGACAACAATTTCTTCTTCCTGCATTTGAGAATCTTGCTCGATTCTCTTCGGATGTCCCTCTGGATAAAGATGATCTTGAGTACTAGTTCCTCCTCGGGTCTTAATCCCAAAAGCCTGCAATTTATCTTGTTTGGAATTGTTAGCAAGCAAATCTCTTTGCACATTAGAAATTTGATCAAGCTGAGTTTGAACCATATGAAAATGCTTCACAAGATATTGAACATCATTAACTGTTCTATCTAAAACACCAAGCAACTTATTGATAGCAAGGGAATTATCATGCAACTGACTTTCTATCCTCTCATTAAAATGATTCTGTTTCATAATAAAATTATCAAACTCATCTAAACATTGATCAGGAGGCTTACCATGAGGGATGTCACTTGCGTTGAAATCTAAAAGAGAGTGTACCTCTACCATAGGAGGGTGAGTGGTAGGCTCACACAGCTTCTCAATAGGGGGTAGATTCTTCACGTCTTCAGCTTTAATACCTTTCTCTTTAATAGACTTCTTTGCTTCTCGCATATCCTCGGGGCTTAGAACAAACATGCCCCTCTTCTTTGTTGGTGGAGGTGGTTCAGGGACGGACCAATCTTCATGGTTTTTGGCAATCCTGCCCATTAAATCTTCCGCGTCGTCCGGTGTTCTTTTCCTGAAAACACAACCAGCACAACTGTCCAGATAGGACCTAGATTCATCAGTTAGACCAGCATAGAATATATCAATTAATTCATTCTTAGGAACTCCATGTCCTGGTCTAGCCTGAATCAAACCGCAGTACCTCCCCCAAGCTTTAGGGAGGGACTCATCCTGCAACTGTGTAAAGTTGTAAATTCTTTGTAAAGCAGCATTTTGCATATGAGCAGGAAAGTACTTATCAACAAAAGAGTGAGCTAAGTCCTGAGGACTCTTAATAGAACCGCATGGGAGTGAATCATACCATGCTTTAGCACCTTCCTTCAAGGAGAAAGGAAGAAGCTTGGTCACATAAAAGTAGCGTATCTTTTCATCTGTGGTAAACAGGCTACCTAGCTCACCAAGTTTAGTTAGGTGTGCAATAGCATCATCATTTTCTCTGCCATAAAAGGGGTCAGCTTCAACCATAGGTATAAGTGAAAGATCAACAGAGAAATCAAAATCAGGATCATCAATGCATATAGGAGATGTAGCAAACTCAGGATTAGGAACGGTTTTGTTTTTCAAAGAGTGTTTTTCAAATATTTTCTTAATAGCTTCAGGGTCAGAGCCGGCAAACTCTGTCAGTTCCCTGCATAAGTCTTCATCAAGTATATAGTAATCATCATCAAGGAGCCTCTCCTGGAGTTTACTCAAATCAGGATAATCATAAGTTTCACCAATAGGGTAGCGAGTAACAGGAAGTTCAATTCCATATTTTTCAGCAGCAGCAGTAATTTGTTTCTCAAGAGCATAACCAAGCGAACTAATATCATCATCAAAAGTAGTAGAAGCATCATCAAGAGTATCAGACATAATAACAGATTCAGTAGGAGCATCATGTGGCGGTGGTGAGGCAAACTTACTCATAACAGAAGGTGAATCAAGCGTAGCACTAGTGCTCAGAGCAGTACCTCTTCTTGTAGTGGATAGTAAGATCGAAACCTTGGGGTCACCTTTCTTACCCATAGTGAATAAAGTGCAGCAGGTAGGATACCTCAAGTAGACTTGTAAATATTGCTATGCTCCCCGGCAACGGCGCCAGAAAACGGTACTTGATAACCCTCAACCGTAAGGGATCGAGATAGTCTTCGCGGGTAAGAATAACCCAATTTATTGATTCGACACACGGGGAGCCAAAGAGTATTTATAAGCTTTAACAGTTTAGTTGTCAATTCAACCGCACCTGAAATATACTAACTAGCAACAAAAGATAAGTGGTAATAGTGATATGATAGTGATGATAGTAATAGTAAAAGTAAACAGCAAAAATAAATAGCAGTAGTAAATGATAGAAGTAGCAACTAGTGACACGCAAGGTTTAAAATACTGTAGGCTAGGGAGATGGATGGTTGGGCGCTGCATGGATGAGATAGATTCTAACTTGGGGCACGGCACACGGAAAAGTAATGATCATCTAGGCAAATATCAAACATTAGGCATGTATCATGTATGTAGTTGTACGTGCTTGCAATAAGAACTTGCACAACATCTTTTGTCCTACCATCCCGCTACGAACGGGGCCAAAAGGAACTAATTGATATTAAGGTGCTCCTGTCAAAGAGCACCGGAACAAAGCAATGAACTCAATGGATACATGTAATCCTCAAACTACGGACCATCCCCTTTGGTGTCCCAAGCTGTCACTTTTGGGATCGCCGGTTTCGAACCGTATCAAGTGCATACAACTCATAGATAGGATCAAGAACACAAATATATTCATGCAAACACATATGGTTCAGATTTGAAATCATGGCACTCGGGCCCTAAGTGTCAAGCATTAAGAATAACAAGTTGTAGCAAAGATGATAAACACCATACTAGATGATAGGCGACATGCCCCCAACAATCTGACGAACTATTACATGATCTATCTCATCCAATCCCTACCATCCCCTTCGCCTACAGCAAGGGAATTACTCACACATGAAGGGGGAAGTCATGGAGGGATGATGGAGTGGTGATGATGATGACGATGGCGACGATCTCCCCTCTCCGGAGGCCAGATTAGCCCTCCCGAAGAAGAACAGAGGGTGGCGGCGGCTCCGCGACGAAAAACAGCGAAAGAACTTCTGATCTGGGGTTTCTTCGTTGGGAGGAAAAATACGGGCTAAAGTAGGGCACCAGGGGGTGTGGGGCCCACCCAGGCGCCCCCCCGGCGCGGCCCGGGGGGGGGGGGGGGCGCCCACAGGGTGCCTGGGCACCCCCTGGCCCCCCTCTGGCCCCACTTCTGGCATTTTGTTTCTTCGGGTGCGTGGATTTTTCGTGATTTTTCGTGGATTTTTCTGAGATGCTTAAAAATCCGTTTTCCTGCACACAAATAAACCATACAGGCAGCTCTGCTGAAAACAGCGTCAGTCCGGGTTAGTTTAGTCCAAATCATGCAAGAATGAGGTCAAAACAATATCAAAAGTGTTTGGAAAAGTAGATACGTTTGAGACGTATCACGGCTCCACTTGTGGTTATCTCTTACCTTTACTTGTGCAAGCTTTTGTTGTGTTTCATAGATTGCTTTCTTGTGTGCTTACTATTGTTGCATCATATAGGTTTCCAACCTAGTGGCATATCCAGACAACCTATATTGTTGCTAAGTTTAATTTCGTTAAGAAAAGCTAAAAAATGTTAGTTACCTATTCACGCCCCTAGTCAACCATATCGATCCTTTCAAATGCAGCCTGCGCGTCCGTGGGTCCGCGGCGAGCGTGGGACAACGAGACCGCCGGGGTCAGTGACGGGGTCGCGGTGCGTCCGTCTCGCCGCACGGAGGGGTGTAGAGACAAGGCCTTCTGCTCATGCCGCGCTGGGCCGGTGGCGGCGTTGGAAGCAGGCGATGAAGAGCGGCGAGGCGGTCCACCGACAGGAGCTGTTTTAGTGACACGGGCGGCATGGGTGGCCCGCCGCTCAGCACGGGCTCTGCAAGCGTCGGCAATGGAACTGGTGGGACGATGGAGCGTGGATCAACGGAGGGGAAGCTTCGGCACATCCCTACCTGGCGCACCAAATGTCGGATCTTGGGTTCCGACAAAACCCTTGAGGTTCGAACACTCGCATGCGCACGAAGATCTCTCCTTCCACCCTAGCTCGCCTACTCGCTGATTCCTAAGCCTAGCTCGTTGAACTGGAAGAACAAGGGACACATAGGTTTATACTGGTTCGGGCCATCGTTGTGGTGTAATACCCTAATCCAGTGTGGTGTGGTGGATTGCCTTGAAGGCTGGAGAAGAACTAGTACATGGGAAGAGCCACCTCCTGAGGAGAAGTGTTCTTGTGCTTGGATGAGCTTGCTGGTGTGTGTCCCATTTTCCCTCCTCCTTTTCGATGGTGGTGGCTAGTCCTATTTATAGTGGCCTGGGTCCTCCTCCCAAATATTGAGCTGGAAGGGATCCCACAACAACCAAGTTTGAAGGGGGACAGCTAGTACAAGCTATCCTGACAAAAGATGGTCTTCGCCTGCCAAAGGCTCTGGTGGTAACGCCGCCGTGGGCTCCGTGATGACCTTCGCTCTGCCATCCTGCTGGTCTTGGTCTTGTTCCATTGATATGGAAACCTTTGCCTGATCCCTCGGGACTCCTCGCCTGCGCCTGCCCCTTTAGCACCAAAGAGGAAACTGGCATCCTGCGCCCACTGGCGCCCGCCTGGCCTTGGTCTTCATGGCTCACGTCACGAGGACCTCGCGAGGTGCCCCTTGCCTTGATATCTCCGCTCCTCGGGAGCTAGCCTAGTGAGGCCGCCCCAAGGGAGGTCTTGCGTCGCCCACCTCGTGAGGGTCTTGAGTCATTGCTGACGAGGTTGGGCCGTACCAGGCCGCTAGATGAGCCACGCTCCGGGGCGCGGGCACGCAAGTCTAGGTACCCTGTTCCTAGAACGCCGACACTCCAGTACCGACTAATCTTTGACAGACAGCGCACTGTCCATGTTGCCCTCCCTGCTCCTACTTTATTTAACTTTCAGGTAAAAAGGAGATATGTTATAACGAGGGAGGAGGCAAATGAGTATGAGAGGACGACGGAGGCGGCTCGCCTTCAAGCTGCAGCTCGTCAGGCAATAGCTGCTACATCTTAGTACAAACCCAACTACGAGTTTGGATATCCGCCAGGCCAGCAGTGGCCATAGACCAACTTAGGCCAAAAGCCTAAGCTTGGGGGAGTACATATTTCTCTCAACATTACATTCATGTTCACACACTCATTCTAGTTGTCGGTGCTCATACTTTTTCATTGTACTATCCATGCTAGTTTATTTTCTTTTCTAAGCCTTCTTCTTGTGTGTCTGAAAAACTTAAGAAAAACCAAAAAAATTAGTTTTAGCTTTCAGGTTTCCATGCCTGTAATAGTAGTAATTAAAAGAAAACCCAAAAAGATTTCTCGTTCTTCTTTTGCTTGTTGGGAGCTTTCCCGTGTAAATAGTTTTATTTCTTTTCTTTTCTTTGGGGGTCTAAAGGAGAAGACCATGATGAAAATGTTGAGTGGCTCTCATATGCTTTATTTTTGATTTAACCAAGAGCCCGTATTACCTTGTCTTCTCCCTTGTATTAGATGCTTGCAGATTCCATCTTAGTCCAATGCACGTCCACTATTATTATTATACACACCGATCGGTCATGCGAGTGAAATGCAATAATGACGATATATTATGGACTGATTGGGATGAGAGAAACTGGTATGAACTCGACCTATTTTGTTTTTGTAAATATGATTAGTTCATCGTTCCTGATTCAGCCTATTATGAATGAAACATGTTTGCAATGACAATTAGAGATTATAGTTGCTCATGCCATGCTTAATTAACTAGGAGTTTATAATGGTTTACCTTGCATGTCAACATGCTATTAAAATAGTTGTGATGTGGTATGATAGGGTGGTATCCTCCTTTTGACGATTCGAGTGGTTTGACTTGGCACATGTTCACGCATGTAGTTGAAACAAAGTCAGCATAGCCTCCATGATATTTATGTTCATGGTGATTTATATCCTACTCATGATTGCACTCATTGTTGATTAATCTTAATGCATGTTCATGACTGTTGTCGCTCTCTAGTTGGTCGCTTCACAGTCTCTTTCTAGCCTTCACTTGTACTAAGCGGGAATACTACTTGTGCATCCACTTCAATAAACCCCAAAGTCATTCCTTATGAGTCCACCATACCTTCCTATATGCGGTATTTACCTGCTGTTCCAAGTAAATTTGTATGTGCCAAACTCTAAACCTTCAAATTAAATTATGTTTTGTATGCTCGAATAGCTCATGTATCAACTAGGGTTGTCTATATCTTCCATGCTAGGTGGGTTATTCTCATGATGAGTTGACTCCGCTCATCATTCACGAGAAAATGGCCAGTAATCGTGATGCCCAGTCCCATGCTCAAATCAAAATATAAATAAACAAAGCTCCCCCTGGAATGTTATTGGTTTGGATGGTACCCGATGTTTAGGATAAGCCGTGGAGTGTGTTTGATGGTGGAGGGGGAGGAAAGCTTTACCACTCAGTTTGGGAACTGCCTATAATGTCTGTAGCATGGAAGATATTGAGATCTCTTAGTTGTTATGTTGACAATGAAAGTATGCCACCCAAAACATTATTTATCTCTATTTCAAAACTCGAGCTCTGGCACCTCTACAAATCACTGCTTCCCTCTGTGAAAGGCCTATCTATTTACTTTTATGTTGAGTCATCATCCTCTTATTAAAAAAGCACGAGTTGGAGAGCACCGATGTCATTTGCATGCATTGCTATTAATTTACATTGAGTATGACTGTGACTGGATCTCTTTTACCATGAATTACAATGTCTAGTCAGTCCTTGATCTTCAGGGGTTCTCTGCATTTATGTTTTGCGGTCTCAGAAAGGTCTAGCGGGATACCATCTTGTTATATCATATTATGATTGTTTTGAGAAAGTGTTGCCATCCGAGATTTTTTATTATTGCTCGCTAGTTGATTATGCGATTGACATGAGTAAACATGAGACCTAAAGGTTATTGTGAATGTGGTTAGTTCATAATCTTTGCTGAAAACTTGAATGTTGGCTTTACATATTTAAAACAACAAGAGCAAACAGAGTTTGTAAAAGTTTTTCTTTATCACTTTCAATTTGTCAACTGAATTGCTTGAGGACAAAGCTTGGGGGAGTTGATATGTCTCCAACGTATCTACTTTTCCAAACACTTTTGCCCTTGTTTTGGACTCTAACTTGCATGATTTGAATGGAACTAACCCAGACTGACGCTATTTTCAGCAGAATTGCCATGGTGTTATTTTTGTGCAGAAATAAAAGTTCTCGGAATGACCTGAAACTTCACGGAGCCACTTTTTGAAATTAAACAAAAATACTGGCGAAAGAATCATCCGAAGGGGACCCACACCCTGACCACGAGGGTGGGGGCGTGCCCCTGCCTCGTGGCTCCCCTGGAGCTCCACCGACCTCAACTC
Organism: Secale cereale; assembly: GCA_902687465.1. NCBI lineage: Eukaryota > Viridiplantae > Streptophyta > Magnoliopsida > Poales > Poaceae > Secale > Secale cereale. The sequence goes on along the minus strand of LR738712.1, from coordinate 533,843,598 downwards.
TAACTCTATATATTCACGTTCGGGGAGAAAAAAATCAGAGAGAAGGATTCATCGTGTTTTACATTACGGAGCCGCCGCATAACCCTAATCTTCTTCAAGAGGGCTGATCTAGAGTCCGTTCGGGGCTCCGGAGAGGGGAATCTGTCGTCGTCGTCATCATCAACCATCCTCCATCACCAATTTCATGATGCTCACCGCCGTTCGTGAGTAATTCAACCGTAGGCTTGCCGGACGGTGATGGGTTGGGTGAGATTTACCATTTAATCGAGTTAATTTTGTTAGGGTTTGATCCCTAGTATCCATTACGTTCTAAGATTGATGTTGCTATGACTTTGCCAAGCTTAATGCTTGTCTCTAGGGCCCTGTCGGCGTCCTGGGAACCAGGGTACCCAGACTTGCCTGTCTGCGGGCCGCGACGCGCTCCTGCAAGCGGCCTGGTACGGCCCAGCTGATCGACCAGCTGTCCGAGACACTCGTGAGGGGGCCAAGCCTCGTGAGGAGAACGACGTCAAGACCTCCTCGGGAGCAGCCTCAGCAAGGCGCTCCGGAGGGGCGGAGAATCCAAGGTCGAGCCTGCCTCAGGAGGAGGCAGTGATGTTAGCAGTGACGCACCACGCCAGCGGGTGCCAGCGTCCGCCATCGGCGCAGTTGTCATTTCGGTGCAAAGGGGGACAGCGCAACCGTTGGTTCCCAAGGAGCGGGGCAAAGGTTTCCTCTTGGGTGAAACAAGACCGAAGACCGCAAGGACGACATGTGGATGTCACCGTCGAGACCACCACCGTGTCACCGCCTGATCCTTTTGCAGGCGAAGACCGCTTTTGTCAGGATAAGAACGTCCTTGTGTTCCCGCTCAAAAATGGCCACTGTGGGATCCCTTCCTGCCTAAACATTTCGGGGGAAGAGGACAGTGGCCGCCTATATAAGTAGCTAGGACTCCCACTGCAAAGGGACGGACCGATACACTCTGCCACCACACAAGGAATAAGAACACTAGCCTCTTGACCCTCTTGAGCTCACCTCCTGAGCCCAGGAATCATTGTACTAGCTCGTATCCCAGCTCGCCCGAGGCTAATCCTCCAAAGCAGGAAGTAGGGTCTTACACCACACGGTGGCCCGAACCTGGATAAACTCCTGTGTGTTTTGTTCGTTGTTTGGTTGAATCCTTCCACTTCGACGAGAGCGAGGCGCTAGGTAGACGAGAGTGGTGGAGATCTTCGTTCACGCCCCTGTGTTCGAACTTAACGGGTTTTGCGGAGCCCTGAATCCGACATTTTGCGCGCCAAGTAGGCGGCGTGTCGAAATCTCACCTCTTCGATGACCTCGTCACGTTCTCGTCGTCGACCCTGCTCCGCAGCCATGGTGGACACACGCCGAGCTCGCGCCGCCCGCCGCGCTGCGAACGTCGCTCTGACGGCGCCCGCGGGCAACGGCGCACCGCTTCGCCCCAACTCACCGGTCGCCAACGCCGCCACCGACCCGACTGTCCACGAGCAGCAGGACTCCTCGCTGTCGCTGGCCGTGCGGCGGGATGGCCACACGGCAATACCTTCACCCTCGCCGGCCGCAGCGTCGTCCTCGCTGGTCCGCCGCGGGCTGATCTACCAGCAGCCTGCGCTGCTGATGGCGCGGGAGCTCTTGCACTACCGCCCAGCAGATGACCTCTACGAAGAGTGGCTCCACCGCATCACGAGCTCGTCAATGCCGCTGGAGAAGCACCTGCACCAACGCACTCCTCACGTCCTCCGTCGCCCCCGGCGGGAAACAAGGGCCACGGGGTCCCAGCTCCGCCTCCACTCCACCACGCCGGCCAGGAGGCCTGGCGTGAGACCCCTCGACGTGAGCAACCCCACAGAGCCCACGCGCGCGACGAGGAGAGCTGCCAGGTGATTCCGCACCCTCATGCAGGGGCACGTGGGACCCCTGGCCCACAATGCCCAGACCGTGCGCCACAGGAGGTGGTGGAGCCAGCACCTCAAGAACTAGCACCACAAGCGCAGGGGCACCTGCGATCATGAGCGTGGCTGGGTGTCGCGCCCTAGCCCCTGAGCTACGGCGCCTCGTCTGTCCCGACAAGTTTAAGCCGGACCTGCCTCCACGCTACGACGGCACCACCGACCCCACGGAGTTCCTCCAACTCTACGAGCTGAGCATCGAGGCGTCCAACGGCACCGAGCAGGTCATGGCGAACTGGTTCCCCATGGCTCTGAAGGACGGCGCGCGCTCCTGGCTCCTGAACCTCCCCGTGGGATCCATCTCCTCCTGGGAAGAGCTTCGCGAGCGTTTCGTCGCCGACTTCCAAGGCACCCGCGACCGAGCCCCGGCAGCTGCTGATCTGTGCCGCGTGAGGCACTGCCGGGAGAAACCCTACAAAAGTACATCCAATACTTCAACACCATGCGCCTCTGTATCCCCAGGGTCTCGGACGAGGCCATCATCTCCGCGTTCTCCGATGGCGTCCGCGATGTCAGGATGAGGGAAGAGCTCGCCATTCACGAAGACCTGTGCATAGCCCTCGAGATGTTCAAGCTCGCGGCAAAGTGCGCCAGGGCAGAGGAAGGCTGCCTCTCCCTTCAGGAGCTACCTGAGAAGGAGGCGGACGACAAGAAGACCAAGGCCAAGGAGTCGAAGCACAAGGGACCCGCCGTGCTGGCTGCGGAGCCAGAAGTGAAGCGTGGCTGCGGCTACGATGACCTCCCCAGGGACAGCCGACCATACCGCGTCTTCCACAACGTCCACAGCCATAACACCAACGACTGTCGGGAGCTCAGGGCGATGCGCAGCGGGCGCGTCAGGCAGCGCCCTGAGCGCGACAACCGCGGCTATGGCCGTGGAGGAGGCCGAGGAGGAGGACGTTGGGACGGCAGGAACTCGCGCCTAGGGTGGCGTGAGCAGCCTCGTGAAGACCACCGGCAGGAGCAGCCACGTGACGCCCACTGGCGTGACCAGCCTCGTGAGGGTCGCCCTCAGGGCAATGGAGGCCTGCCTCCGCAGCCACTACCACCAAGGAGGAACGACGACGACCGCCGGGGAGACGGGGGAGGGGGCTTCCAGGAGCCGCGTGCAGTTGCATGCATTTTGGGAGGAGCCCATGCCCCGGCTTCCCACCGCATCTTCAAGCAGTTTGCCCGTGAGGTGAATGCGGCGCTTCCCAGGACTGAGGCCGTGCGCAACCTCAGGTGGACCAAGCAAGTCATCGCCTTCGACTCCAAGGACCAGCTCAAGTGCACTGCGGCCCCAGGCGCCCTCCCGATGTTCTGCACCCCAACCATCAGCAATGTCCTCATGACCAAGACCCTCATCGACGGCGGAGCAGGGATCAACGTCCTCTCCGTCCAGACCTTCGAGACGCTCCAGGTTCCCTATGATCAGCTCCACCCGACCAAGCCATTCTACGGAGTCACCGACGGCTCCACACTCCCGATGGGGCAGGTCCGCCTCCCCGTCATCTTTAGCGACCGCGACAACTACCACACAGAGCTCATCGACTTCGACGTCGCCAACATCCACCTCCCGTACAACGCCATCCTAGGGTATCCTGCCCTCGCCAAGTTCATGGTGGCGACCCATCACAGCTACAACGTCCTCAAGATGCCCGGGAGCGGCCGAGTCATCACGATCGCCTCCGACGAGAAGGAAGCGGTGCGTTCCCTGGAGCGTGCCTACCAGACCGCGGCGGTCGAGTGCTCTGATGAGGATGGAGCCGTCCTCGACCTGCAGATCGCCCCCAAGAAGAAGAAGAACCTTCCCGTCAACGGACCTCAGGACGCAGGGGCTCCCGACAGCCTGGCCTTAGGACTCGCGCTTGCTGACGAGGCGCCCTCGACCCTCGCATAGGGAGGCATGCTCAACGCCCCTCTCGTGACGGGCTTGGGGGCTTTCCTCTGGAGTGTCCCCGAGCTGACCCGTGCCTTGAGGGAGGTGTTCGAGCACCACCTGCAAGCGTATCTTCATGCGCATTTTTGTGAGCCCAGCATGAGCCGTTCAGCGCTGGGGGCTCAGGACTTCATCGACCAAGTTATAGAGGAACTTCAGTACGCAAGACTCATCCGTGGTGGGCGTAACCGCACAACCCCAAGTTCACCTGCTCGCAGCCCAAGCGACTGCTTTCGTGTTTGCGTCGACATCGCGGGTCTCAACCGAGCCGCTTCTCAGGAGCCCTTCTGGCCGACGGCGGTCGGTCGGAGGAGGGCCCTCCCCTGCAGCTACGTCCGCGTACTCTTCGGCTTCTGCAACGCAGCTGCCACGTTCCAGCATCTCGTCCAACGGGCCTTGGGGGCTCGGGAGGCTCAGTGGCAGGCTGTCCGGATGGAGCGAGAGCCGGACCCACGCGGTCACTAAGAGCCTCCGTAGCCCCTGGGCCTCAGGAGCCCGACGATCCTCGGGAGCGACCCGCACAGCTTGCGTCTTTAGCTACCACAACTCTCCTTCGACAAGTATCAGGTGACACTTCACGTATCCAAACGAGGGCGCCTCTCGGGCTGCATCATCCTCGGACCGCTGGAGGCTGATCTCCCGCGGTTATCTCACTTTTTACATGATCAAGGCCAGATGTTTCTTTCCATTTGCATTATCTAAATGCTCGGCGTCCTCACCGCCACTAAGGTCATGAGCCCTTGTGAGCCCACTCGCGACCGCCCCACGATTAAGGACTGGCACGACGTCTGTGCTCGGGTCCGTCCCTGCAGCGTCGATAAACCCAAGGGTTGAGCTCTGTCTCGCGAGCCATTCCCGTGATGTCACCTCCTATGGTCCTTGGTGCCTTGTTCTCGCATGGGCTAATCATGGATGGGTAAGTAGGGGCCCGTGGCAGGTGCCTCGCTCACGCGGGAACCGCGCGCCGGCTGTTTTTCTTTTGGATCATGGCATGAGAAGACTGGGCACGACGTCTGTGCTCGGGTCCGTCCCTGCAGCGTCGACAAATCCAGTGGCTGAGCTCTGTCTCGCGAGTCATTCCCGTGATGTCATCTCTTAGGGTCGCTGGTGCTGCGGCCTTCTCATGCGATATCCCCTAGAGATGCACTCGACGCAGGTCGACACAACACCTCTCTTTTCACATTTTGCAGAAGAAGACTCAGGCGCAACCCGCCTCAGGGTAGGGTCTCGTGAGTGATGCGTAAGCTCACGAGAACTTCCTCAGAGTCGTTCAACTTTTCCTGAGGAGGGCCCATATACACCTTGGCTGTCCTACCGTGCAAGCCACGTGTCAGGACGGGGTTGTACACGCCCCGAAGTCTCTCCTGGTGGGAGGCTCCCTCCCACGGTCTAGTGGAAGTACCAAGCTCCGCGCTGGCAGATCCAACCGAGGAGCGGTTATGCCCATGAACCAGTGGAAGCACCAAGCTCCGCGCTGGCCGCTACGACCGAGGCGCGGTTATGCCCACACTCCGCGCAAGTGTGGTAGCTCTATGCTCCGTGCTAGTTATAAACAACTGAGGGTGGCCCCCAGTGGTCGCACCAACCTCAGGGAGCTTTTCAGCTCACGACGCTCACAGCTTCTCCTTGGATGGGTGTTGCGAGGGGGGCTAGGCACGGGGGCTATGCTCAGGTCACACCTGGCAGACGCCACCCTACCAGGGGCCCAGACACCTGGCGTTCTCGTGCCCCCATCCCAGGCGAAGGCTCATGGGCAAGGTATGGTGCTCGTTCTCCTTCATGAGAGTCGTTCGTATGTCAAGGGGGGCCCTGGGCATCGCGACTCAAGGGCCTAACTGGCCACGTAGCCCCTCATCCCTTGAGTCTAGTTATGACGATAACCCTGGTCATCCGGAGGGCTCAATGGCGATCGAGGTATGCGCGGGGTTGGGCCCTGCCGACGCAGAGCGAAAACGGGATCCCTTGAACGTCAAGGGGGACCCTTGGGAATCGCGACCCAAGGGCCTCACTAGCCACGTAGCCCCTCATCCCTTGAGTCTAGTTACTACGGTAACCCTGATTATCCGGAGGGCTCAATGGCGAGTCTAGTAACTACGGTAACCCCGGTCATCCAGAGGGCTCAATGGCGGTCGAGGCATGCGCGGGGTTGGGCCCTGCCGATGCAGAGCACCTAAGCAAACATGAAAGGAAGCAAGCATGGAAATCATCTAGCTATTACAATAATGCCAAGTTTTTCAAATTCAAGCAAAGTTCTTACGCCCCCTCGAGGAACTCACACTTCTCTCACTAAACAGGAACGGACTAGGCATCGCCGAGCGCAGCATCACCGGTCTTCTCCCCCTCGGCTGCGGTAAAAGTAGCCTGGAGGAACGCCTCCACCAGCGACGTGACCTTCACCCTCAGGGCCTTGGCAGCCGCGTTCTCCATGACTTCGGTCACGGGCTCGGACAGCGAGGCCAGGTCAAAGGTGGAGTCGCGAAGACTTAGGTGGCTGCACACATGCGTCAGGACCAAGGTAAGCCGCATACGGCTCTCGACGTCGGCTAACTGGCCAATCGCGGCCACAACATCGCGCAGGGACTCCACGAGCGCTACAAGGAGCTCGGCGGGGCCTCCCTCCAGGGCAGCCAGCGGTTCCTTGAACCCTTCCCCGTAAGCGGCATGCAGCGCCGTGCAGGCCTCAAGGTCAAAGGCGTCAAGGGCCTCAGGACTCACCGTTGCCGAAGCGACAAGGGCTTCCTCCTTGTCGCGAGCGGCTTGGGTCGCCCTGGCCTGCTCAACTTCAACCTTCAGCTTCTTTAGGGCCGCGCAGTCAGCAAGCTGCTCCTGTCGCAGCCGGGACGTCTCAGTCTTCTGCGCCTCGAGCTCCTTCCCCAACTTCTCGAGCTCTTGGGCGCGCCCGGTGCCTTCCTCGCGGAGAGCCCCGAGCTCGCGGCATCAAGAGCCAGTGTGGCCGCCGCAGCTTCCTCTCGACCCTTGGCAGCAACCGCCAAGGCCTGATCCCAGGAGGTCCGTGCAGATTCGTCTGCCAGAAGTCACCCGTGGATCAGCCCCAGACGCCCTTCTATTAGGTGGCCGTTACCATCTTGCAGATCGGCGCGAAGACGACCCAGCGCGGCGGAGGCAGCCTCCAAGGCCTCAGGACCAGGCTGTGCCAGCTGACGCACGGGCACTGATAAGGACTCGGGGGCTCCAGCCTCCCTCGCCAGAGCAGTCGGAGCAGAAGCGGCCGCAACCTCGCCGGAGGCGGGGACGTCCTCGAGCGAAACCATTGCCGCACGCTCGGTGGCCCGAGCGACCGGGGAACCCAGCGCCATGGCATCCTTCCCCAGAGTCGCGTCGGTAGCCGGAGGAGCAGGGCACCGCAGTGTGACCTCCCTCCTCACCTTCTTCATCACACCTCCCAGGCTGCTGTGTCAGGGGAAGTGCATCAGGGACACTGCAACTAAGGATGAGCGAGAATTTGCGCACTTACTCGTAGGAGGCAAGGCGCGCCCTCCTCTTCGCCAGCAGGTCAGCCGCAGCCGCTGGCGCGCCAATAGCCCGGGCCTGGGCGAGGCGTGCGGCCACAGTCCTGGGCGCGGCCACGGTCACCAGGTTCGCTGGCATGGTACTCTTTGGCGGAGTCGCCACCTTGCTTCCCCCGGACGCAGCGCGTCCAGATCGACGTGGAGTGGTCATTTGGGGCCGTCCGGCGGCACCTGCACCTGGCGTCATTACTCCGGCGAGTGCCTCGGAGGAGTCCCCCGCGTTGTCCAGGGTATCCTCCAAACTCCCCTCATCACTCTTGGCAGCGCCAGAAGACACGTCGAACGTGGGTGGAGCGCTCGCGGGCGCACCAAAATCCGGCATGGCCATCAACAGCTCGGCCTTGTCAGGGTGGCTGTACAACGGCAGGTAGGCCCCAAGGAGATCCTCTGGGACCATTCCGAGGAGATTTCTTGAGATGAAGTCCAGATCGTCCTCGGCCACCACCCCTGGGTGTAGTCGGAGCCTGTTGTCATCTCCCATCAGCTCCCACATGGGGCGCGAGTGAGCCTGCAGCGGAGCCAGATGCTGCCTCAAGAACGCCTTTACAATCTGGCCCCCTTCGAGCCTCGAGCTCAGGTCGGCCTCAATCTTTCCCAGGACAGGCCCGACAAGGGGGTCGATGAGTTTCGCATGGCTCCAGCCAGCGAGCTAGCCCTGGCGGGCAGTAGGTAGCGCCAGCAGAGGATGGACGCGCTGGGCGTCCAAGTAGACCCACCTCTTCCGGTGGGACTCTATCTTCTTCCCGACCATCATCAGTCGACAGCCCTGGCATTGGAAGAAGAAGGAAATGCAGCCCGAGCATGGGCCATCGTCATACCGGCGCATGGAGAAGAAGTGGCGGAAGAGGGCGACGGTTGGCCTCACCCCCATGAGCGCCTCACAGTAAAAGGTGAAGAGCGATAGGACGAAGATGGAGCGAGGCTGGATGTGGAGAGCGTGCACCTGGTAATGTTCCAGGATGGCGTAGAAGAACTTGGAGAAGGGTGGCACGAGCCCCACGGAGATGTTGTGGAGGAAGAAGGGGTAGCATGACTTCGACAAGGTCCGCGCCATGGTGGATCCGGCCCAGATCCGCGTCGGGCCGTGTTCATTGTGGGTGCTCGACAGGAAGGGTTGGACCTCTGAGTAGTCCTCCTCCCTGGTAATGGAGGACTCCTCAAGCGCCGCATCAAGGGAAGACGCAGATCCAGACGCCGGCACGGCACCCTTGTTCCTCTTTGCCATGGTCAAGGGAGCCGAAGGACGCAGACAGGCAGGAGGCGTAAGGGGAAGAAATCCGTGCAGGAAGGAAAGAGGGCGATAACTCCCCAGCAGAGAAGGCCCCCTTTTGTCAAGATGCACGGTTGCCGAGACGACGTGGGGAGCCGGGTCGCTCGCGTCCCATCCAACCGTCATGCGCCAGCCTGACCCGCAACCTTTTTGGGGCCCGCGGTGCTTTGTCCTCGACTAAGGCTTCGCCCTGAAGCCAACTCCGCGCGCACCTTGGTCTTGGGGGCTACTGTTGGCATCCTGGGAACCAGGGTACCCAGACTTGCCTGTCTGCGGGCCGGGACGCGCTCCTGCAAGCGGCCTGGTACGTCCCAGCTGATCGACCAGCTGTCCGAGACCCTCGTTAGGGGGCAAAGCCTCGCGAGGAGAATGACGTTAAGACCTCCTCGGGAGCGGCCTCAGCAAGGCGCTCCGGAGGGGCGGAGAATCCAAGGCTGAGCCTGCCTCAGGAGGAGGCAGTGATGTTAGCAGTGACGCACCACGCCAGCGGGTGCCAGCGTCCGGCGCAGTTGCCATTTCGGTGCAAAGGGGACAGCGCAGTCGTTGGTTCCCGAGGAGCGGGGCAAAGGTTTCCTCTTTGGTGCAACAAGACCAAAGACCGCAATGACAACAAGGGGGATGTCACCGTCGAGCCCACCACCGTGTCACCGCCTGATTGTTTTGCAGGCAAACACCGATTTTGTCAGGATAAGAACGTCCTTGTGTTCCCGCTCACAAATGGCCGTTGTGGGATCCTTTCCCGCCTAAACATTTCGGGGGAATAGGACCGTGGCCGCCTATATAAGTAGCCAGGACTCCCACTGCAAAGGGACGGACTGATACAATCTGCCACCACACAAGGACACAAGAACACTAGCCTCCTGACCCTCCTGAGCTCACCTCCTGAGCCCAGGAATCATTGTACTAGCTCGTATCCCAGCTCGCCCGAGGCTAATCCGCCAAAGCAGGAAGTAGGGTCTTACACCACACGGTGGCCCGAACCTGGATAAACTCATGTGTTTTTTTTTCGTGGTTTGCTTGAATCCTTCCACCGCGACGAGAGCAAAGCGCTAGATAGACGAGAGTGGGGGAGATCTTCGTTCACACCCCTGTGTTCGAACTTAACGGGTTTTACGGAGCCCTGAATCCGACAGGCCCGAGTGCCATGATTTCAGATCTGAACCTATTATGTTTTCATGAATATATGTGAGTTCTTGATCCTATCTTGCAAGTCAATAGTCACCTACTATGTGTTATGATCCGGCAACCCCGAAGTGACAATAATCGGGACCACTCTCTGTGATGACCGTAGTTTGAGGAGTTCATGTATTCACTAAGTGTTAATGCTTTGGTCCGGTACTCTATTAAAAGGAGGACTTAATATCCCTTAGTTTCCAATAGACCCCGCCGCCACGGGAGGGTAGGATAAAAGATGGCATGCAAGTTCTTTTCCATAAGCACGTATGACTATATTCGGAATACATGCCTACATTACATTGATGATCTGGAGCTAATTCTGTGTCACCCTATGTTATAACTGTTGCGTGAGCAATCACATCTGACATAATTATCCATCACTGATCGATTGCCTACGAGCTTTTCACATATTGATCTTTGCTTAGTTACTTTTTCGTTGCCACTGTTACGATTGCTACCAAAACTGCTACTGTTACTTTTGCCACCGTTACCGTTACTTCCATACTACTTTGCTACTAAATACTTTGGTGCAGATATGAAGTCTTTCAGGTGTGGTTGAATTGACAGCTCAACTGCTAATACTTGAGAATATTCTTTGGCTCCCCTTGTGCTGAATCAATAAATTTGGGTTGAATACTATATCCTCAAAAACTGTTGCGAGTTCCCTATACTTGTGGGTTATCACCTGCCTACCTACCCCTCCCCGACCCTTCTAGTGCTGCCAGGGAGACGTCTCGCGACCCACTGCACGTCTACGCACTCTCCCTGGACCACCCCTCCTCTATTTTTTTCGCGCGCACCCACCGAGCGTAGCAGTCACCGTCGCTCGCGACCACCGCAGCGACCACCTCCGCATCGACCTCTAGACCTGTCCAGGAGCTCCGCAACGACTTCCCCAACTTCTTCGCCGAGCCATGCATGGTCGGGGACCCTGCTTCGTCATCAATGCCGTCGTCTTCAACCTTCGGTCTCGGAGATCGCACGCAATGCCACGTCACCATCTGGCGTCCCCCAAGCACTCTTAGCTTCTCGGCAACCTCTCTATGAGATTCCACTTCGAGCCCCTCCTTTCCTCATGTGGGTCGCACACCATAGCTATCATGTTCACCGAGGCCGACACCTCACTGCCGCCGGCCATGTCACCGCCGTCGTTCCAGTCATCTGGGCTCTCCTCCGAGCATGTCATCATGCTCATCACGCTCCCAGAAGCCCGAAACACCCAGCCTCTCGTCCCTCCGTGCCTTGCAGCACCGATTCCGTCCTTCTTCGAATTTCGGCCGCCGCACAAGTCATAACCGCCGTTGTTGTGGTCCACCCCGACACGAGCAGAGGGCACCGTTGGACGCGCATGAAGCTGAGCTACACGTAAGGCCAAACCTCCTCGATTTGGTCTACTTTGGATGATTCCCAAGCCTCTGCCGCGTTTGTCGTCACCGGCGTCGAGCCACCGGCAAGTTTAAGCCAGTTGACCAGGGGTTTGACCTCCCCTGGGTCAATGAAAGGTGGGGCCAGCCCCTATTTAATCAGTTTAGTTTAACTCTTCAACTTAATTAGTCACTGTGAGACTGACACGCGGGACCCACTGGTCAGTTTGACTTGGGCTGCCCCGTTGACCTGCTGATGCCAGCATGATGACATGCTGATACAGTAACTCTTTTCTAGATTTTGTTTTTAATTCTAAATAACCAGGAAAATCCAGAAAATGGTGTAAACTTCAAAAATTTCATAGAAATTCAAACATAACTCCAAATGAATTAAGTTATATATGAAAAATTATCAGAATAATACAATCTATCCATTAGTACTATTTTCATGTATGACAAAGCAACTTAACCTTGCTATACAGATCAAAACATGTTAATGCACTTTGGAAATTCATAGTTTGAATTTGAATTTGAACCCTTGGTTCAAATAGACTCAAACCCCCTGGTTTTAGTTACATTAGCAATACACTCATTCTGCCATGACATGACCATGCATCATATTATTCCCCCTCAGTAGATGTTGTTCCGACGATGAGTTCGATGACACCGATGAAGAGCTATACTATCTTAAGAAGTGCCAGGCAAGCAATTCCCCTTGAGCATTCCGATACAATCCGACTCTCTCGCTCTTGCTCTCTTTACTGGATTAGGATAACAATGATTCAACTACCTTTTTCTGTGGTAGTTGAACCCCCTTTTTCCTGTGCATGACCTGAAATTGCCACAGTAAATAGTTGAAAAACACTAGCAAGAGTAGGAGTTTTTTGAGCCATGATGTGCCTACTCATTCATGCTTGCTTGTTATTCCTGCTATGCTTAGAGTTGTGTCAGGTCTAATTCATCTGGGATGGATCAGAATGGTTGTGAACATGTCCTACTGTTGAGAGCTAAGTGTGTGAACACGTTTTGGTAAAGGTAGCGATGAGAGGCCATGTACGAGTACATGGTGGTTGTCTCATTGGGACCGTCCTCAGGAACTGAGTTCTGTGGGTGTGATCCAAGACAGTTACTACCACACATTGGGCTTCGGGCACTCCAAGCTCTCTCTACTTATTAATCACCTTAATCTATATCCAGGAGTTGCAACTAGTTTCTGGTGTTTGTAGGATATGTGTTGGAGGTCGTGCGCAGCACTGACCCTAGGGGTGGGCTATGATGCGGTAGATACACCGTGGCCCGGTGTACCAAGTCACCCGTTTGGTGGGCTTGGGAACCCTGTACACATCGTTTGGGGCCGTAGTGGAAACCTCAGCCGGACATCCTTGAGATGGAACTCAAATAGGCGATAAACATGGACTAGATTCTTGTGTAGTTAGTCAGGTCGTGGCCGACACCCTCGCCGGGCTTCCGCTTGAAGGTTGCCGAGTACATGTCGTGTAAATGACGATAAGTGGTGAGAGCGTGTGTGAAGAAGTACACCCCTGCAGGGTTAATGATCTATTCAAATAGCCACGTCCGCGAATATGGACTACTTGGAACACTTACATTGTTCATAGACAAGTGGCAGTGGATACTCTAAAATGCGCAAGATAAACGTGAGTGTAGGGAGACGGGAGCGGATACATAGTGGTGTATTGTTATATAGTGAACATGTGGACTCGTGTGTGCCACCTCAGAAGAGTTACCAGTAATCGTAGTACAGGATGGACACAGAGTCAAAGCTGACTTGCCGTAGTTAAACTCCACTACCCCTTTGTTTATACTGATGCATATGTAGATAGTTATGATGTAAGTTTTGCTGGGTACATTTGTACTCATGTTTGCTTAATTTATGTTTTCAGAGAGACTTCAGTCTCACTAGTAGCTCCGCGTGGACTTTAATGTTTAGCTTATTACCTCAGCTATGATCTTGTACCCTTGGGATGGTCTTGTAGATAGTCAGCCTTTATAGCCTTCTTCCTTTTCATATGTCTGTATCCAGACATGTTTATGCTTCTGTTGCTTGTATGACTTTGTATGTTGGGTCATGAGACCCACTACTTGTAATAAACGCTATGATGGCTCTTCTGGGCCTTTATGTATATGAGTTGTTAAGTTATGTTGTGATGACATGTTGTACATCGCATACTTGCATGTTATGCGTACGTGTAACATGGATTGGTATGTATGGGATTCGACACCTAGTTGTTTATCCTTGGTAGCCTATATTATGGGGAAATGCCTGCTAGTGCTTCCACTGAGCTTTGGTAACTTGCTACTACTACGGAACATATCGATTGATCGGCATGTGTCTAGCCTTGCTCCCGTATCGCTCCCTTATGGGGAAATGTCACGCGGTGTTTCATAGGAGCCTTGTAGGTTGCTACGACTCAGTTACATGCGCTGCTGACCAACATGTGCACTAATGGGTCATGTGTGCCTGTCGTTGTGATTTAGCGCCACTTTGGGTTTACGACTAGTCATGTCGGCCCGGGTTCTTTTTCATATGGATGCTAGTGATACTATCATATACGTGAGCCAAAATGCGCAAACGGTCTCGGGCCGGGTAAGGTGTCACCCGTGGGGATACCGTGCGTGAGGCCGCAAAGTGATATGATGTGTTACATGCTAGATCGGTGTGACTTAGGATCGGGGTCTCGACAACTTTGGTATCAGAGCCTGACTGCATGTAGGATTACCAAGCCAAATTGGACGAAGTTGAGTCTAGAAATTCTTTAGTTATATAACGGAATTGACTGTGGAAGGGAATGTAATGCTCTTTTTACTCCTTTACCTTATGACCTCCTGATCTGAGTCACCCTGTTCTTTCCTACGAGGATTAAGAATTAGGCTTGTCGTCAATCTATCAGGATCACGTTAATGGTGATTCAACTCTCAATTTTGCTTCAAATACTTTAGTGTGTTAAATAGATGGTGTCAAAACCTTTACATTATGATGTTGAGTGATTATTCTACCTTTTTGCATGAATCTCAAAATATTTTTGAGCATTTATAGCGGTTATGTTGTCCGAGTTGTCCCAGGTTTCTAAACAATCTGATGCATTTGCAAATCTTCCTCCCTGTTCTCGATATCCTTTTGGGCCAGACCAAGCACACTACTACCTCTTGAGCACGCGTTGGTTTTCCCTTGAAGAGGAAATGGTGATGCAGCAAAGTAGTGTAAGTATTCCCTCAGTTTTTTAGAACCAAGGTATCAATCTAGTAGGAGACTACACGCAAATCCCTAATACCTACACAAACAATTAAGAACCTTGCAACCAATGCGATAAAGGGGTTGTCAATCCCTTCACGGCAACTTGCAAAAGTGAGATCAGATAAAGATAATAAGATAAATATTTTTGGTATTTTTGTTGTATAGATTGAAAAGTAAAGATTGCAAAATAAACTACGATAAAAATAGCTAGTTGACGGGAGATTAATATGATGGAAAATAGACCCGGGGGCCATAGGTTTCACTAGTGGCTTCTCTCAAGATAGCATATTTTACGATGCGTGAACAAATTACTGCCAAGAAATTGATAGAAAAGCGCATAGTTATGAGAATATCTAGGCATGATCATGTATATAGGCATCACGTCCGTGACAAGTAGATCGAAACGATTCTGCATCTATTACTATTACTCCACACATCGACCGTTATCCAGCATGCATCTAGAATATTAAGTTCATAAGAACAAAGTAACGCATTAAGCAAGATGACATGATGTAGAGGAATAAACTCAAGCAATATGATATAAACCCCATCTTTTTATCCTCGATGGCAACAATACAATACGTATCGGTTACCTTTCTGTCACTGGGATCAAACACCGCAAGATTGAGCCCAAAGCTAAGCACTTCTCCCATTGCAAGAAAGATCAATCTAGTAGGCCAAAACAAACTGATAATTCGAAGAGACTTGCAAAGATATCAAATCATGCATAAAAGAATTCAGAGAAGAACCAAATATTGTTCATAGATAATCTTGATCATAAACCCACAATTCATCGGATCCCGAGAAACACACCACAAAAAGTATTACATCGAATAGATCTCCAAAGAGAGAGAAGAAGCCATCTAGCTAATAACTATGGACCCGAAGGTTTGTGGTAAACTACTCACACATCATCGGAGAGGCTATGGTGTTGATGTAGAAGCCCTCCGTGATCGATTCCCCCTCTGGCGGAGTGCCGAAAAAGGCCCCAAGATGGGTTGTCATGGGTACAAAAGGTTGCAGCTATGGAAATAGGGTTTCGTGGTGCTCCTCGATGTTTTCAGGGTATATAAGTATAAATATGCGAAAGAAGTAGGTCGGTGGAGCTACGAGGGGCCCACGAGGGTGGGGGCGCGCCTACCCCCCTGGGCGCGCCCTCCTGCCTCTTGGCCGCCTCGTTGCTTCCTTGATGTCCACTCCAAGCTCCTGGATTGCGTTTGTTCCAAAAATTATCCTCGCGAAGGTTTCATTCCGTTTGGATTCCGTTTGATATTCCTTTTCTACGAAACATTGAAATAGGCAAAAATAAAACATCAATTTGCACTAGGCCTTTGGTTAGTAGGTTAGTCCCAAAAATAATATAAAAGTGCATATTAAAGCCCATTAAAGATCCAAAACAGATAATATAATAGCATGGAACAATAAAAAATTATATATACGCTCGAGACGTATCAAGCACCCCCAAGCTTAATTCCTGCTCTTCCTAGAGTAGGTAAATGATAAAAACAGAATTTTTGATGTGGAAAGCTACCTAACATAATTTTCCATGTAATTTTCTTTATTGTGGCATGAATGTTCAGATCCGAAAGATTCAAGACAAAAGTTTAATATTGACATAAGAATAATAATACTTCAAGCATACTAACAAAGCAATTATGTCTTCTCAAAATAACATGGCCAAAGAAAGTTCATCCCTACAAAATCATATAGTTTGGCTATGCTCCATCTTTGTCACACAAAATACCCAAATCATGCACAACCCCAGTTTCAGCCAAGCAATTGTTTCATACTTTAATTTTTTCAAACTAATTCAACTTTGACGCAATACATGAGCATGAGCCATGTACATATCACTATATGTGGAATAGAATGGTGGTTGTGGAGAAGACAAAAAAGAGGAAGATGGTCTCACATCAACTAGGCGTATCAATGGGCTATGGAGATGCCCATCAATAGATATCAATGTGAGTGAGTAGGGATTGCCATGCAACCGATGCACTTGAGCTATAAATGTATAAAATCTCAACAAAGAAATTAAGTGGGTGTGCATCCAACTTGCTTGCTCACGAAGACCTAGGGCATTTGAGGAAGCCCATTGTTGGAATATACAAGCCAAGTTCTATAATGAAAAATTCCCCACTAGTATATGAAAGTGACAAAATAAGAGACTCTCTATCATAAAGATCATGGTGCTACTTTGAAGCACAAGTGTGGAAAAAAGATAGTAGCATTGTCCCCTATTTCTTTTTTTTCTTTTTTTGGGCCTTCCTTTTTTTATTTGGCCTTTCTCTTTTCCTTATTTGGCCTTTCCTTTTTTGCCTTTTTTTTCAGGACAATGCTCTAATAATGATGATCATCACACTTCTATTTAATTACAACAAAAAGATTACAACTCGATACTAGAACAAAATATGACTCTATATGGATGCCTCCGGCGGTGTACCGGAATAGGCAATGAATCAAGACTGACATGTATGAAAAATCATGCATGGTGGCCTTGCCACAAATACGATGTCAACTACATGATCATGCAAGGCAATATGACAATGATGAAACGTGTCATAATTAACGGAATAGTGGAAAGTTGCATGGCAATATATCTCAGAATGGCTATGGAAATGCCATAATAGGTAGGTATGGTGGCTGTTTTGAGGAAGATATATGGTGGGTTTATGGTACCGGTGAAAGTTGCGCGGTACTAGAGAGGCTAGCAATGGTGGAAGGGTGATAGTGCGTATAATCCATGGACTCAACATTAGTCATAAAGAACTCACATACTTATTGAAAAAATCTACAAGTCACCGAAACAAAGTACTACACACATTATCCTAGGGGAAGGATTGGTAGGAGTTAACCATGGCGCGATCCCGACCTCCACACAAATGATGACAATCAAAGAAATACCTGTTCAAATTTGTCACACAACGGTTAACATACGTGCATGCTACGGGACTTGCAAACCTCAACACAAGTATTTCTCAAATTCACAACTACTCTACTAGCATGACACTAATAACACCATCCTCATATCTCAAAACGATCATCAAGTATCAAACTTCTCATAGTATTCAATGCACTTTATATGAAAGTTTTTATTATACCCATCATATTAGGACTGATTTTATAGCCAAAGCAAATTACCATGCTGTTCTAAAGGACTCTCATAATAATATAAGTGAAGCATGAGAGATCAATAATTTCTACTCCCTTCGTTCCTAAATATTTGTCTTTCTAGGGATTTCAACAAGTGACTACATACAATGGAAAATGAGTGAATCTACACTCTAACATATGTCTACATACATCCGTATGTAGTAGTCCATTCGAAATGTCTAGAAAGACAAATATTTTGGAACGGAGGGAGTATAAAATAAAACCACAACCGTGCTTTTAAAAGATATAAGTGAATCACTAGAGCAAAATTATCTAGCTCAAAAGATATAAGTGAAGCATATAGAGTATTCTAATAAATTCCGATTCATGTGTGTCTCTCCCAAAAGGTGTGTACAGAAAGGATGATTGTGGTAAACTAAAAAATCAAATACTCAAATCATACAAGACGCTCCAAGCAGAACACATATCATGTGGTGATTAAAAATATAGCCTCAAGTAAAGTTACCGATGGACGGAGACGAAAGAGGGGATGCTTTCCAGGGCATCCCCAAGCTTAGGCTTTTGTTATCCTTGAATTTTACCTTGGGGTCCCTTAGGCATCCCCAAGCTTAGGATCTTGCCACTCCTTATTCCAAAATCCATCAAATCTTTACCCAAAAACTTGAAAACTTCACAGCGCAAAACTCAACAGAAAATCTCATGAGCTCCGTTAGTATAAGAAAACAAACCACCACTTTAAGGTACTGTAATGAACTCATTCTTTATTTATATTGGTGTTAAACCTACTGTATTCTAACTTCTCTATGGTTCATACCCCCCGATACTAGCCATAGATTCATCAAAATAAGCAAACAACACACGAAAAACAGAATCTGTCAAAAACAGAACAGTCTAGCAATCTGTAACTTTTGAATACTTATGTAACTCAAAAAATTCGGAAATAAATTGGTGGACCTGAGGAATTTATCTACTAATCATCTGCAAAAAGAATCAACTTAAAAACACTCTCCAGTAAAAAATGGCAGCTAATCTCGTGAGCGCAAAAGTTTCTGTTTTTTTACAGCAAGATCGCAAAGACTTCACCCATGTCTTCCCAAAGGTTCTACTTGGCACAAACACTAAATAAAACATAAAACCACATCTAAACAGAACCTACATGAATTATTTATTACTAAACAGAAGCAAAAGCAAATAAAATAAAATGTGGTTGCCTCCCAACAAGCTCTTTCTTTATAGCCATTAAGATAGGCTTGAGAATTCAATGACGCTCACATGAAAGACAATACTTGAAACAAAAAGAGCATCATATAGCATGTGAAAATTACATCTAATTCTAACATACTTCCTATGCATAGGAATTTTATAGGAAAACAAATCAAGACAAGCAATATCTAGCATATGCAAGGAAGAAAAAAGAGACAATAGCAATCTCAACGTAACGAGAGGTAATTTAGTAACATGAAAATTTCTACAACCGTATTTTCCTCTCTCATAATAATTGCATGTAGGATCATAAGAAAATTCAACAATATAGCTATCACATAACATATTCTCAACACGATCCACATGCATACGAAGTTGACACTCTTCCAAAATAGTGGGATAGACATTAACTAAAATCATGACCTCTCCAAACCCACCTTTATCAAAAATTTCATAAGATTGAACATTCTCAAAACATGTGGGATCTAAAGTTGACACTCTTCCAAACCCACTTTCAATATTATTGCAAACATTATTATCAATCTCGTATTCATCATGGGGCTTAAATAAGTTTTCAAGATTGTAAAAAGCATCACCCCAATCATGATCATTGCAACAAGTAGTGGGCATAGCAAAATAAGCATCCCCAAGCTAAGGGTTTTGCATATCATTAGCACAATTGACATTAATAGAATTTATAATAACATCATTGCAATCATGCTTTTCATTCAAGGAGCTATCGTGAATCACTTTATAATCTTCTTCTTTCAACACTTCATCACAAATTTCAGATTCATGAATTTCAAGCAAAACCTCATAATGATGATCTAGTGCACTAAAGTCACTAGCAATTGGGTCATCATAATTCGATCTTTCAAAAAAATTAGCAAGTGGATGAGGATCCATATCAAGAAATTTTTAGCAAGCAAAGATGCAAGCAAAAAGAAGGCACATAGCAACAGGAGCAAACATAAGATCGAGCGAGAAAAAGGCAAATGAAAAGTAGGCAAATATTTTTGTGTTTTTCTGAAAATGTTTTAGAAGTGGGGGAGAGGAAAACGAGAAGCGAATGGCAAATAATGTAATCCAAGGGAGAAGAGTTTGTGATGGGTACTTGGTATATCTTGACTTGTGCGCAGATCTCCCCAGCAACGGCGCCAGAAATCGACAAGTTGACGGGAGATCAAATCTTGACTTGACTTGGTGTAAATCTCCCCGGCAACGGTGCTAGAAATCCTTCTTGCTACCTCTTGAGCATGCGTTGGTTTTCCCTTGAAGAGCAAAGGGTGATGCAGCAAAGTAGCGTAAGTATTTCCCTCAGTTTTTGAGAACCAATGTATCAATCCAGTAGGAGACTACACGCAAATCCCTATTACCTGCACAAACAGTTAAGAACCTTGCAACCAACGCGATAAAGGGGTTGTCAATCCCGTCATGGCCACTTGCAAAAGTGAGATCTGATAAAGATAATAAGATAAATATTTTTGATATTTTTGTTGTATAGATTGAAAAGTAAAGATTGCAAAATAAACTACGATAAAAATAGCTAGTTGACGGGAGATTAATATGATGGAAAATAGACATGGGGGCCATAGGTTTCACTAGTGGCTTCTCTCAAGATAGCATATTTTACAGTGGGTGAACAAATTACTACCGAGCAATTGATAGAAAAGCGCATAGTTATGGGAATATCTAGGCATGATCATGTATATAGGCATCACGTCCGTGACAAGTAGACCGAAACGATTCTGCATCTACTACTATTACTCCACACATCGACCGCTATCCAGCATGCATCTAGAGTATTAAGTTGATAAGAAAAGAGTAACGCATTAAGCAAGATGACATGATGTAGAGGGATAAACTCAAGCAATATGATATAAACCCCATCATTTTATCCTCGATGGCAACAATACAGTACATATTGGTTCCCTTTCTGTCACTTGGATCGAACACCGCAAGATGGAACCCAAAGCTAAGCACTTCTCCCATTGCAAGAAAGATCAATCTAGTAGCCCAAACCAAACTGATAATTCGAAGAGACTTGCAAAGATATGAAATCATGCATATAAGAATTCAGAGAAGAACCAAATATTGTTTATAGATAATCTTTCTCATAAACCCATAATTCATTGGATCTCGACACACACACCGCAAAAAGTATTACATCGAATAGATCTCCAAGAAGATCGAGGAGAACTTTGTATTGAGATCCAAAGAGAGAGAAGAAGCCATCTAGCTAATAACTATGGATCCGAAGGTCTGTGGTAAACTACTCACACATCATCAGAGAGGCTATGGTGTTGATGTAGAAGCCCTCCGTGATCGATTCCCCCTCCAGTGGAGCACCGAAAAAGGCCCCAAGATGAGATCTCATGGGTATAGATGGTTGCGGCGGTGGAAATAGGGTTTCGTGGTGCTCCTAGATGTTGTCAGGGTATATTAGTATATATAGGTGAAAGAAGTAGGTCGGTGGAGCTACGAGGGGCCCACGAGGGTGGGGGGCGCGCCTACCCCCTTGGGCGCGCCCTCCTGCCTCATGGCCGCCTTGTTGCTTCCTTGACGTCCACTCCAAGTCTCGTGGATTCCGTTTGTTCCAAAAACGATCCTCGTGAAGGTTTCATTTCGTTTGGATTTCGCTTGATATTCCATTTCTGCGAAACACTAAAATAGGCAAAAAAAACAACAATTTGCACTGGGCCTTTGGTTAGTAGGTTAGTCCCAAGAATAATATAAAAGTGCATATTAAATCCCATTAAACATCCAAAACAGATAATATAATAGCATGGAACAATCAAAAATTATAGATACGTTGGAGACGTATCACACGGTAATCAATGTGTTGAGGTACTCCTTTGCCTTGACATGGATGTTGAAGTTATTACGGAACTAGGATATCTTAGAGAACCACCTAGTAATCTTGCCATGTTTTGTATTCCCGGTGTGATGATTCTGGCCATCATTCTAGAAAGCATCTCGTGATGTTATTTAGTTAGTAGGTATTCCATTTCTGGGTTCTTGAACCCAAGATCCATTCTATTTACTTCGTGTTGATAGTGTTTGGTCGTTCCTTTAGGATATTAGTAGCCTTGTGATAGTCCTAGAGTTCTTTGGTATATCATTCTTCCAATACCATGAACTATCATGTCAGTTCTTTTGAACCAAAATATCACAACTAGAGTGCTCTTGATGAGTTCTCCAATCTACATAGTCAATCTGTGAGTCCTTCCTCTTCTGCATGGGTTATTTGGAAGAAATATGTTGTACATGTTTAACATGCTAATCTATGTGTCCACAACTCAGAAAATCATATGTTCCCTTGAGTTGTTCCCTTTGTAGTTATATTCCGACCTTCCTCTATCAATTGATAGCCAAGAGTATGTGTGCATTCATGTTCATCAATGCCTATTATTCCTATGGTCCATTGAGCCATTCTGTTCGGAATGATGAGGAAAAACAAACTCCAGTACCTCATCCATATCTAGGATTGAGTCAAAGTAGTTGTATTCCATAGATCAAGAAAGGCAATCCAGCTTCTAAATTTGTTCTACCTTGCAGTGTTACCCTCTTACATGTCAAGTATGTCATTGGAATTACACAACCTCCTATGAATTCTTGATATAGTGATACTTCTCGCCATCATTGTTCATTCTTCGGTTCCCATGTTGTTGTAACTGGAATGCCGACAAGTGAACTGTGTTGTGTGAAGTTAATAATCCAAGCAACCCCGTTGCATGGTAGTTAATGGACGATAATCTCATTCTTAGCGTGTTGGTTACTGAATCATCATTGTAGGATCGATCCTGCTACCTAGTCCAATTTTCCTGGTGCAACTTTCGATCAATGAGTTAGGATTGTATCGATCTCTCGCTCTTTTGATCATATCGTCTTACCCTGAAAAGCAAGATTGTTCTTGTAATGCCCAGTATGAGATTATACCTCCTACGTGTCTAGGCACGACTTAAGGTATAGGCTCATACTAGAATGATCTCAAGTATGGTATCTTTGCACGACTCATGTAAAACAGGGATGAAATTGCAAAAGAGTAGTTGGCTTACACTCGCCACGTCACACAATACATTACGTAAGCAATCATCATCCAAATAACATCACAGTCCGACTACGGACGAAGATCCAAATGAAAGATACCATAAATAAATAACACAAGGTTCGATCGCCCCTAGTACAAGCCACTACTGATCCTTTGGGTAAGACACGTAGTATCGCCCACGTTCTTCATCGAACTCCCAGTACAGCTCTGTGCCATCACCTCTGTAGTTCACCATGGTACCTGCATCTGGTGTTGTGTAGAATCTATGAGCCACGGAGGACTCAGCAATCCCGTTCCCAGGTAGCAAAACTATCTAAGCCTTGGATGAGGAACAAGGCTGTAGAACAAGGTTGTAGCTGCACTAGCACTAGCTTACGTGTTTAGAGCGAGAAGAGAAGTGCCACGAGCATCAAAGTGATCACGAAGTGATCCTGTCTAAGCACGTCAATCATAACCCCACCGTGTTCACTTCCCGAACCCCTTCGAAAAATGACCGTCACGGTTACTCATGCTGGTAGTGATTTCTGAACATGGTGTCAAGTTATCTACAACCGGATATTAACAAATTCCCATCTGCCACATAACCGCGGGCACGGCTTTCAAAAGATCAAACCCTGCAGGGGTGTCCCAACTTAGCCCATCACAAGCTCACGATCTGCGGAGTCGCAACTCCAAGGTGGGAAGACCCGAGTATTCTCAGACTCCCGTGGTCAAGATATTCCGACTAAGGTAAAACTAATCCAGCAAGACCTCCCGGCGTGCCGACACCCTGACAGTAGCCGCGCGTATCTAGTCTCAGGCCACGACCGGATAGGTCAGCCTACAGAAAAATACCAGCCCTCGGGTTCCCCCAAGGTGGCCCATGCAGTCCGCCTAGTTTGGACCAACACTCATGTGGAGCACTGGCCCGGGTTGTTGATTAAGAGCTCGGGTTTGCAACGCCCTATGCAAGTTTTAGTTGTTAGGCAAATGTAAAACCAATGTTGGTCCTTGCTGGAAAAGCTTTAGCGTTAAGCGGGTTATCGAGGGGGCCCCATAAACCCCAACCGTGTTAGGGACGCATAATCAAGGAACATAACACTGGTTTAAACGGTTCCTAGGGAGGCATGAGTGGAACAAAACACCAAGCAAGAGGCTTAGCCTTCCACCCATTACCAATATATAGATGATTTGGTTAACATATTATATAGTGTGATATCCCAACAGTAACTTCATCATGAAGCAAGAATCTTCAAATCTTCACCTGCAACTAACAATGCTATAAGAGGGGCTGAGCGAAGCTTACGTAGCCAATCAAAGGTTTGCTAGGTTGGGTGGTTAGAGAGATTCATGGCTACAATAGGAGGCCGACAATCAAACATGGGCATCGAGACAATAAGCTAAAGAGTGAGACATCTAGCAATAGGCAAAGATAGTAATGATATCTGGGTCAGGTCATCTTTCCTGTCGAGTCGTCGATGGGATCATAAGACGGCTCCTCGTACTCAACCTCGGTAGGAACCTCGTTCTCGTTCTCGGCTCCCGGCTCTACTCAACACAAGAACACAACATGGAACAAAATCAAACAAGGTGCAATGCACAATCAACATGATGCAAGTATAAGCCTATATGATGCATTTCATGGCAAGGGATGAAGCACACAAGAACAACACAAAACAACAAGTTTAAATGAGGCCGGAATCAACATATAGCAAAATCCGGTAAGTCCTCATATGCATATTTTGAAATTGGTCCAGATCTGAACAAACCTTAAGTTAAAGTTGTTAAACAGCAATTTAACATGCACCATGATGATCTACATGAAATTCTAGTCAAGTTTCATAAAAAGTTTGTTTAATTCGGAGCTACGGTCTAGAAGATATGAGCAAAACAAGACAAGCAAGGCAATGGAGCAAGATGCATCCAAACATCAAGCAAACACACTCCAAACATGTAAACAACATGATATTATGATTCAACATGCAAAATCACACAAATTTCATATAGGGCACGCTCAAAACGGAGCAACGGTTCAACACATACACACGAAACAAGATACAATGCAAAGCTGAAGTTAACAGCCACATAGCAACTTTGGAGCAAGAGATATATACGCTACAGCACCCAAACATGGAGACAAAGGGCATGGACATGAAGTAGACATGATACTTAACAAGTATGAACTTAGAACACACCCAAAAACCTACTGGAACACAATTAACCAAGCATGGCAAGTTGTAACAAAATTATCTAGACTTAGCCAAACTCTGGGAAGGCAAAAACATCATCACGATGCCGCCTTCGGAGGCACAAAACAACATGCATATCAAATCCACTAAGCATATAAAGATCATGGACATGTAGTAGACATATCCTACAGCAAACAACTCCATTGGAGCAACTCCATGGGAGGCATGGATCAATAGCAACAAGCTTCACCAAATTGATCATGCTGATAAAAACCTGACAGGCATAATTTATAGCAACTTGAGAGCAATAAATAAATAAGCTACAGCAAGCCAAATGTGCAAGTGAGGGCATGGATGGATAGAGCATAACATGGACAACAAGGAATGATCATTGGCCACTCCAAAACAAGCATGGATTGGAGTGGGGCATCACGCAAACGTAGCATCAGGTTAACAGATTCCAGACTTAGCAGTTTTTTCACTAAGTATAAAACAGTAACATTGGCATGGCATGTTTACAAGCTTGTTTAAGTCACCTCAAGGCATATCATGGAAAATGGATTGCACCACAGCAAAGACCATATGATTGTGCTTCTAAAACATATTGACATGTGACATGAGGACAAACACATCAATAGCAATGAGCATGTCAAAACAACATCTCACAACAAGTTTCAGCACTTAACAGCCACATGCACTTTTGCAACATAGATTAGCATGGCAATATGACACCTAACATGAATGCTACAGCAACCATCATGTAGAGCACTTCACAATGAACATTTTGACATATCATATGCACCATTTGGATAAACATGCACCAGGTTATCACACCTCAAACATGGCATCAAATTAACAAGTAACAGTAGTTTTTAACAAGTAGCACTCTTGCAACAGAGATTAGGGCATCTAGATGGAACAAAATGAAGAGCACTTCACCACGATCATTTTGACATATTATATGCATCATTTGGATAAGCTCACAAAAAGTAACCAGCAGTCAAAGTATGCATCAGAATGTATGAATTTCACAGACTTCGCCAAATTCTCAGAAAGCAACGAGCGCAAGTTAGTATAAGTCACCCGGGGCGAGGGATAGGGGGGAGGCTCACCTACGGGCCTCGGCCCAAGTAGAGTAGAGGAGGAAGAGGCTGGCCCGGCTGGGCTTGGAGGGTCTGGGCCCCGGGGAGGAGGAGGCCCACGCGGGGGGGGGGGAGATGGGCCGGCCCGGAGGGCGGGGCCCGGCGGTTGTTGCGGTCGCCCTCTCCCGAGAGAGCATGAGGCCGTAGTGGCAGCTCGATCTTGCTCCGGCGAGGAGGCTCCGCGGCGAGGACGGGCGCCGTAGGCCGGAGGAGGACCTCAGGCGGCGGGGACGGCCGGATCCGGGCGGTGGAGGCCGGATCCCACCGGATCTAGGGCCGGAGGAGGCGCGGAAGAGGGCGGCGGAGCGCGCAGCCGGCGGCGGAGATGGCGGCGGAGGGCGGCGGCTGAGTGTGGCGGGCGGCGGAGCGGAGGCGCGCGCGGGTGGTGGCGGCGGGGAGCTCGCGGGCTGGGCGGGCCGGCCTCGGGCTCACGGGCCTGCGGCAGCGCTGGTGGGAGGCGGCGGTGGTGAATGCCACGTGGCGCGACGGGATTGGCCGGGCGCGTCCAGGCGGAACGGACCGGCGGCGAGAGGAGGGAGGAGACTAGGGTTTGCCCGAAAATTTCGGGGGAGGGGCTAATTTATAGATTCTGGGAGCTAGGAAGGTCCAAATGGGGAGCGGTTTTCGCCCACACGTTTGTGATCCGATGACCGAGATGATGTGAGGGGTTGTGCTGGGTTAGTGGGCTGTTGTGGAGGGGGTCTTGGGCCAAAAGGAAGGGGTACTTTTAGCCCACTAGGTTAACCGTTGGAGTACCAAACGAGCTCCAAATGCGATGAAAATTGACAAGCGGCCTACACGTACCAAAACAACAATGCACGACAAGTCTCACCTCATGACGGGAATGTTACATGGTCACACACGAAAGAAGGACTCAGGGGTGCCACGGGCACGTGTGTGAGTGTCGGAACTCAAAACGGACAACGGGAAGAGACGAGTGGGACCGGGTGCAAGTGACAAAACAAATGCAATGCAATGCACATGATAACATGACATGGATGAAATGCACACACGCACGCGACAAAATGAAGAAACCCAAAATGAAAGAAGAGCCCTGAATGGAGTTGATGAAGTCAAAGTTTCATATATTGCGATAATTCGAAAGTGTTACATCTGGGCTACAAACTCTCCTCTACTACGAAAAGATCTCGTCCCGAGATCTAGGACTGGAAGAAGGAAGGATACTCGGAACAAAGGTGATCTTCTCGTTCCCACGTAGCTTCTCGGTTGGTATGGTGTGACCACTTAACTTTCAAGAACTTGATTGACTTGTTGCGAGTCTTGCGCTCAGTTTCTTCAAGAATAGCAACAGGGTGCTCATGGTAAGACAAGTCTTGTTGAAGGTCAATCTCCTTGAACGGAATGGTGTGTTCAGGTGTCTTGAAGCACTTGCGGAATTGAGACATGTGAAACACATCATGAACATTTGCAA
Source organism: Secale cereale (assembly GCA_902687465.1). Classification (NCBI taxonomy): domain Eukaryota; kingdom Viridiplantae; phylum Streptophyta; class Magnoliopsida; order Poales; family Poaceae; genus Secale; species Secale cereale. The sequence continues at coordinate 533,816,022 of LR738712.1, read as the reverse complement.
AGTTGGAGGGGAGCTCAAGTTGATAGGCTAGATCGCCTCTTTTGCCAAGAATCTTGAAAGGGCCCACATATCTAGGAGCAAGCTTTCCTTTGATACCGAATCTTTGGGTTCCTTTCATAGGAGAAACACGGAGATAGACATGATCCCCAATGTCGAAGGCCAAATCACGATGCTTGCCGTCATAGTAACTCTTTTGACGCGACTGAGCGGCTTTGAGATTCTCACGTATGACTTTGCACATTTCTTCGGCTTCTGAGATCAAATCATTGCCAAGAAGTTGACGTTCACCAGTCTCGGACCAGTTGAGAGGGGTACGGCACTTTCTGCCATAAAGGATTTCAAAAGGAGCTTTGCCAGCACTTGCTTGGAAACTGTTGTTGTAAGAGAACTCGGCAAAAGGGAGACAATCTTCCCACTTCATGCCAAAAGAGATGACACAAGCTCTGAGCATGTCTTCGAGGATCTGGTTCACTCTTTCGACTTGACCACTAGTCTGAGGGTGAAACGCAGTGCTGAAACGAATCTTAGTGCCCATGGCTGACTGAAAGGAGTCCCAGAACTTGGATGTGAACAAACTTCCACGGTCTGAGGAGATAACTTGAGGAATGCCAGGTAACGACACAATTCTAGAAGTGTACAACTCTGCCAGCTGAGCTGCATTGATGGATTCTTTGACGGGAAGGAAGTGAGCTACTTTGGTTAGCTTGTCAATGACTACAAAGATAGCATCATTCCCCTTCTTGGACTTGGGAAACCCAGTGACAAAATCCATTTCAATGTGGTCGAATTTCCACTCGGGAATAGGTCGAGGTTGGAGGAGACCGGCTGGACGTTGATGCTCTGCCTTCACTCTTCTGCAGACATCACATTCGTTCACGAATTGGGCAATCTCCCTTTTCATGCGAGTCCACCAGTAGGATTGCTTGAGGTCATGGTACATCTTGGAACTTCCAGGATGAATCGAGAGGAGGGAGTCATGTGCTTCGTTCATTATGAGCTTCCTGAGATCACCCTTGGGAACCACAATTCTGTCCTCAAAGAACAAGGTGTCTTTCTCATCAACGCGATAGCACTTGTATTTGGGAGTACCCTTTGCAACACCATGTTTCGCTTTCTGCACCATAGCATCACTAAGTTGGGCCTCACGGATCTGATCTTCCAAGGTAGGAGCAACTTGAAGGTTTGCAAGAAAGCCTTGCGGAACAACTTGGAGGTTGAGCTTCCTGAATGATTCACAAAGCTCAGGCTGAAACGGCTTGAGAAGGAGACTGTTGCAATATGCCTTTCTACTCAAGGCATCTGCAATGACATTGGGCTTGTCAGGTGTGTATTCGATGCTTGCATCATACTCTTGGATCATCTCAACCCAATGAGTCTGGCGAAGGTTCAGGTTCGGCTGTGTGAAGATGTACTTCAAGCTCTTGTGATCGGTGAAGATGTCCACTTTTCTACCCAACAGAAGGTGTCTCCACGTGATCAAGGCATGTACGACTGCTGGTAGCTCGAGATCATGTGTGGGGTAATTCTTCTCATTTGGCTTCAATTGACGAGAAGTGTATGCCACAATCTTCTTGTCTTGCATGAGAATACCACCAAGTCCTTGTAGAGAAGCATCACAGAATACTTCATAGAGCTTGGACTCATCCGGAGGAGTAAGAACCGGAGCAGAAATGAGCTTCTCTTTGAGTGTTTTGAATGCCACATCGCAATCCAGAGTTCAGCTGTACTTGACATTCGTATGCAGCAAGTTTGAGAGAGGCTTGGCAATCTTGGAGAAGTTCTCAACGAACCTTCGGCAATAGCTAGTGAGACCAAGGAAGCTTCGGAGTTGCTTGACATTCTGTGGGGGTTCCCAGTTGACAATAGCTTCAACTTTCTCGGGGTTGACAGAAATACCCTCAGCAGAGATGATATGGCCAAGATATAAGACCTTATCCAGCCAGAATTCACATTTGGAGAACTTCGCATAGAACTTGTGTTCGCGGAGTCTGTCGAGAACCAAACGGAGGTTCTTGGCATGATCTTCTTCATTCTTGGAGAATACCAAGATGTCATCCAGATAGACAAGAACAAATTCATTGGTGTAGGGGTTGAATATGAAGTGCATCATCCTTGAGAAGGTGGGTGGAGCATTTGCGAGGCCAAAAGACATGACCGTGTATTCATAGGAACCATAGCTCGTTCTGAATGCGGTCTTGTGAATATCTTCTTCACGGATACGGATCTGGTGGTAACCCATCCGGAGATCGAGCTTTGAGAACACCTTTGCTCCTTTGAGCTACTCGAACAATTCATTGATATTGGGAGCGGATACTTGTTCTTTATTGTCTTCTTGTTCAATGGCCGGTAATCAACGCAAAGGCGCTCCGTGCCATCCTTCTTCTTGACAAATAGAAAACCACAGCACCAAGGAGAAGTACTAGGCCTGATTAGACCCATACGCTCTTGCTCATTGAGTTGTTTCTTCAGCTCCTTCAACTCATTAGGGTAAAGCTTGTACGAACGCCGGCGTGCTGGCTCGGTACCGAGCTCGAGTTCAATGACAAATTCAACTTGACGATGTGGAGGCATGCCTGTAGGCTCTTCAGGGAAAACTTCTTCATATTCATTGACCATCGGAATTTGAGAGATGGCATTAATCTCACCCTTGTCATTGAGAGAGAATAGCCTGATTGTGTTATCTCGAGAGGCAAAGATAATCACGTCTTCGTCAGGATGAGTAAGCTTGACTTCCTTATTTGCACAATCAATGTGGGCATCATGCTTGGAGAGCCAATCCATCCCAAGAATAAGATCAATGTCGGAGTTGCCAAGAATAACCGGAGAAACCATGAAACGGTAATCACCCATATGAATAGATATATTCGGAGCATACAAGCTAGAATTCATGTGCTTTCCTGGAGAAATAATTGATAACTCCTTGTCCAAGGGTGCCGAAATGAAATCATGCTTGGTAAAGAATGGTTTTGACATGAAGCAAAGTGATGCACCAGAATCAAAAAATACTTTAGCAGGAATAGAGTTAACTGAGAGGTTAGCCAGTATCACATCAGAAGAATTCTCCGCTTGAGCTGCATTCATCAGATTCACTCTTGCATGCTTGGGATTGTGCTTTACAATAGCAGTGCTGACAGGTGGAGGAGGCGGAAGGCGCCTTGGGTTGGGACACTTGTTAGCATAATGACCCTTCTGAGTGCACTTGTTGCAAACCACTTCTGAGAGAGGACGGTGATAAGGAGCACTTTTCGAAGCTCGAAAGTGATTCTTGGACTGATTGCTTGGGTTGGGTGGGTGGGAGAAACCACGACCACCAGAATTCTTGTTGTTGTTGTTGTTGTTGTTGTTGTTGTTGGGAGGGCGGAGCACTAGAGGAGGTGGAAGCCAAAACTTCTGCTGCTTTGGAACCACTTGGGAAGAAGAGGAGGAGTTAACAGCATCTCTGATTCTCTTTTTGGAAGCTTCCATCTTGAGTTGGGCTGCCTCTTGCTTAAGGGCCATGTTATAGAATTGATCAAATTCATCCGGCTCAAACAAGGTGAGAGCTAGTTGGAGTTCATCCTTCTGACCACCACGGAACTGATAAATCTTGCTCTTGGAATCTGGGATGTCTTGCTTGGCATAGCGGGCAAGGTTCTGGAACTTGACATTATATTGATAAACGGACATGGTGCCTTGCTTCAGGTTGCGGAATTGCTCACGCATACCTTCGATGACACTTGTTGGAATGTGGTGAGAGCGGAAATCCTTGCAGAAGTCAGTCCACGAGATTTCACATCCTTCTGTGGAATCTTTATACTGCTGCCACCAATCAGCGGCTTGGTCCTTGAGTTGGAAGGTGGCAAACTTGACATAATCCTCAGGTCTCACGTTACTGCACTCGAAATGCTTTTTGATGTCTGTTATCCAGTCTTCAGCATCTAGCGGATCCACACAGTAACTGAACGCCTTCGGTTGGTTTGCCAGGAATTGGTTGAGAGTAGCAAAGTGAGGTAGGTTGAACAAATTGCCTTGGCCTTGGTTCCCATGACCACCTTGATTTGCTTGGTAGGCTTGAAAGTTCTGCATCATTTGCATAAGCATCTGGGTGTTCTGGTTTGTCGCTTGCATAATTGCTCTCCAGGCCTCAGACGGAGGAGGAGGGGAAGGAGGACGATCGGGAACTTCTTCACCCTCTGGGTTAGCGTTGGGAACCCTTTTAGGAGCCATCCTGAATGATATGACAACTATTAGCCATTGGTTGAAAATATATAAGCTGAATCAACGGCTAGAAATTGCAACATAAGTCTTCACAAGAACATTCGAACAACATGAACGAATGTAATCCACAGTTTAATGGTACAACAATCTTCACGAGAAGCCACTTGGGAGAAAAAAAAGTAAATAAAAACAACAAGGAGCAGATAGAACAAATACAAGATAGAAGCTTCGTTCGACATATTCGTGCTGAAAGCTTATGGAACGTGTTACAAAAGGGTTTTGCAATCCCCGGATCAGCATAGCCAAGGACCCTTTAAGATGCAACTCCCGATCGGAACAACGCCCATAAAACTACTTCACTCAATGTAGAACCCCGAACTCTATATCATGCATTCGTTGGAAGAATGCCTACAAACTACTAGATGAACCCACCTATTAATTTCCGAAAGTTTCCAGTTATGCAATCAGGTGTTGGGGATACAGGGGAAGCATCGCGCACTCAACTCTAATCCTACATCCAGTTGTATCCATCCTTCAACACATAACCAGTTATTTCCGGAAACCGTTTACCTCGGACCTTCGAAACGCATCTGCTATACAAGCTATGGCAATACTCCCGAACTACCTCCCCAGTACTGGGTGATGTCGGGGTTATCTTGCCACTAACCGCATAGAAGAGTTTTCGATGTCGGTCGTCTTAAGTATTCCAGAACTGCTACGATAGATTTGTGATGCAACACCTCGGAGCTCAACTCCCTGGGACACTGCCACAACCCCTAAATGACAGGAGGCATCGAGAACAATGTTCTCGTCACAAAGACATCGGAACAATTCAAACAATACTTGCGTGATCCAAAATAAAATTAGTGAATCTTTTAGAGTAGAAGAGATAAGTAATCGTCAAGAGTCCTCACGAGAGTGAAAAGGGATGAGGAGTAAAAAGAAATCCTACTCTCCGATATATATATATAGGACTCAAAACATTTTCAAGTGTGTGACTAGACTCAACCGTCAACGATTCGATCAATCAGTGGGGGATTCTAGGTCGGAGAAGGCTCTGATTACCAACTTGTAATGCCCAGTATGAGATTATACCTCCTACGTGTCGAGGAACGACTTAAGGTATAAGCTCATACTAGAATGATCTCAAGTATGGTATCTTTGCACGACTCATGTAAAAGAGGGATAAAATTGCAAAAGAGTAGTTGGCTTTCACTCGCCATGTCACACAATACATTACATAAGCAATCATCATCCAAATAACATCACAGTCTGACTACGGACGAAGATCCAAATGAAAGATACCATAAATAAATAACACAAGGTCCGATCACCCCTAGTAGAAGCCACTACTGATCCTCTGGGTAAGACACGTAGTATCGCCCACGTTCTTCATCGAACTCCTAGTACAGCTCTGTGCCATCACCTCTGTAGTTCACCATGGTACCTGCATCTGGTGTTGTGTAGAATCTGTGAGCCACGGAGGACTCAACAATCCCGTTCCCAGGTAGCAAAACTATATAGGCCTTGGGTGAGGAACTAGGCTGTAGAATAAGGTTGCAGCTGCACTAGCACTAGCTTACGTGTTTAGAGCGAAAAGAGAAGTGCCACGAGCGTTAAAGTGATCACGAAGTGATCCTGTCTAAGCACGTCAATCATAACCCCATCGTGTTCACATCCCGAACCCCTTCGGAAAATGATCATCACGGTTACTCACGCTGGTAGTTTTTTCTGAACATGGTGTCAAGTTAGCTACAACCGGATATTAACAAATTCCCATCTGCCACATAACCGCGGGCACGGCTTTTGAAAGTTCAAACCCTGCAGGGGTGTCCCAACTTAGCCCATCACAAGCTCACGATCTGCGGAGTCGCAAATCCAAGGTGGGAAGACCCGAGTATTCTCGGAATCCCGTGCTCAAGATATTCCAACTAAGGTAAAACTAATCCAGCAAGACCTCCCGGCGTGCCGACACCCTGACAGTAGCCACGCGTATCTAGTCTCAGGCCACGACCAGATAGGTCAGCCTACAGGAAAATACCAGCCCTCGGGTTCCCCCAAGGTGGCCCATGCAGTCCGCCCAGTTTGGACCAACACTCATGTGGAGCACTGGCCCGGGTTGTTGATTAAGAGCTCGGGTTTGCAACGCCATATGCAAGTTTTAGTTGTTAGGCAAATGTAAAACCAATGTTGGGCCTTGCTGGAAAAGCTTTAACGTTAAGCGGGTTATCGAGGGGGGACCATAAACCCCAACCGTGTTAGGGACGCATAATCAAGTAACATAACACCGGTTTAAACGGTTCCTAGGGAGGCATGAGTGGAACAAAACACCAAGCAAGAGGCTTAGCCTTCCACCCATTACCAATATATAGATGATTTGGTTAACATATTATATAGTGTGATATCCCAACAATAACTTTATCATGAAGCAAGAATCTTCAAATCTTCACCTGCAACTAACAATGCTATAAGAGGGGCTGAGCGAACCTTACATAGCCAATCAAAGGTTTGCTAGTTTGGGTGGTTAGAGAGATTCATGGCTACAATAGGAGGCTGACAATAAAACATGGGCATCGAGGCAATAAGCTAAAGAGTGAGACATCTAGCAATAGGCAAAGATAGTAATGATATCTGGGTCAGGTCATCTTGCCTGTCGAGTCGTCGATGGGATCGTAAGACGGCTCCTCGTACTCAACCTCGGTAGGAACCTCGTTCTTGGTCTTGGCTCTCGGTAAGTTAAAGTTGTTAAATAGCAAGTTAACATGTGATGATATACATGAAATTCTAGTCAAGTTTCATATAAAGTTTGTTTAATTCGGAGCTACGGTCTAGAAGATATGAGCAAAACAAGACAAGCAAGGCAACGGTGCAAGATGCATCCACATCAAGCAAACACACTTCAAACATGTAAACAACATGATATTATGATTCTATATGCAAAATCACACAAGTTTCATATAGGGCACGCTCAAAACGGAGCAACGGTTCAGCACATACACACGAAACAAGATACAATGCAAAGCTGAAGTTAACAGACACATAGCAACTTTGGAGCAAGAGATATATACGCTACAACACCCAAACATGGAGACAAAGGGCATGGACATGAAGTATACATGATACTTAACAAGTATGAACTTAGAACACACCCAAAAACCTACTGGAACACAATTAACCAAGCATGGCAAGTTGCAATAAAATTATCCAGACTTAGCCAAAATCTGGGAAGACAAAAACATCATCACAACATGCATATCAAATCCGCTAAGCATATAAAGATCATGTACATGTAGTAGACATATCCTACAGCAAACAACTCCATTGGAGAAACTCCATATGAGGCATGGATCAATAGCAACAGGCTTCACCAAATTGATCATGCTGATAAAAACTTACAGGCATAATTTATAGCAACTTGAGAGCAAGAAATAAATAAGCTACAACAAGCCAAATGTGCAAGTGAGGGCATGGATGGATAGATAATAACATGGCCAACAAGGAATGATCATTGGCCACTCCAAAACAAGCATGGATTGGAGTGGGGCATCATGCAAACATAGCATCAGGTTAACAGATTCCAGACTTAGCAGTTTTTTCACTAAGTATAAAACAGTAACATTGGCATGGCATGTTTACAAGCTTGTTTAAGTCACCTCAAGGCATATCATGGAAAATGGATTGCACCACAGCAAAGACCATATGATTGTGCTTCTAAAACATATTGACATGTGACATGAGGACAAACACATCAATAGCAATGAGCATGTCAAAGCAGCATCTCACAACAAGTTTCAGCACTTAACAGCCACATGCACTTTTGCAACAGAGATTAGCATGGCAATATGACATCTAACATGAATGCTACAACAACCATCATGTAGAGCACTTCACAATGAACATTTTGACATATCATATGCTCCATTTGGATAAACATGCACCAAGTTATCACACCTCAAACATGGCATCAAATTAACAAGTAACAGCAGTTTTTAACAAGTAGCACTCTTGCAACAGAGATTAGGGTATCTAGATGAACACAAACAAGCATGCCATAATGGAACAAAATGAAGAGCACTTCACCACGATCATTTTGACATATTATATGCATCATTTGGATAAGCACACAAAAAGTTACCAGCAGTCAAAGTATGCATCAGAATGTATGAATTTCACAGACTTAGCCAAATTCTCAGAAAACAACGAGCGCAAGTTAGTATAAGTCGCCCGGGGCGAGGGATAGGGGGAGGCTCACCTACGGGCCTCGGCCCAAGTAGAGTAGAGGAGGAAGAGGCTGGCCCGGCTGGGCCTGGAGGGTCTGGGCCCCGGGGAGGACGAGGCCCACGC
>LR738712.1:533748840-533807432 GCA_902687465.1 Secale cereale | reverse complement strand
GCCCGGAGGGCGGGGCCCGGCGGTTGTTGCGGTCGCCCTCTCCCGAGCGAGCACGAGGCCGCGGCGGCGGCTCGATCCTGCTCCGGCGAGGAGGCTTCGCGATGAGGACGGGCGTCGGAGGCTGGAGGAGGACCTCAGGCGGCGGGGATGGCCGGATCCGGGCGGCGGAGGCCGGATCTCGCCGGATCTAGGGCCGGAGGAGACGCAAAAGAGGATGGCGGAGATGGTGGCGGAGGGCGGCGGCTGAGTGCGGCAGGCGGCGGTGAAACTCGCGGCGGCCGACGGCGAAGCCCCGCGGCGGCGGAGCGGGGGCGCGCGTGGGCGCTGGCGGCGGGGAGTTCGCGGGCCGGGCGGGCCGGCCTCGGGCTCGCGGGCCCGCGGCGGCGCTGGTGGGAGGCGGCGGTGGAGCGTGCCACGTGGCGCGACGGGATTGGCCGGGCACGTCCGGGCGGACGTGTCCGGTCCGTTCCAGACGTGTCCGGCGGCGAGAGGAGGGTGGAGACTAGGGTTTGCCCGAAAATTTCGGGGGAGGAGCTAATTTATAGATTCTAGGAGCTAGGAAGCTCCAAATGGGGAGCGGTTTTCGCCCGCACGTTCTCGATCCGACGACCGAGATGATGGGAGGGGTTGTGATGGGTTAGTGTGTTGTTGTGGAGGGGGTCTTGGGCCAAAAGGAAGGGGTACTTTTAGCCCACTAGGTTAATCGTTGGAGTACCAAACGAGCTCCAAACGCGATGAAACTTGACAGGCGGCCTACCTGTACCAAAACAACAACGCACGACAAGTCTCACCTCATTCCGGGAACGTTATACGGCCACACATTAAATAATGACTCAGGGGTGCCACGGGCACGTGTGTGAGTGTCGGAACTCGAAACGGACAACGGGAAGAGACGAGTGGGACCGGGTGCAAGTGACAACACGAATGCAATGCAATGCACATGATAACATGACATGGATGAAATGCACACATGCACGCGACAAAACGAAGAAACCCGAAATGAAAGAAGAGCCCAGAATGGAATTGATGAAGTCAAAGTTTCATATATTGCCATAATTGGAAAGTGTTACATCTGGGGCATTAAAGTTCTCAACCTTAATAACATATAAGTGGTTCGTGATTTTTCACATATCTTCTCGGGAGTATTGCCAGTTTATCCCCTGGCCGTTATGTTGAGTTCGTCATCAATTGGTTTTCTTGTAAACCACTCCTCCAAGAATCTGTGTTGGTTACCCCTGAGCTAGTTGTCTAAGCTAAGCATAAATGCTTTGCCTAACTTAGTTCCTTCCAAAGGGATATGTTTTGTGTGTTTGTTGAAGAAAGATGATATCTTCATCGATTGATCCTCGTGATAAATTGTCGACCTATTGACTTATCCACTCTTTGATTTGATTGTGGGCTATTGTCAAATCAAATTAGAACCAACGATGTTCGTAATGTTGTCTTACTCGTGGTTGTTCCTCGAGTATGCACCAGTATATCTTTTGGTCCGACCAATGCTATCACCTTATTGACATAATTGTGGAATTCCATCTTCATGGAAATCTCGATGACTTGTTGTTGAGCCCATTAATATCATTTTATCGTCTCCATGATTCGTGTTGAACATATGGTTAGTGTTGGAAACTTTGTAAGCATTTCTTCATGTTAGTTCCTGAAGCATATGTTTGCACAAAAGAAGTGACTTCCTCTAATTCATGCGCATTTGATGCAAGTTGCCGCCTTGAATTCGAGAAAGCATGTTTTTGCTTCCTCTGGAATCATCCCAAGTTATTCATGTATATGCGAAGTATTCTATGGTTTGGAGATTTGCCACCTTCATTCTATATGTATCCCTAGCACACCAAGCCACTGATTGATTTGTTCAAGGAGAAGAAGTTCCTTCTTAAGAGCATGCCTTATGCAAGGACTTCGATATCCTCGATGATGTCTTCCAACTAGAACTCTATAGTGTTTTGTTATAAGGTTTCCATGTGGTCACGATTGTCCTGGACATTGTGTTCACGTGTATACTACAAACCAGCTCATGTTTTGGAGCTTGTTATCGTAGTTCATTTCCCGAGAGTCTCGCAACGTCATATCGTCGATTTGTGTTGCAAACTTCCATTTTTTCAGACATGATGAGTCTGGGATATCCTGTTTCCAACAAGATCTGAATCTCAAGGAGATATGATGGTTGGAACTTTTCCAAGATCTATGATGTAGGTTCCGACAAGGTTGTTGTTGGCACATGCACCTAGTCGGGAGACTTATTATTGTAGTATCTTGATTAAAAAATGGTCGCTTCCCCATGAGGATTTAACTTATAGTCCCCTTCCCGAACTGAGTGTGCCATTTGTTCAAACTCCTTCGAACGAATGTTTGCGAATTTCCTTAGTCTCCTATAGGGAGTTTCAATGATCTTTGTATCCAAATTAATTATTTTTGCCACTTAAGGGAACAATCACACGAGTCACCTTCCCTAAGGTGGCCCGTTAAGGAATCGTGGCAATAATTTCCCCACTACTTTGAAACCATATACCATCCTACCTAAGCGTGGAATTGTTGCCTACCAAATTGAAACCTTTGTCATCTATTTCCTTCCATTCCTATTGATGTGTGTTTGTGTCTCAGCTTGAGAGATGTTTCTAGGTCTCACTCCATGAGTTGATCTTGAGTTGCTCGGTCTTTGAGGAGATCGTTTATTGTAGAGTGTCTTTCTGTCGTCATCGTGTTACATGAAGTTCTCAAGCCAAGATGTCAAGATTAAGATGATGCAAAGAATCAACATCTTCGAGAAGAGTGTTTGGATATAGAAGATTGTGTTAGCTTTGTGTCCCCTCTGTCTTCTTACCTCACGTCTTGAATCTTGGGACGAGATTCTTGTTTAGTGGGGGTGAGTTGTCATAGCCCTAGAAATTGTTTGCAATTAGTTGCATTTTCAGCCATGCATCATAAATTTATGAAACTTGAATTGAGGAAATTTGAAAGCCTCAAAATTTAATTAAAGAAGGGCAAATAACCATGGAATTTGTATTCAATGTTTTCCAAAATGCTCTTATTAATTGCTTGATATTTTTGGCAAGGCTTTTGCACCAAACCAAAATAAGGAACATTTTTAAGGAATATTTTGGGCATGGAATTTAAATCATTATTGTATTTCAATTTGGAACTATATTCATAACATATAGAATATATTTTCTAATAACTTTCCAATGTTTTATGTGCTTTTGGAAAAGTCCATCTAGCAACATAAAATATTCAGAGGAATCTTGGCAGTGGTTTATAATTGTCGCAATTTCAAACAGTGGCAAGTTTCAAATCAAAAAAGAAAACATAAATAGAAAAGAAAAAAAGAAAGCTTACCTATTTGGCCCATTACTGTAGCACCCGGTCCAGTTGAGAGGGCGGCCCAGCCCACCAGGGGCAGTGCTGTCTTCTTCCTCCTGCCAGGAGGAGAAGCAGCTGCGTGCCAGGTGTGCCGCCGAGCTGCGCCAGCTCCTCCCTACCTGTCTACCCCTCCACGACCCTTCTAGCGCTGCTAGGGAGACGTCCCGCGACCCTCTGCACCTCTACCCTCTCTCCCTGGACGCCATCCCCTCCTCTGTTCCTTTCGCGTGCACCCATCGAGCGCAGCCGTCGCCGTCGCTCGCCACCACCGCGGTGACCACCTCCGCCTCGACCTCTAGACATGTCCAGGAGGTCCGCAACGACTTCTCGACTTCTTCGCCGAGTCACGCATCGCCCGGCGCCCTGCTTCGCCATCAATGTCTTCGTCTTCAACCTTCGGCCTCGGAGATCGCCGGCAACGCCACGTCGTCGTCTGGCCTCCCCCAAGCACTCTGAGCTTCTCGACAACCTCTCCGAGAGATTCCATTCTGATCCCCTACTTTCCCTTTGTGGATAGCATGCCGTAGCCATCATGTTCACCAATGCCAAGACCTCACTGCCACCGACCGTGTCGCGCCGTCGTTCTAGTCACCGGGGCTCTCGTCCGAGCATGTCGTCGTGCTCATCACGTTCCCAGCAGCCCGGAACACCCAGTCTCTCGTCCCTCCGTGCCTTGCAGCGTCGATTCCGTCGTCATCCGAATTCCGGCCGCCGTACTAGTCGTCGTCGTCGTTGTTTTGATCCACCCCGACACGAGTAGAGGGCACCGTTGGACGCGCATGAACCTGAGCTACCTGTAGGGCCAAACCTCCGTCCATTTGGTCGACTTTGGATGATTCCCGAGCCTCTGCCGCGTTTATTGTCGCCGGCGTCGAGCCACTGGCGAGTTTGAGCCAGTTGACCAGGGGTTTGACCGCCCCTTGGTCAATGACAAGTGGCGCCAACCCCTGTTTAATTAGTTAATTTAACTCTTAAACTTAATTAGTCACTGTGAGACTGACACGTGGGACCTACTGGTCAGTTTGACGTGGGCCACCTCGTTGACTTGCTGACGCCGGCATGATGTCATGCTGACGCAGTAACTCTTTTCTGGATTTTGTTTTTAATTCTAAATAGCTAGAAAAATCTAGAAAATGGTTTAAACTTAAAAAATTCGTAGTAATTCAACTGTAACTCCAAATGAAATAATTTGTATATCACAAATTATAAAAAAAATACAATCTATCCATTGGAACTGTTTTCATGCATGACAAATCAACTTAACGTTGTTGTATATATCAAAACATGTTAATGCACTTTGGAAATTCATAGTTTGAATTTGAATTTGAACCCTTGGTTCAAATAGACTCAAACCCCCCTAGTTTTAGTTGCATTAGCAATAGACTCATTCTGCCATGACATGAACGTGCATCATATTGTTGCATTGCATTAATTGTGTTTCCTCTTTGTTGCTGGTAATTGTCCCCCCTCATTAGACGTTGTTCCGATGATGAGTTCGATGACACCGATGAAGAGCTATACTATCTTCAGAAGTGTCAGGCAAGCAATTCCCCTTGAGAATTCCGATACAATCCCACTCTCTTGCTCTTGCTCTCTTTACTACATTAGGACAACAACGATTCAACTACCTTTTGCTGCGGTAGTTGAACCCCCTTTTCCTCTACATGACCTATCATTGCCATAGTAAGTAGTTGAAACCCACCAGCATGAGTAGGAGTTGTTTGAGCCATGATGTGCCTACTATTTCAAGCTTGCTTGTTATGCCTGCTATGCTTAGAGTTGTGTCAGGTCTGATTCATCTGGGATGGATCGGAATGGTGGTGAACATGTCCTATTGTTGAGAGCTAAGTGTGTGAACACGATTTGGTAAAGGTAGCGATGAGAGGCCATGTAGGATTACATGGTGGGTTGTCCCATTGGGTCCGTCCTCAGGAACTGAGTTCCGAGTTTGTGATCCAAGACAGTTACTACCACACATTGGGCTCCGGGCACTCCAAGCTCTCTCGACTTATTAATCGCCTTGATCTCTGTCTAGGAGTTGCAACTAGTTTCTGGTGTTTGTAGGATATGTCTTGGAGGCCATTAACAGCGCTGACCCTAGGGGTGGGCTATGATGCGGTAGGTACATCGTGGCCCGGTGTACCAAGGCACCCATATGGTGGGCTTGGGAACCTTGCACACATCATTTAGGGTCGTAGTGGAAACCTCGGCCGGACTTCCTTGCAGATGGAACTCAAATAGGCCATAAACCTAGACTAGAGTCTTGCGTGGTTAGTCAGGTCGTGGCCGACACCCTCGCTAGGCTTCCGCTTGAAGGTTGTCGAGTACATGTCGTGTAAATGGATATAAGTGGTGAGAGCGTGTGTGAAGAAGTACACCCCTGCAAGGTTAATGATCTATTCGAATAGTCGCGTCCGCAGGTATGGACTATTTGGAACACTTACATTGCTCATAGACAAGTGGAAGTGGATAGTCTAAAATGCGCAAGATAAGCGTGAGTGCTATGGATGGCGTTCTCGTAGGGAGACGGGAGCGGATCCATATTGGTGTATTGTTATGGTGAATATGTGGACTCATGTGCGCCACCTCAAAAGAGTTACCAGCACTCATAATACAGGATAGCCACCGAGTCAAAGCTGGCTTGCTGCAGTTAAACTCCACTACCCCTTTGTTGATACTGATGCATATGTAGATAGTGCTGATGTAAGTCTTGCTGGGTACATTTGTACTCACGTCTGCTTAATTTATGTTTTGAAGAGAGACTTCAGTCTCACTAGTAGCCCCGCGTGGATTTCGACGTTTAGCTTATTACCTCAGATACGATCTTGTACCCTTGGGAGAGTCTTGTAGATAGTCAGGCTTTATAGCCTTCTTCCTTTTTAGATGTCTGTACCCAGACATGTTTATGCTTCCGTTGCTTGTTCGACTTTGTATGTTGGGTCATGAGACCCACTGCTTGTAATAAATGCTATGATGGCTCTTCTGGGCCTGTATCTATATGAGTTGTTGAGTTATGTTGTGATGCCATGTTGTACAATGCATACTTGCATGTTAAGCGTACGTGTAACATGTATCGGTATGTGTGGGATTCGACACCTAGTTGTTTATCTTTGGTAGCCTATCTTATGGGGAAATGTCTCCTAGTGCTTCCACTGAGCCTTGGTAGCTTGCTACTGATCAAGAACACATGGATTGACCGACATGTGTCCAACCTTGCGCCTATGTCTGTCCCCTATGGGGAAATGTCACGCGGTGTTATACTAGAGCCCTTGTAGCTTGCTACGACCCGGTTACACTCGCTGCTGACTGACACGTGCACTGATGGGTCATGTATGCATGTCCCTGTAATTTAGCGCCACTTTGGCTTTACGACTGGTCATGTCGGCCCGGGTTCTCTGTCATATGGATGCTAGCAATACTATCATATACATGAGCCAAAATACGCAAACGGTCTCGGGCCAGGTAAGGTGGCACCCGTGGGGATACCGTGCGTGACGCCGCAAAGTGATATGATGTGTTACATGCTAGATCGGTGTGACTTAGGATCGGTGTCCCAACACGCGGGTACAAGTACCCAGCGCTGGTCGCATACAGGAGCGGACGACAGGGGAAGGAGACGACGCGGGGCTGGCGCGGACTATGTTGACCAAGCATCGCTGCGCGCGGGCCGGGAGGTGCGACGACGCTTCAGATCTGGAGCTGCCTCCGGTCTCGACCTTGGACTGCTCGAGCGCAATGCCGAGTGCCATCTCCTCCTCGTAGTCAAGCTCCGAGCCAGAGTCGCTGTCGGAGCTGCTCATGATGGTGGATGGGATCGGAATATGAGAGGGAGAGGAGTGAACGGATGGAACGAGAGAGGGAGAGAACGAGCTAGGGTTTGAGCTCGCCTCCCAGAATTGTTTTTTTTGGGGTCTGTGGTGGGCCAGACCTGTCAGGCAACCCATATCCGCCCTATATTTGGGCTGGATATGAGGGGTGCCGGTCAACCCAAGAGTTTGAGACCCGTTTGAGAGGTCTGGTTGGGTCGAATTTTTGTGACCGGTCACAAACCGGACGGCCTACCTGGGCATTTGAAATGGGTATGATAGACCCGGTGTAACATACCAAATTTTCAATTTGGAATGTTATACATAGGTCATCTTGCATATCATATTTTATTGCATTTGTGTGTTGCGATCCTCGAAAATTCTAAGCAACTCAAGGACCCAGAAAGAGAGTTGGGGATTTTACCCTTTTCGTATTTGAGTTTTCTCAAATACCAGCACGGAGATCACTTTGGTTTTAATTGTTATCTCTCCTAAAAATATTTCTCAATAAAATATATGAGCGCAGATAATATGACTTCTCCAAAATAAAAGAAATATTGGAGGAAAAATATTAAAATCACTTTTGGTATTTTATTCGAATTTATTTGCGATTTTATTTGCATAGGAAAAATATGCTTTTTTCAAAATTGCATTTAGGTCCGGGAAAAATGTTCACATTGTCCTAAATATTATTAGAGGATGGTGAAAATTTATTTCGGAATTTTCCGAATCCGTCTAGTATTTTTCCCCCGTTTTGCCGCGTGAGGACTTTTAGAAAAAAAAGTGGAACCGTCTTACCGGGCCATGTCCGACCAGGACACTGCACCCGGGGGCCTTTAATGCCCGAGGCTGGCCGCCCCCAACCCACCCCAGCCCCCGCCGCTGAAACCCTAGCACCACCGCCGCCGCTCGCGCCACCGCCGCCCTTGCCGCCGCCGCCGTTGCAGGTCGCCGCCGCCGCCGCGCGCCGCCAGCCGCCACCCCGCCGCCGTCGCCGGAGCTCTGCCACCATCTCGCTGGAGTATGCCGCCATCGCCGTCCCGTTCCGAGGTAGCCGCCGTTTTAAAAAAGACGATCGGTTTTATTTCGAAACCCTAGATATGTTTTTAATAGATCGGTTTGGTTTTTCTGTCGGTTTAGTTAACTAGCGGACGTTCTTCCGTTCGTTCGTTATAACGAACGCTTTTCGTCTTTTAGTAACAGACAACGATCGTTCGTTCGTTAGCCTGTTCGTTCGTTTTTCTTTCTTAGGGCTTTTCCGCGATTATTTTCGATCGAGATTTCTACCCAGATGTTATTTTTAGTTTTTTCTTTCGCTCGTAAGTCGGCATGAGGCGATTCAAGCGCCCAGATCATCGTCTCGAAGCCCTCTTTCCGTTTAACCAACTTGAACAAGGTTTTGCGACTATAAAATTTGACTTTAGTTCAATCTAGTAAACGGATCTTGTTTCTTTAGCAGTTTGAGTTTCGTTGCTCCGTTCGATTTGATTCTTTTTGCAAACCGGAGTTCTTAAGTTGAACCTCCTAGTTAGATCAACTTATTTGGAGTTTTATCTGTGCATCTTTGCTTGATTGCTTATGTATGCTATTGTTTGCTTGCGATAAAATTCCCAGAGTGCGAAGCGTGCTACTACGAGTCCCTAGGTTTTGCGAATCATCAGTAAGGCAAGTAACACTTTGATCATTCCCTTTATTACCCAGTTTTTATGCATTAGATCAAACCCTGACACATTGCATGAGTAGGATCTCTTAACTTGTGGGTCCAGGATGTAGATTGAGGTAGAACCTATTACCTGCATTATTTTTCAAACCCCTGGGAGTTACTTCTACGTTATGCTTAAGTTTCTATGCTATGCTCGTAGACGTGGTTTGGGTTTGTATCCATGACATATGTGAGTTATTAATTAACGGTTCAACTTAAGGTGGCTACTTTAATACACATTTAGGTGGATTGGTTGCAGGGCACCTAGAGAATCCAGTGTTGTCCAAGGAAATCCCGAAGGAACCGTGTGATTATCCTATGGAATGCCACCCAGGCGCAAAGGGATCATAAAACTATTGATGCTAGAAACTTCCGTGTGCAGCCACAATGCCATTATGGGCTCTGGCATAGTATGAGTAAGTTGTGTGAGCTCTTTCAGTGGTGGACTAGCATCTGTAGGGGAAAGTAGGTGTACCGGTCCACCCGGGGTAAAGAGTAAATGCTTCTGAAAGACTGTGTCTCGGTCATCCGTTTTTCAAACACCATGAAGTGCGAGAAATCCCACGGAGGAGATCGAGTCTTGTGGAGAAAAGTGCACAAACCTCTGCAGAGTGTACAAACTAATCATGATTAGCCGTGTCCCCGGTTATGGACATCTTGAGTATCTGGTACTTGAATTACTGGTTGATCTCATCACTCTAAAACTAATTTGCTGGGTTAATGATGACTACTTTAATTGGGATTGAGTTGGAGGAACCTTCACAATGATGTTTCAACAACCATGATAGTTAAAATAAAAGTTATTCTTTTGTTGTAAGAAAAAATTGGCTTTACGCAAAAACCTTAACCTTAGAGCCTCCACCAGCCAAATATGCATATAGTGTTAGCCTTTATTCTGTTACTTGCTCTACTGAGTTATCTTGCCAGCATATTCCATGTGCTGACCCGTTTCGGGCTGCAACATGTTATGTTGCAGACTTTTAAGAAGAAGAGTAAGGTGCGCTAGGTCGTTTATCGTGCACTCAGCTATGCCGTTGGAGTTGATGGACTCACTTACCTTCCAAGCCTTCCGCTGTTATTTTATTAGATGGCCTTATGCCATATACTTTTGTAATAAGTTATCTTTTGAGACGTTCGATGTAATAAGTGTGTGATTACCACTCTGTTGTAAATCCTTCAAAGTACTGTGTGTGTCACCATTACCGATCCAGGGATGACACAGAACACAGAGACTTCGGTCCATTCGGATCATAGTCGCTACAAGATGGTATCAGAGCACACGCTGAATGTAGGACACGACCACTAAGATAAACCCTAGGTCACTCTTCTCTACTCATTTCTGACTCCTCTCCATTTTCTACTCTTTAGGATGGTGGACCAAAGGAACAAGTTCACCCAACCGGATGAAGACACACCTTTTGGACGGCACTTTAAGGAAGTCACTAGGTACCCGAACATCAGAATACCAAGCTTCACCGAGACCTACACCGCCACTATACCAGAAGAGGAGCGATGGAATATTCAAGTTCAAATTCCCGGGTGGACATTCGCACCATCCACTGAGCCCATAGAGTTTTCTTTTGATGCACCAACCTGGAGTCTAGGCAAGAGTATGGCAGCCCACATTACCATGGGACGTATTGGAGAAGTCTACAAGTAGGAGCTGAAGGACACTATCTACCAGATATGTGGACGCCGAGATGAGCAATGGGATATGATCAGCACCCGAAAGGACAGGTCCATTGCAGCGTTCATCCAGGAGTTAATCCAGCACATTCGTCGACAGGAGCACCAGATGTGCGCAAGGATGATAGATTTGAAGAAGGCGTTAACCAGGAACTTGGAGCTAGAAGAGGAACTCAAGTCTACACGCGACAGATACGAGGAGGAGATGACAATACTTGTGGATAAGAATGATGACTTGACAAGGAAGCTAGGAGGATTCATGGGAGATCCAGCACCATGAGGAGAAGAAGAAAAAGAACCTAAGGAGATTCGTTCTGAGGACTACATCATCATCGACGACACGGACTCGGACCCCGATGATAGTGATGATGACTATGCAGATGAAGCTGGAGGAGATATCATGGAATCTTACGCCGACCAAAATTTCTAGATGACCACACTATGACTAGTAGTTTTTCCCCCATAAAGTAGAGTTTAGGGCACTTTTGTAACGTTAGTTAGAATCTTTTGTATGCCCTTGTTTGAAATTGATTGGTGTGATATGATTGTGTTTGTCTCATGCGCATATGGGTAGTGAATTTTCCCTTAGACCTCATTTCTATTCTAATCTCTTCCCTCTGCACCCATCACATGCCTCCGAGACGTGAGCCCGGATTTCAGTTTCCTCCTGAGCTCACTCAGTTGATCCAGCAGCAGAACACTTTGATGCAACTTCTTGTCCAGAACAATCAGAACAACAACAACAATCCTCCACCACCACCACCCATGGACAACTTGACACGTTTCCTAAGGTTGCAACCACCGGTGTTTTCTAGTAGCATTGAACCAATAGTTGCCGATGACTGGCTGCACAAGATTGGAAGGGAATTGACTACTGCCAATTAAACAGATGATGAGAAGGTGCGTTTTGCTGCACACCAATTGGTTGGACCAGCAGCAGCATGGTGGAAGAATTACACAGCCACTTTTCCTGTAGCCAATGTCACTTGGGATCAGTTTCAGCAAGCTTTTTGCACTGCCCATGTCTCAACTGGAGCCATGAGCATGGAGAAGCGAGAGTTTGACAACTTGCGCCAAGGAAATCGTACTGTGGCTCAGTACGTAGATGAGTTTAGTACTCTATATCGTTATGCCCCTGATGATGTGGCCACGGATGCCACGAAGCAGGAGAAGTTTATGGAAGGGCTGAATGATGAGATGAGCATACAGTTGATGGTGGCAACCTTCAACAACTACCAGGAGTTGGTAGACAAGGCTCTTATGATTGAAGGGAAGTAGCAGCAGATTGAAAGCCGCAAGAGGAAGTATGGACAAGGCAGGAATAATTCTGGAGCCCAGCAGAAGGCCCGTTTCACCCCGAACTCGGGAGGATACACCCATAACCATGGAAGCCACACCCATAATGGAGGGAGTTCTCATAACCACAATGTCTCCAAGAATGGGAATGGGAATGGATCAAGCAATAATCAGAACCGCTCCACTCCATCCACACCCGCCAAGAGGGATTTAGGTCACATTACCTGTTTTAAGTGCAGGAAGAATGGACACTACGCCACGGAGTGCCCTGAAGCGAAGAATGGAACGGCAATGGAAACACTGGGAAGAAGCCCAACCCTTTCAAGAAAGGACAAGTGAACCATGTGACCGTGGAGGAAGTTGAAGAGCAACCTGATGTAGTTGCCGGTAAGTTTTTGGTTAAGTCATCTACCGCATGAGTTCTTATCGATACTGGTGCATCGCATTCATACATTTCAAGGGGATTCTTGAATAGATATAAGTTGCCCACCCAAGTCCTTAAGACCCAAATATTAGTAAGTTCCCCAGGAGCAGAGTATATGGCACATCAAGGATGTTTTCAAGTACCATTGATCATTGGACGCAATGTTTTCCCATCAAACCTGATAGTTTTGGAGTCACAAGGATTGGATGTGATACTAGGTATGGATTGGCTATCAATGTATGGAGGGGACATCGACTGTGCTAGTAAGTCTATCTTACTCACCACCCCAGAGGGAAAAAGGATCAAGTATGTGTCTAGGCATTTGCATGCACATTGTCATGATTATATATCTAATGAATCACTTGTTCTAGGTGATGAACACGCGCATGATGACATCGAGCATGGCTATTATGATGAAGAAAAAGAAAGTCACAATGAATTTGAGAAGACTATGAGGAATCTTAGTCTCATGGTAAATCTTCGCAATTTTGCATCCGGAGGAAAGGAATTGGTTCTTGATAGTGGTTGTACTGATCATATGACTCGAGATAAAGACATGATCAATGAGCTTGCCAAAAATGATGGCCCATGCAAATACGTCATGTTTGGAGATAACTCCAAGGGTAGTGTACTTGTCCTTGGTAAGGTGACCATATCCAATGACAACTCCATTCAAAATGTTATGCTCGTAGAATCTCTTGGATACAATCTTCTTTTGGTATCTAGACTAGCTGACTTTGGTATCAATCTTCTATTTACCGAAGTAGATTGCCAAGTGTTTCATCGTAATATGGTCTTTACCAGTATCTGTAGGGGTGACCTATACATTGTAGATTTCACTAAGAAAGCCCAACCTCGTACTAGTTTAATTGATAAATCTTCTAAAGGATGGTTATGGTATAGAAGATTAGGTCATGCTGGCATGAGAAATCTTGATAAACTCATTAAAATAGATAATATCCTTGGCGTTAAACATGTTATATTTGACAAGGATAGACTTTGTAGTGCTTGGCAAGCTGGAAAAAAATTTGGAGGAATTCGTCCCGCGAAGAACATCATGACCACGAGCAGACAACTCGAGTTGCTTCATATGGATCTCTTTGGTCCCAATGCTTATAAAAGCCTTGGTGGTAACTCTTTCGGTTTGGTCATTGTTGATGATTTTTCAAGATTTATGTGGGTATTCTTTCTTGATGAAAAACACAGGTCCAAAAGATCTTCAAGAATTTCTCTAGGAAGGCCCCAAATTAATTTGAAGTGAAGATCAAGAAGATTTGAAGTGATAATGGAACAGAGTTCAAGAACACAAATGTGGATAACTTTCTTTACGAAGAAGGGATTTCAAATGAGTTCTTGGCTACGTACACACCTCAAAAAATGGAGTTGTTGAGAGGAAGAACCGGATGCTAATTGATATGGCAAGAATGATGCTTGATGAATACAAGACACCAAGACACTTTTGGGTGGAGGCAGTTGAGACAGCTTGTCGTGGTACGAAACAACTATATCTTCATAGGATTCTCGGCAAAACGGCATCCGAGGTACTCACCGATAACAAACCCCAAGTGGGTTACTTTCGAGTATTTGGCTCAAAGTGCTACATTCTTGATAAGCATCGTTGTTCTAAATTTGCTTCTAAATCTCATGAAGGTCTTCTACTCGGTTAGGGCTCAAACTCTCACACTGACCGTGTCTACAACAATTTCATCCGAAAGGTTGAAGAGACGGTAGATGTGAAGTTTGATGAATCTAATGGCTCGCAAGTAGAGAAATTGCCAATTGATGTAGGAGACAAGGACCCCTTGAGGGAGTCCTAGAGTTGGGGGTCCATGAGGATCCGGTCTACCGAAGCCGGGCCTAATAGATGGGCCATGAAGATGAAGATAAACTAACATCCCCGTGTCCGGTTAGGACTCCTGTATATGTAGAAAGGCAGAATAGATGTTCGGATGTAATGATTCCTTTCTTCCCAAGCAATCCTTGTAACCCTAGGTCTCCTCTGGTGGATATATAAACCGCAGGGTCTAGTCCATAGAGGGTAGCAGAATCACAATATCATAGGCTAGACTTCTAGGGTTTAGCCATTACGATATTGAGGTACATCAACTCTTGTAACCCCATATTCATCAAGATCGATCGAGAGGGCCTGAGCCTAGGTAAATATCGTGTCCCCAGTCTCCTGTTACCATTTATCCTTAGACGCACAACTTGGGCACCCCTACCTGAGATCTGCCGGTTTTGACACCGGCAATGGTGCTTTCATTGAGAGATCCGTTGTGCGCTCGCGAGATGCGATCAATGGCTCGTCTCGTCATCAATGACGATATCACCCTCAGAAACTACCTGGCCATGGGCCAAATCCTCTAGCTCGACGGGTTTGCTGTATACGCCCGCGTGGTCGCCAGGCCGGCCGTGCTCCCCGCGGTCATCGAGCACCACTCCAATAATGGTTCCGACCACTCCGATGACATGATTTCGGCAGATTCCTCGTTTTTAAACGAGCTGCTGGATCGCATTGCCGCCTTGGGGCTTTCATCGCTCGATGATCAGATCAAGCTTAAATCCGGTCAAGAGGAAGTCAATTCCACCCCGATCACTCACCTGGTGGCGGACATCGAGGACCGGGCCGAAGACATTTCCCCTCTCAAAACGGAGACCGGCGCTATTCAGATTTCTGAACTCTTCGAGCCGAACACACCCCTGTCAGGTGGCACTTCATGCCTTTCGAGCTCAGGGACAGACGCCAGGCCCATGGAACAGTCAGATCCCGTTGGGCGTAGATCGTCCACACCAGAGGTTGCACAAACCCCGGACACTACGTTGGGTCGGGACTCAAATTTATCCACACTCACCCACCACAGTACATGCTCTCCAAGTAACTCTGGACTACCGGACATATGTGATCTCACATATATACAACAGCATCCCCAAGAGACGGTTCATCACTTCTGGGCCAGATTCCTACTTGTTAAAAACAATATTAAGGACTGATGCGACGACGACACAGTTCCCATATTTCACCGCAATTGCACGGACGAGAGAGCCTTGAACGCCCTCAATCACCATCGAATACAGAGCTTTGCAGAATTATTGCATTTGGTACGAAAGTACTGCGCTATGGAAGACACTTGGAAAGCCCAGAATACACCTGTGGAACAATCCATCTTCGGACAATATGCCGGTAAAGCGAAACGGACATACCCTAGCAGGGCATCCGATAACATCCACAATGGCAAGAAAAATGGACCTTTCACAGGACACATGGTTGTTCTGGATGAACTATTGGATAAACCTTGCGAAATACATGCCGCCCCAGACATTATCCCAACCCACTGCCTTAGAGCATGTTGGGTACTCCGACAGGTAGCATAAAGCGGTGAAGCAATCCTCGCCACCACAACGACAGGGGAGAAAGATTTTGATGTCTTTACTGTCTTCGAGACATTATCCTCAAACAACCAGCGCAAGAGAGCAAATCGCGAACTTGCCGAGGTCCATCAAATCAGCACTTCAAGCCCATGGAGCGACACGGTAATCACATTTTCTGCCGAAGACGAACCACGAGTCCGGCCGGTCCGAGCCATAGCCGCTCTTGTACTAAACCCTATAGTAGACGGCATTCGCCTTACTAAAGTACTCATGGACTAGGGCAGCGGACTCAAACTCATATATTGGGACACACTTGCAAAAATGCAGGTCGATAAATCCCGCATCAAGCAAAGTAATACAACCTTTAGAGGAATTATTCCCACCCGGGAAGCCCGGTGTTCGGGAAACATTAAGTTCGACGTAGTATTCGGTACACCCGAGAACTATAGGTCAGAGGAACTGCTCTTCCACATTGTCCCCTTCAACAATGGATACCACGCCCTTCTAGGGTGGGACACTCTCTCACGCTTTCAAGCTATACACCATTACGGGTACATGAAGCTTAAAATGCCAGGGCCCAATGGAATAATCACAGTTGCAAGTGATCCGGATAGAGCACTTTGTGCCGAGAACAAAACCGCATCCTTAGCCCTCGAGGCACTATCTGAAGCCCTCGCGGTCGAAGAATTAGCCACCTTATGATCTACGGTAGACAAGGATGACGTAGTCCTTGACAAGAGATCAAAATCTACCTCTTTCAAGCCAACAAGACGACATCAATTGGGGCACAGCTCGACCCAATGGTAGACAGCGCCTTGCATGCCTTCCTTCGCAAAAACTGGGACGTATTCGCTTGGCATCCTTCCGATATGCCGGGAATCCCACGCAGCCTGGCCGAACACAGCCTCAACATCATCAAAGGGTTCAAGCCAGTCAAGCAGTCACTACAATGATTTTCCGAACCCAAAAGACAAGCGATGGAGGAAGAGTTGGCCAAGTTATTAGAAGCCGGATTCATAAGGAAAATCAAACACCTAGACTGGCTAGCCAACTTAGTCATGGTACCAAAGAAGGACAAATCCTGGCGCCTATGTGTCGACTTCACGGACTTAAAGAAGCCTTGCCCTAAGGATCCCTTTCCACTGCCCCGCATTGATCAAATTATCGATGCAACCGCATGACATGACTCATTGTGTTTCCTCGATGCTTACTCTGGATACCATCAGATGAAAATGAAGGAATCCGATCAGGTCGCGATGGCATTTATCACTTCGTACGACCCCTTTTGTTTCAACACTATGCCATTCGGACTCAAAAACGCTGGCGCCACATATCAACACATGATTCAAACATGCTTAGAGAAGCAAATTGGTAAGACAGTGGAGGCATACGTTGACGATGTAGTCATCAAGACTAAACACGTCGAAACATTGGTGGATGATCTCCCCCTTATGTTCGATAACCTCCGAACATAAGACATACGGCTCAATCCAGAAAAATGCGTCTTCAGCATTCCAGCCGGAAAGCTATTAGGGTTCATCATATCCCATACAGGAATTGAAGTGAACCTAGCTAAAATCCGGGCCCTGTCACAGCTAACTACGCCAACCGACCTAAAACAAGTGCAAAAGCTAGGAGGTTGTGTAGCTGCCTTGAGCCGCTTTATCTCCAGATTAGGAGAGAAAGCACTACCACTTTATAGACTGCTGGGGCGCAAGGACAACTTTGAATGGACGGATGCGGCCACGATCGAATTGGAGGAGATAAAAACCATATTGGCGGGCAACCCAATCCTAGCCACTCCAGGTGTTGGCGAGCCAATGCTACTTTATATCTCAGCCACTCACGAGGTAGTGAGTGCTGTACTCGTCATCGAACGAGACAAAGAGGGACATAAATTCCCCGTTCAAAAACCCGTATACTATGTATCCAAGGTTCTCACACCGTGTAAATCATGATACCTACATTACCAGAAAATCGCCTATGCTGTATCCATGGCATCTCGGAAGCTCCGACACTACTTTCGAGGGTGTTCGATCACAGTGGCATCCGAAGTACCACTCAACGATATCATAAACAATAAAGATGCCACAGGACACATAGCTAAATGGGTCGTCGAGCTCTTACTATTCGAAATAACATACAAACCACGCCAGACTATCAAGTCCCAGGTGTTGGCCGACTTCATCGTTGAGTGGACCGAAGCCGAACTCCCTAAAGAGTACGGAGCATACTCCCACTGGACCATATATTTTGACGGCTCCAAAATGCTAGCCGGATTGGGGGTCGGCATCATCTTGATATCTCCAACAGGGGATACAGTCCGCTACATACTGCAGATCATGTACACGGACTCAAACAACGCGGTCGAATACGAGGCACTACTGCACGGTCTCCGCATGGCCGTATCCATGGGCATACAATGCCTCGAGGTGCGCGGAGACTCAAACCTCGCCATATCTCAGGTAAACAGAGAATTTGACTCGAAGGATTCAAAGAAGGCAGCTTATCAAAATGCCATATCAAAAATGTCGTCTCGATTTGAGGGGCTGGAATTTCACCATGTAGCTCGGGACATTAACCAGGAAGCGGAAGTACTTGCTCGTATGGGCGCTAAACGTGACTCAATCCCGCCTAACACCTTTGTGGAAAGGTTGTTCAAGCCATTAGTGACATGGCAAGATGAGAGCAAAGACGCTAATCCGGACCCGAACACGCCCCCAGCCGAACTCAATACAGACGTCATCAGGGACTCAGACATGGAAATAACATCCTCGGCTCACGAGATAATGGCTATCATAGCCCCCTGGACCGAGCCTTTCCTAGCCTACATTAATAGTGAAGAGCTCCCCGATGACCAAAATGAGGCCCGCCTCATAATTCGGCGCTCTAAAGCCTACAGGGCTCACAAAGGTGAACTATACAAGAAAAGCACTACTCGTATTCTCCAACGATGCATCTCCAAAGAGGAGGGATGACAACTCCTAGCCGAAATACACGCTGGCATGGGCGTCCATCATGCCGCAGCCTGAGCTCTTGTAAGCAAGGCTTTCCGAATTGATTTCTTCTGGCCAACTGCGCGAGCAGATGCTCAGAACCTAGTCCAACATTGTGTTGGATGCTAGCTTTTTGCAAATCAAAGTCATATGCCTCCCACCACTCTGAGAACCATCCCCATTACTTGGCCCTTTGCGGTGTGGGGGCTGGATATGGTCGGACCTCTTAAAGGGGGAAGGCATAAAAAGAAATATTTACTGGTTATGGTGGACAAATTCACTAAATGGATAGAAGCCAAGCCAGTCAGAACAGCTGAGGCAGGGCCAGTGATAGATTTTACATCCAGTGTAGTACACCGTTATGGTGTCCCACACAGTATTAACGCAGGTAACGGCTCCAACTTTACAGCTGATGAGGTGAAAAATTGGTGTGCTAAGTTAGGCATTAAACTTGATTACGCCTCTATGTACCATCCTCAAACAAATGGTCAAGTCAAAAGAGCCAATGGCTTGATAATGAGCGGCATTAAACCCCGACTAGTGCGCTCCCTGCGGGAGTCAGATAAACACTGGGTTGAGGAGCTCGATTCCGTACTCTGGGGGCTACGGACCACACGTAACCGGACAACCAGATACACGCATTTTTTCATGGTGTACGGCGCAGAGGCTGTTTTGCCCTGCGATACTATACATGAATCATGACTCACCTAGAATGCGCATGTATGAAGAGCAAGAGGCCGAGCTCGATCGGCAGGACGACCTAGATGGCCTTGAAGAGGAGCGTAGTATCGCGCAGGTCCGTTCCGTATTCTATCAACAACAAGCCAGGCGATACCAGAGCAAAGAAGTGCGGGCCAAAACATACAATGTTGGCGAACTCGTTTTACGCCTCCCGGAGATGAAAAAGTACAAGCTCAAACCAAGATGGGAGGGCCCCTTCATTATTGACGAAGTACTCACCGGTGGAGCCTATCGCCTTCGAAACGCATCACACAATCGCCTTGAGCCGAACCCATGGAATGCTGTCAGGCTTTGACGATTCTACGGATAGTTCGATAGCACCTTTCATTCTCTTTTTTATCCTAGGCCTTATCCCTTGTTTTATTTTAGTTCTCGCCTTCCTTTCTTATTTTCTTTACCAAAAAGTGTTCGGCCTAACCGAATTGTTACAGGGTAAAGCATCCTTAAATATATATACCTCAAAATACATGGGGCTTCTATAACAAAGCCCGTTATTAAAAAGCATATTGCTTACAATACTCATGTTGCCTGTTTCATACAGTCTCCTCGCCATTATATGCACCTTTATGACTTAGTTTTTGCCAAGCTGGGTTGCCTGGCTCCTGTGTTTATACCCTACGTTCCCGATTGATCGGCTAGGGTGTAAAGGGAGCACCTCTGTGATTGTTACAACTGGGTAATCCGGACTTGTACCTCAGACGGGTGAAGCCAAAAGTTAGTGTTCTTAAGGGAATTACTGGTCGGCGGACAAACGATGAATCACTTTTTAGCGCATAATCTTTCAAACTCATAAGATAGGCTCCTTATAATCCTATTTTTAAGGATCAAAGCCTAGGCACACGTATATATGCATGCTCAACCAGGGAAAGGAACCCTTAACGGAACTATTCTGTTTGGAAGATGTTTCTTACATTAAATAATAATATAACATAACTCCCCGAACACAATACGTCTATTTAAGCAAAGATGACCGCATTGCCTGGTTTCCGAACATTCCACGTGTTTACCACATGTATAGTATTCGAAAACACTCCAGCCCTGGGGTTTGGAGGTCAAAGCGGAAGGTCTGCCATGACAATCTTTCAATTAAATTCGGCAGGAGATAAGTTTGATGATAAAGTACATTGTTACATGGAATCAAACGCCTACTCTTCATCTATACCATCTATAAGATAGT
Organism: Secale cereale; assembly: GCA_902687465.1. Lineage (NCBI taxonomy): Eukaryota > Viridiplantae > Streptophyta > Magnoliopsida > Poales > Poaceae > Secale > Secale cereale. The sequence goes on along the minus strand of LR738712.1, from coordinate 533,786,866 downwards.
TAATTTACAGTCTTGTTGTGAAAATTTGGCGGTTGTCTTTACTTGGTCATACACCAAGCTCACAGGGATCTCTAGTCCGTCAGGCCCTCGAGGTCCAACCCGAGCCATATGATTCGGATCAAGTCCGGTATAGCATGTCTTCACCATAGCCCAGGCTTCTCGAGCACCTTCTCGACATGCTGACACTTTCCTCGGTTCAAAGCAGCGTCGAGCCCCTTTGAATAAATTTGCCAGTTCCTCCATAATTTATCTAGTAGAATCGGCTGGCCATAAGGCCTTGGCCATATTCTTCATGGCTTTCTGAGCTTGCTCGTGTACCTTGGAGAATGATACGTCTCCAATGTATCTATAATTTTTTATTGTTCCATGCTATTATTTATGAAGTCTTGGATGTTTAATGAGCTTTATCATTCACTTTTATATCATTTTTGGGACTAACCTACTAACCCAAAGGCCCAGTCCAGATTGCTGTTTTTTTCCTGTTTCAGGGTTTTGCAGAAAAAGAATATCAAACGGAGTCCAAACAGAATGAAACCTTCACGAGAGATATTTTTGGAGAAAATCACGCACGCGGAGCTTGAGAACCACGTCAAGGGATCAAGAGGTGGGTTAGGGTGGGGGGCGCGCCCCCTGCCTTGTGGCCCCCTTGAGCGTCCCCCGGTGCCCTCCTTCTTCCTATATAAGTCTACGTACCCCAAAACCTCCGTGAACAGAGAGAAAACCCTAATTCCACCGTCGTAACCTTCTGTTCCCGTGAGATCCCATCTTGGAGCCTGTTCCGGAGCTCCACCGGAGGGGGATCCATCACGGAGTTCTTCATCATCATCATCATCACCCTCACCATGAGTTGTGAGTAGTTTACCACAGACCTTCGGGTCCATAGCTAGTATCTAGATGGCTTCTTCTCTCTCTCTGGATCTCAATACAAAGTTCTCCTCGGTCTTCGAGGAGATCTATTCGATGTAATCTCTTTTTGCGGTGTGTTTGTCGAGATCCGATGAATTGTGAGTTGATGATCAAGGTTATCTATGAAAGATATTTGGTTCTTCTCTGAACTTTTTATGTGTGCTCATAATATCCTTGCAAGTCTCTTCGAATTATTGGTTTGGTTTAACCTACTAGATCTATAGTTCTTGCAATGGGAGAAGTGCTTGGCTTTGGGTTCAATCTTGCGGTGTCCTTTCTCGATGACAGTAGGGGCAGCAAGGCACGTATTGTATTGTTGCCATCGAGGATAAAAAGATGGGGTTTATATCATATTGCTTGAGTTTATCCCTCTACATCATGTCATCTTGCTTAAGCGTTACTCTGTTCTTATGGACTCAATACACTAGATGCATGCAGGATAGTGGTCGATGTGTGGAGTAATAGTAGTAGATGCAGGCAGGAGTCGGTCTACTTGTCTCGGACGCGATGCCTATATACAATGATCATGCCTAGATAGTCTCATAATTATTCGCTTTTCTATCAATTGCTCGACAGTAATTTGTTTACCCGCCGTAGAATATCGCTATCATGAGAGAAGCCACTAGAGAACACTATGGCCCCGGGTCTATTCTCAACATATCAATCTACATCTACTTTAGTTTTATCGCTTTTATTTGCTGTTCTTATAAACCAAAAATACCCAAAAATATAAACTATCATCTCTATCAGATCTCACTTTCGTAAGTGACCGTAAAGGTATTGACAACCCCTTATCACGTTGGCTGCGAAGTTCTTATTTGTTTGTGCAGGTGCGATGGACTGGCGCATGGTCTCCTACCGGATTGATACCTTGGTTCTCAAAAACTGAGGGAAATACTTACGCTACTGTGTTGCATCTCCCTTTCCTCTTCGAGGGAATACAACGCAAGCTCAAGAAGTAGGAAGAAGAATTTCTGGCGCCATTGCCGGGGAGGCTTACGCAAAAGTCATATACCAAGTACCTATCACAAACCCTTATCCTTCGCATTACATTTTTTGCCTTTCGTTTTCCTCTCCCCCACTTCACCCTTGCCGTTTTATTTGCCCTTCTTCCGCCGTGTGTTTATCGTTCGCTTGCTTCTTATTTGCTTGTGTGCTGCTTGCTTGCTTGTCATCATGTCTAGCACACCTATCATTATCAACACTCCCGAAAGTGAGGTCCTCAACTTTAAACAAAGGGAGGAAGAAAACTTAAAAGATGCCTCGTATAGAATTTGCAATGCTCAAAATAGATCTAATAGGAAGCTTTCCACTTCCGTGCTTCTTTGTAATTTTTATGTGGGCATAACTCCATGGAATAGATTTATCTTAGATACCATTACCGGAGGAAATTTCTTGGGTAGCCACATCGTTGATTCTTATAATGCTATGATTGAATTATTTGTCTCACCACCTCTTATGGTTAATGGGACCCTTTTAACTTTGGAGCATGTTAAGCAAAGGTTAGAAATCATTGAAAACAAAGTTGCTACGGTAGAACTGGTAGAGAACTTGGATAGAAAAATTCATAATGAAATCACCCAATATGGATCCAAGGTAGGAGTTGTTCTGAAAAATCTTAAGGAAAAGGAGCCCATAGTTAAAGAAAAGCTAGATCAGGATTCTACTAGAATTAATAAGCTTGAGGATGTTATCACTAATGTGGGTTATGCTCTCTCCGCTATAAAACTACTCCAAATACCTCTACTAAATTATGTAAGTTCATGTATGTCCCTAAAGACAAGGGTGAAACATCTAGAATTGCGGATCTCAAATCCATAAGTGTTCACCTAATTTTCTTACTTTTGCAAGAGACCATTTTGACACTTTAGAATTTCTTGATTTCTTGCCCAAGAGTTCGATTATTCATAGGGACAAAGAAGTTCCCAAGAATCATAAGTGCTTAATCAAAGAATTGCCTTCCAAAGATGGCAATACCTAGATTTATCTTGTATCGTGCCTAGCTAGGGGCATAAAACGATAGCGCTTGTTGGGAGGCAACCCAACTTTATATTTTTTTTTGTTTTTGTTGCTGTTAGGGAATAAATATTGCATTTAGTCTCTGATTAGATGTGATTTCATGTTTTGTTTAGTGTTTGTGCCAAGTAGAACCTTTGGGAAAACTTGTATGAAGTTTATGTGATCCTGCTGTGAAAAACAGAATCGTTAGCGCTCGCTAAAGTGGTCTTCAGATTTTACTGGAGCGTGCTTTTTAGTTGATTCTTTTTGCAGATGATTGGTAGAAAAATTTCACAAATTTACGAATTTACTTTGAATATTTTAGAGTTCCAGAAGTAGGCGAAACCTGCAGATTACTACAGACTGTTCTGTTTTTTGACAGATTCTATTTTTCGTGTGTTGTTTGCTTATTTCAATGCATCTATGAGTAGTATTGGAGGATATGAACCATAGAGAAGTTGGAATACAGTACGTTTAACACCAATATAAACAAAGAATGAATTCATTGCTGCACCTTTGAGTAGTGGTTTGCTTTCTTATACTAACGGAGCTCATGAGAGTTTTTGTCTAAGTTTTGTGTTGTGAAGTTTTCAAGTTTTGACTATTGCTTTGATGGACTATGGAACAAGGAGTAGAAAAGGCCTAAGCTTGGGGATGCCCATGGCACCCCAACCAAATTCAACATAATCAAAAGCCTAAGCTTGGGGATGCCCCGGGAAGGCATCCCCTCTTTCGTCTTCATCCATCGGTAATTATACCATGAGCTATATTTTTATTCGCGACATGATATGTCTTTTTCTTGGAGCGTCTTCTATAATTTGAGTCTTTGCTTGTTAGTTTTCCACAATAATCCTTGATGGATACACCTATTTGCGAGAGTTCAATATGGCCTAGAAATTGTTAAAACACTCTATGTGCTTCACTTATATCTTTTGAGTAGAATAGTTTTTGCTCTAGTGCTTCACTTATATCTTTTAGAGCACGGTGGTGGTAATATTTTATAAAAATTGTTGAACTCTCATGCTTCACTTGTATCTATTTGAGAGTCTATTAAAACAGCATGGTAATGTGTTTAGGCCAAAGAAACTAGTCATCACATGATAGACATCCAATGTCAATGTAGTAAAAAATTCACACCAAGTGCATTAAATATGATGAGCTGTTGGATGCTTGATAATTGTTTTGAGACATGAGGATAGTGATATTAGAGTCATGCTAGTGGAGTTATTATGAAATTGATAAATACTTGTGTTAAGGTTAGTGATTCCCGTATCATGCACGTATGGTGAACCGCTATGTGACAAAGTTAGAGCATGAGGTATTTGTTGAGTGCCAACCTTTGTGTGGAGGTCGGGGGCGCGCGATGGTTAACTCCTACCAACCTCCCCCCTAGGAGCATGCGTTGATTACTTTGTTTTGATGAATCGTAGATTTTTGCAATAAGTATATGAGTTCTTATGACTAATGTTGAGTCCATGGATTATACGCACTCTCACCCTTCCACCATTGCTAGCCTCTCTTGTACCGCGCAACTTTCGCCGATGCCATAAACCCACTATATATCATTCCTCAAAACAGCCACCATACCTACCTATCATGGCATTTCCATAGCCATCCCGAGATATATTGCCATGCAACTTTCCACCATTCCGTTCATATGACACGTATCATATTGTCATATTGCCATTGCATGATCATGTAGTTGACATCGTATTTGTGGCAAAGCCACCATGCATAATTTTTTATACATGTCACTCTTGTTTCATTGCACATACTGGTACACCGCCGGAGGCATTCATATAGAGTCATACTTTGTTGTTGTAGTATCGAGTTGTAATGAAAGTGTGATGATCATCATTATTAGAGCATTGTCCCATGGGAGGAAAGGCTAAATCTATAAAGCCCCTCCGCAAAAAAAAAAGAAAAAAAGGAGGCCAAAGAAAAAAGAAAGGCCCAAAAAAAGGGACAATTGCTACTATCTTTTTCCATACTTGTGCTTCAAAGTAGAACCATGTTCTTCATTGTAGAGAGTCTCATGTTTAGTCACTTTCATATACTAGTGGGAATTTTCATTATAGAACTTGGCTTGTATATTCCAACGATGGGCTTCTTCAAATGCCCTAGGTCTTCGTGAGCAAGCAAGTTGGATGCACACCCACTAGTTCCTTTTGTTGAGCTTTCATTCATATTTAGCTCTAGTGCATCCGTTGCATGGAAATCCCTACTCACTCACATTGATATCTATTGATGGGCATCTCCATAGCCCGTTAATACGCCTAGTCGATGTGAGACTATCTCCCTCTTTTTTGTCTTCTCCACGACCACCTCAATTCCACCCATAGTGCTATATCCATGGCTCACGCTCATGTATTGTGTGAAAGTTGAAAGATTTGAAAAGATAGAGTATGAAAACAAGTGCTTGGCTGAACTCGGGGTTGTGCATGATATAAATATTTTGTGTGATGAAGAGGGAGCATAGCCAGACTATATGATTTTGTAGGGATAACTTTCTTTAGCCATAGTATTTTGAGAAGACATGATTTCTTTGTTAGTATGCTTGAAGTATTATTGTTTCTTATGTCAATATAGACTTTTATCTTGAATCTTTCAGATCTGAACATTCATGCCACAATTAAGAGAAGTACATTGAAAAATTATATCGGTTAGCATTCCACATAAAAAATTCTTTCTTTATCATTTACCTACTCGAGGACGAGCAGGAATTAAGCTTGGGGATGCTTGATACGTCTCCAATGTATCTATAATTTTTTATTGTTCCATGCTATTATTTATGAAGTCTTGGATGTTTAATGGGCTTTATCATTCACTTTTATATCATTTTTGTGACTAACCTACTAACCCAAAGGCCCAGTCTAGATTGCTGTTTTTTGCCTGTTTCAGTGTTTTGCAGAAAAAGAATATCAAATGGAGTCCAAACGGAATGAAACCTTCGCGAGAGATATTTTTGGAGAAAATCACGCACGCGGAGCTTGAGAACCACGTCAGGGGATCAAGAGGTGGCCCACGAGGGTGGGGGCGTGCCCCCCTTCCCAGGGCGCGCCCCCCTGCCTCGTGGCCCCCTCGAGCGTCCCCGGTGCTTTCCTTCTTCCTATATAAGTCTACGTACCCCAAAACCTCCGTGAACAGAGAGAAAACCCTAATTCCACCGCCATAACCTTCTGTTCCCGTGAGATCCCATCTTGGAGCCTGTTCCGGAGCTCCACCTGTCGGGGGAAACTGTCCACCACGAACACCTATGGGACCGGAGCCCCTTGCTTGTGCGGTAAGAGGGCGGAGGGAGCACGAAGAGCAGATCGTAGTGAACACGCGGGAAGTTTACCCAGGTTCGGGCCGCGATGGACGCGTAAAACCCTACTCCTGCTTGGTTTGTATTGAGTTGGAGAGCTCGGGAGCTTGAAGAACTAGCTACACCGAGCGTATGAGCGATCTAGGTTCCGAACCCCCTCTACGTTGTGCATGGGCCTCCTTTTATAGTGCAAGGGGTCACCGACAGGTGTCAACGTAGGAGAAAGGGGTAAAAATGTAAAAGAGGTGGTAGTTGTAATAGTGCGGGAATAGTGGAGCTACAGTGTATGAACAGTGGTCGCTACCTACTTTGACAGTGGGGGACAAGAGCATTTAATGCCCGTCGCCGTCGACCCCAAAAGCGCCCGCCCTTGCGTCTCCGTTTGCCACGGCGATGGCTTTACCACCGTGGAGTGCCACCGTGTCCCCCAGGCTGCACAGCCATCCGCCACGCGTCCCAGGAGAGGCCCCAGGGCGACGCGTGGGCCGATGAGCTGGAGCGCGGGCACACAGCGCAACTCTCCCGGCAAACACCTTGCCGGGGCCTTGACCTTGCCGGGCCCGGGAGCTTGTCGGGCTCCGAAGCTTGTCGCTCCCCGGGCCTTGCCGGGGCGCATGTTGCACCGAGTCATGTCTTCTGTAATGGAATCTTCTAGTCTTCCTGGCAAGCTCCTCTTGCCAGGGCCTTGCGTGGGTGAGGTAATCTTGAGCCTGGAACGGCCTTCCCGGCAAGCTCCACTTGCCGAGGTCTCGATCTTCTGTCTTGTATACTTTGTTTTTGAATGGTTTTGTATGGAGCAGGAAGGTCTCCGGCGAGCACGTGGTCGACCCTGCCGCGGGAAGCTGCAACTGCCGTGCACAAGTTGGGGTACTGAGGTACCCCTACCTTAGTACACCGACAGGAGCCCCCGGGCCTGGGCCACACACGGTGCCGAGCGCTGTTGGGCCAGGCCCAAAACAGTGCACGGACACACGCGGCCCACAGCGCGCCGAACCCACTTCCTCATCCGCCGCGTCCCCCCGTAACGGCACGCGTCGATTGCGGCGTCGTGGGATGGGACGTGGCCACGTTCTTTTAATGGAAAGAGCGAAACGCCCCCCCCCCCACTTCCCCATAAAAGCAGAGGAAGCAGGAGCGGTTCCCCTCCTACGCCTTCATTGCCTCTTCTTCCATCTCCAGAGATCCCCTTTGCGCTCCGCCTCGACAGCTCCTCCGCCGTCTTTCGCATCTCTGGCGCCGCCGGGCTCTTCGTCCCCCTTCCTCCGCCGCCTCCGCCATGGCCCCGAAGACCGAGAAGGCGAAGGCAGAGAAGACCAAGAAGGAGAAATCGGAGCAAGCGGCGAGGCTTACCTTGTATCGGAAGTGGAACCTCGTCTTCCCACCGAGGCTCAGCGCGCGGGAGCTCTGGAACAAGTATTACTTGTTCTGGTCCAAGAAGACCAAGGCGCACCCCCGCACCCGAGCCTATCCGGCCGCCGCCAAGGACAACTACCCCGGCGGGTACTATTTCTTCGCAGCCTTCTTCCATTGCGGTCTTTGCCCTCCTTTTCCGAATTCTTTTGTGACATAATGCACACCTACGGCCTCCATCTTCTTGACTTCACCCCCAACGCCATCCTCACGATGGCGGTTTTCGCACACATGTGCGAAAACTATATAGGAATATACCCAAACGTAGCGCTGTTTAGGCACTTCTTCACCCCTAGAGCAGAGGCCGGCGCCCCCCTCTCCGGAGGAATATCTTGGGTTTTTCGTCTGAACAAGAAGGAGTCCTACTTACCGGGAAAGCTCCGCGGCAAGTGGGAGGAGTGGCGTGCGGACTGGTGTTGGATTGTTGAGGACCAGCCGCAATCTTTCACCGCGCCGCGCACAACGCCCATCGTGCGCGGCAGGGACTGGAGCGAGCTGGATTCGGACGACAACAAGCTTGACATCGCCCTCATCAGGATTCTTCGTCTCCGGGTAGCAAGGTTGTCTGTCGCAGAAGTAGGCACAGACTTCCTCCGCCGCCGCATCGCCCCTCTCCAAGACAGGAAAAGGCCGGCCTGGGAGTACGGCAACTCGGCGGATATCATGAGGCTGCGCCCCGGGCTCAACTTCAACTTCACGTCGCTGGAGCTGAAGGGGATGGTCCGGGAACTATTTAAGAACGACCCGGCCCACCCGGAATGGTTCAGGGGTCCTCGGGGAGTGGTGCCTCTCTGCAACAGCACAGCCAGGGACAACCTCCGCGCCATGATGCTCGCGTGCGACTCGCACGGCGTCGACCGCACGTGGATTCCGCCCAAGCCGGACGTCGTCTTGAATCTCTTCGACAACCTGGTGGAGGTGGCGAACAACAAGAACGAGACCCGGGAGCTGACACGGGACACCACCGACCAGGAGATAGCGTACATAGCTTCTCGGGTTGAAGAGGCCGCTGCAGCCGCAGCGGCAGGAGAATTCGGCTACACGCCCGAGGAGGCAGAGGCCGCGGAAGTGTCCTGCCAAGCAGAGGAGGCGGAGATCCGCAGGCTACTGAAGCTGCCTCCCGACGAGCTCGCCGGGGTCCCATCCTTGAGGCACTCCGGGATCCTTGGAATCCAGACGGAGGCCGCGGCGAGAGGCAACGCCGCCGGAGGGAACAGGGGCGCCGCGGGGAGCGGAGGCGCCGGAGGGAGCGGAGGCGCCGGAGGAAAAGAGGCCGCAGCGCAGGGCGCCGGGCCCAGCAAGCCTGCCGGGGAGGAGGAGGAGGAGGACGACGCCGAGGCCGCCGAGGACTCCGACGGGTCTCTGGAGCTCTACGCCGACGACATCTCCTCATCGTCGGAGACCTCCCCGCCCCGGGCAAGCCCTAGGCGGTCTCCGATGAAACGTCTCCGCAAGGCGGCGACGGGGACAAGGGCACAGGCGCCCCGGCAACAGCCAACTCGTCGGGTAGCGCGAGCTCCCCGGGGGAGTCAAGCTACGACGGGGGCGCCCGGCGCACCAGCCACGGCGGAGGCGGCCCGCACGCAGGCCACGGCAGAGGCACCCCGCAAGCAGGCGCCGAGCGGAAGGGAGTCTTCACAGGGCGGAGCGGCGGCTCCGCCCGCTCCCCGGGCCCCGGCTACCACAGGGGCTGGGTCTTCGCAGCCCCCAGCCCCGGGGACCGCCAAGCGCCCGAGGGAGTCTTCGCCTCCTGCTCCCCGCGCGGACGCGCCTCAGGTGGAGTTTGACTTCTCCGCCCTGAGCGACGACGACGACGAGGAGGAACAAGAGTAAGTATTCGAGGCTTTGCATCTTCTTCAACATTGTCTTGATTTTTGTTGGTGCTGATCTCGTTTCTTGTTTTGATTTCAGGACCTTGGCCCAGCGCGCGGCGAAGAAGGCCAAGGTGCCCGTGGTCGAAGTCGCGGACGACTCGCCTGCCGCGGCAACTGGGGACGCGCCGGAGCCAAGCCTGCCGGACCCGAGCGCTGCTCCGAGGAGCAGCCCCCAGCGCAGCCCCCAGCGTAAGTCTGGGGTCCATCCTTCCGCTCGTCGGGCGCGCTTGGAGATTTCGTCTTGTTCTAATATCTTGATGCTTTTGTCTTTTCTTGTGCAGAGGTGGAGCCACAGCCGCAGGAGCGTCCGGAGGTCGCTCCCGAGGAGCCGCAGGCCCCGCCGTCCCCGCCAAGGCCGAACTCCCCGGCGAGGGAGAGCGCTCCGCCAAGGGCGGGTACTCCGCCAAGGGCGAGTACCCCGCCAAGGGCGAGCAGCCCGGCGAGGGCAGCCACTCCGCCAAGGCAGAGCTCCCCGGCGAGGGAGCCCGCCGCTGACGACGTCCGCCAAGGTAAGTTCCGTAACTTTGTCTTCTTGGAGTCGTCTCTTTTTGGATATTTGCTTGAACTTCTTTTTCTTCTTCTTCTTCTAGATCCTCCTCCCCCCGAGCAGATGGAGACGGAGGTCATCGTCATCAAGGAGGAGGGCGCGCAGGGCAGCGGCGGCGACGCCCCTGTCGCCGAGGACACGGCGGGAGCCACCGAGCCGGCCGCGCAAGAGACCGCTCCGGCTGCGGACGCAGCGGCCGGGGAGGGGGACGGCGACCGCACTGCCGGCCCGGAGGCGGCAGGAGCATCAAGTGCTGTGCCGGCCGCGGACCCCTCCGCCGGAAAGGAGCAGGCCGGCTACTACCTTGAAGCTCCCAACGGCATCTTCATCCAGGTGCCGTGGGGTTCTTCATCGCGAGCCCCCGCGGAGGGCGAGGCCTTTGACGGAGAGGTCCTTGCCTCCGCGGGCTTGAAGATCGTCGAGGCGCCCGGCGGAAGCGACGGGCCCGAGGAGGAGAAGCTGCTTCACCAGCTCCTGGCCCTTTACCGGGCCAGGCAGGCGAAGCTTGCTTCTCGGGAGGCCCTTGCCGCCAAGGCCGCCGTCGAGATGGAGAAGCGCGTGGCGGAGCTCAGCGCCGCCAACCAGGCTGCCCTCCGCGAGGTAGCGGAGGAGCGCGAGAGGCTCGCCGGGGAATACCAAGAATGGTTGCTGGAGAAGGCCGAGGCCGAAGAGCAGCAGCGGCTCGCCGGGGTGGAGCTGTCCCGGCGAGAAGGAGAGCTCGCCCAGCGGAAGGTCAACCTCGACTCCCACGAGGAAGACCTTGCCGCTCGGGAGCAGGCCCTTGGCGGGGAGCTGAAGGAGGCGAAAGCCGCCGCGGCTGCCGCGGAGACTGCCAAGGAGGAGCTTGCCGCCAAGGTTGCGCAGCTGGAGGAGTCGTTGAAGGCGAGCGTGGAGAGGGTCGCCGCGCTCAACACAGAGCGCGAGAAGGACGCCCACACCAACTCAGAACTCCAGGTGCGTCTCTCTGAGAAGGGCGACGAGCTGAAGGCCGCCAAGGACTCCATCGAGGATCTGGAGCTGAAGGTTTCCACGCTAAAGGACTCGCTCGACGCCGTCCGGGACCGGGAAACCAAGCTAAAGGAGGAGCTCCGCAAGGAGCGAGGCTTGGTGGACAGCGCCAACAAAGCGGCCGAGAACTTCCGCCGTACCGTTGAGGTATGGACCGAGGACTTGGTATCTCCTGCGTCCAACATCGACCAAGAGCTGCTGGCGATGAAGTTGGAGCATCTCATCTACTCCCCGGACCCAAACCTTCCTCACAGCGCCAAGCTCAGCCTCTTCTTCAGGGGGATCGCGCCGGCCCTTGCAGATCTTCGGAAGAAGATTCCCGCGCAGCTGGCCGAGGAGTCGCGCCGGCTCTGCACGGGAACCTTGGAGCGTGTGCTGACGAAGATTGTATACCGCAATCCCGGCATAAACCTCACTAACGTTCTTCGCAGCCTGCCGGCCGACGCGAACATGGAGGCGTTGAAGGAGCAGGTCGCCCACATCATTGCTAAAGTGAACAAGATCTCCAGGATCGAGGGCGACCGCGTAGACTAGGCCTCCTTTATCTTTATCTCTTTTTGTTGCTGCATAGGGTGTTATGAACTCATTAATTCATTGCGACAAGTTATCCTTTGTAAGATATTTATCTTATTTTGATCAATCAGTGCAATGTTATCTTCCTTGTCTTGGTCCTTTACTTTGTATGCTTTTCACCCTACGCTCCCGGGGAGCTTGCCGGCGAGGGGCCTTTGCCGCGAGCGCTGAGTGCTGGACTCTGAGCGGCCTGCTGGCCAAGGTCTCACCGGCAAGCAACCTTGCCGCGGCTAGTCACGACGCACTCAGCTTGTTGAGTGAACTCGAAAACGAACCAAGGGCGCGACACTTGTCGCAGCTCACTTGAATCGTTGAGTGTACTCGAAAACAAGATAAGGGTGCGGCTAGCTACGGGTAGGTTCCTCCGCGCACGGGTTTTCCATACAAAGTGTGATTGTTCAAGGAAGACAACTAAAATTATTAAAAATTTGAACTACTCAAATTCTAATAACTTAGCTTATATGTAATGCTTGCTTCTTGGTAAGGCTTCTCTTTCTTGAACAGCACTTGGTTCCTCTTCCATCTCCTTCCCCCCCGGCAAACTTGTGCGCGAGGAACATTCCTTCTGCTTAAGAGGCAAGGAAAAAGAAGAGGGAAACAAGTATATGGCCTTTAGGCGTGCTAATGCTTACCGGATATGTATGTCGCACAAGATGCCAAACAACACATGCAAATAGCGAAGAAAAGCATGTCAAAGGCAAATAGCGCAAAACACAAAAACTTTACTGATGCACGGGGTCTGCGCCCGGCTTTGTACAAAGGGTTACATGCAACAGCGGCAAAGCTTGTACAAAAGGTGGTTGCCGGAGCGGATCACGGCAACCGCGCCTTATGGGTGAAACTTGCGAAGATGCTCTATGTTCCAGGAGTTGCTCACCGGTAAGCCTTCTTCGGTCTCAAGGCGGACAGCGCCGGGCCTTGTGACTTGTCTCACCCGATAAGGGCCTTCCCACTTCGGGGTCAACTTGTTGGAATTCTTGGCGGACTGAACACGCCGAAGAACAAGGTCGCCTTCCTCGAGACTCCTGGCCTTGACCTTGCGGCTATGGTAGCGACGCAAGGCTTGCTGGTATCGAGCAGCTCGTACAGCAACCTGGAGACGTTCCTCCTCGAGGAGCAATGCATCATCTTGCTGCAGTTGCTCTTGCTCGAGCTCATCATAAGCGAGCACTCGAGGAGATCCGTATACGAGTTCCGTGGGGAGAACTGCCTCTGCTCCATAGACTAGAGCAAAGGGTGTCTGTCCGGTGGCTCGACTTGGTGTCGTTCTGATTGACCAAAGAGCCGCCGGTAGCTCCTCTATCCAATTTCTTCCGCACTTGCGCAGCCTGTCAAAGGTCCTTGTCTTGAGTCCGCGCAGCACTTCAGCATTGGCCCTCTCCGCTTGACCGTTGCTCCTCGGGTGAGCAACAGAAGCGAAACAGACCTTGGCGCCAAGGTCTTGGATGTACTGCATGAAGGTGCGACTAGTGAATTGTGTACCGTTGTCGGTGATGATCCTGTTAGGGATTCCGAAACGGCAAACAATCGACCTGAAGAACCTGACCGCTGACTGTGCTGTCACCTTTCTCACTGGTTCCACTTCTGGCCACTTTGTGAACTTGTCGATTGCAACGTACAAGTACTCAAAGCCCCCGACAGCTCGGGGGAAAGGGCCGAGGATATCGAGCCCCCAGACCGAGAAGGGCCAGGACAAAGGAATCGTTTGGAGAGCTTGAGCTGGCTGATGAATTTGTTTTGCATGGAACTGGCACGCTTCACACTTGGTTACTAGTGCAGTTGCATCTTGGAGGGCTTCTTGCCAAAAGAACCCTTGCCGGAAAGCTTTCCCGGCAAGCGCCCTTGCGCCAATGTGGTGGCCGCATATGCCTCCGTGTATTTCTGCCAACAACTTCTGTCCATCTTCCCTGGAGATGCACTTCAGTCTGACACCATTGAGCCTTCTTCTGTACAGCTCGTTATCCACGAACTGGTACATACTTGACTGCCTGGTTATCTTCTCTATTTCTTCTGGGTCGTCGGGAAGTTCTCCAGTTTGCAGAAAACGGATGATCTGCTGCGCCCATGCCGGAGCATGAGGCTCAACGGCAAGGACTAAAGGCATGAGAGCCGCTGCGGGGACCCCAGCTTCTACGGCAAGAACCTCTGGTTCCGCCGGAGCTGATGATCCCCCGGCAAGCTCGCCGGGGCGAGGCTTGTCGGGAACACTTGCTTCAACTGCACAGATCCTCGGATCTGCAGGAGCAGACTGTTCCTCAGCGTTCTGGTTGTTGATCTTGGGGACCTTGGCGGCGGTTTCAGGAAGATCCGCCGGCAAGTAGTCGCCGGAGACCAACTTTCTCTTCTTGGACTGCCCAATTGATGGTGTAACGGATGGTTGAGTCAGCTTGAGCAAGAAGGTCCCTGGTTCCACAGGTAACTTCATCGAAGCACACTTTGAAAGGCCATCTGCTATTTCATTTTGAGCTCTCGGGACGTGCTCCATCTGCAGACCTTCAAAATGCTCCTCAAGCTTCCTCACTTCATCTACATAAGCTTCCATCAAAGGGCTCTGATAACTCTTGTTAACTTGCCGGACCACCAACTGAGAATCTCCCCGCACAATCAGCTTCCTGATCCCAAGTTCGGCCGCAATCCTGAGGCCGGCAAGCAAGCCTTCATATTCAGCAGTGTTGTTTGTCGCTTGCTCCCTGGGAAAGTGCATCTGGATAACATATTTGAGGTGCTCTCCGGTGGGCGTGATGAGTACCACGCCAGCACCGGCGCCTTGCAGCGAGAAGGCACCGTCAAAATACATTACCCATTCACTTGTCGCTTCTTGTACGGGTGCACTTGTTTCTTGGACTTCTTCATTGGGCGTTGGGGTCCACTCAGCTATGAATTCTGCCAAAGCTCCGCTCTGTATGGTTGAAGTACTTTCAAACTTAAGTCCAAAGCTCGACAGCTCCAGTGCCCACTCAACGATCCTGCCTGTCGCTTCTGGATTGTGCAATATCCTCTTCAGCGGAAAGCGAGTGACCACTGTTATCTCATGTGCTTGGAAGTAATGGCGCAGCTTTCTCGAGGCCATGAGGAGGCCGAAAAGCAACTTTTGCACACCAGAGTATCTTGATCTAGCCCCCTGGAGAAGGGAACTGACAAAATACACTGGGCGCTGCACCATCTTCTTTCGCACTTCTTCCTGTTCCTGCGCAAAGTTGTCCTTGTCGGGGCCAGAGCTTGCTGGAGCAGCCCCCTGCTTGTCGCTGGATTCGCTTGCCGGTGGTGCAGACTCCTCGTCGGCCTCCCTCTCCGCTACTAACGCAGCACTAACCACCTGGTTGGCTGCCGCTAGGTATAGCAACAACTTTTCCTGTGGTCTAGGTGCGACAAGTATTGGAGTGGAGGATAGGTACCGTTTCAAATCTTGCAGCGCTGCCTCCGCTTCCGGAGTCCACTTCATGGGACCTGCCTTCTTCAGGATTTTGAAGAAAGGTAGGGCGCGTTCTGCAGACTTCGAAATGAACCTACTGAGGGCAGCCACACAACCTGCAAGCCTTCTGACATCCTTGACGCGCTTCGGGGCCTCGATTTGCTCAATGGCTTTAATCTTGTCGGGGTTGGCTTCAATCCCCCTCTGTGACACAAAGAACCCGAGAAGCTTGCCGGAGGGGACTCCAAAGACGCACTTCTCGGGGTTCAACTTGAGCTGTATCCTGCGCAGGTTCTGAAATGTTTCTTCCAAATCTTGGACCAGGGTTTCCTTGCTCTTGCTCTTCACCACGATGTCATCCATGTAAGCCTCTACATTTCTGTGGATCTGTGGCTCGAAAGCAGTGTGCACTACCCTTGCAAATGTCGATCCTGCATTCTTCAGTCCAAATGGCATGCGTATGAAGCAATAGGTGCCACATGGAGTGATAAATGCAGTCTTCTCTTCATCCTCTTTGGCCATAAAGATCTGGTGGTAGCCTGAATATGCATCAAGAAAAGAGAGTAGCTCACATCCGGCAGTGGAGTCAACGATCTGGTCAATGCGCGGCAAAGGGAATGGATCCTTGGGACATGCTTTATTCACATCGGTGAAGTCTATACACAGCCTCCACTTTCCATTGGCCTTGCGCACGACGACTGGGTTCGCTAACCACGTCGGATGGATCACACCTCTAACTAGGCCTGCTACCTCTAACTTCTTGATCTCTTCGTTGATGCATTCTTGGCGCTCCACGGCTTGCTTCCTCACCTTCTGCTTGACGGGCCGCGCATGAGGACAAACAGCAAGCTTGTGCTCAATTACCTTCCTGGGAACACCGGGGATGTCAGATGGTTGCCAGGCAAACACATCGACATTCGCCCGCAGGAAGGCAACGAGCGCGCTTTCCTATTTGCTGTCAAGTGTGGCACTGATGGTGAAGGTACCACCAGTGCCGTCTTCCTTGGCGGACACCCTCTTGGTTGCCGGAGGAGCGGCCATCCCCTTCTTATACTTGCCGGTGGAGCTCGATGGAACGTCCTCGACGGCAGCGCAGCACTCCGAAGAGGTGCGGTTGCCGGAGTGGGCCCCAGAGCACTTGCCGGACTTGGTCTTCGTCTTCTTCCCCCCGGGAGCTTCAGCGGAAAGTGTATCCTTCTCTGCCGCAGCTGCTGCATCCCGGTAGATCTTGTCGGCGCAGACAAGCGCATCTTTCTTGTCGCCATGGACAGTGATGACGCTTATCGGCCCCGGCATCTTGAGTACGTTGTAAGCATAGTGGGAAGCTGCCATGAACTTGGCGAGGGCGGGACGGCCGAGTGTTCCATTGTATGGCAATGGAATATCGGCGACGTCGAAAGTGATGCGCTCAGTTCTGAAGTTGAGCTCCCCGCCAAAAGTCACCGGCAGAGTGATCTTCCCCTTGGGCTTGCTCCTTCCCGGATTGATTCCTTGGAAAGAACCGGTCTCTTCGAGCTCGCCATCTGGGATTTGGAGTTTCTTGATCACAGCAGAGGAGATCAAGTTTAGCCCGGCCCCGCCGTCAACCAACATTTTGGTGACCTTGAGGTTGCGGATGGTGGGTGAGACCAGCATCGGCAAGCACCCGACCGCAGTGGTGCGGTCAGGGTGATCCTCAAGATCAAAAATGATGGGCGTGCTGGACCACTTGAGGAGCCTGCGCGACTCCACGGGCGGCTCTGCTGCGTTCACCTCACGCACCCACTGCTTGAGTTGGCGGTGGGAGGTGTGCAGAGAGGCGCCACCGTCGACGCACAGGACCTCTGTGGCCTTCTGGAACTCCTGCTCGCTGTTATCCTCATCCTCCATGTCTTCGTCGTCGTCCTCTTCATCCTTGTCGCGGCCCCGAGGAGGTCGATCACCTTGCCGCTGCTTGGCCTTGCCGCGGCGTCCTCCCCGGCCATTGAACGGCCGCTTCTTGCTTGGCTCTCCCCCGCCACCTTGGGCCTTCTCCTTGTCGCGCCTCTCGTACTCAGCTTTCTGCTGCTCGACGAGGTACTCGACGTGCTTGCAGTTGGAGAGGTCGTGGCCCTTGGTGCGGTGGATTTTGCAGTATTGCTTGTCGGAGCCGTCCTGCTTGTCGGCCGCCGCTACAGGGGCAGGCTCCTTGCCGGAGCCGCCAGCCTGTGTTTTCTTGGCGGGAGCCTCCTTGCCGGACTTCTCGACGGCAAGCACCTCCTTCTTGTTCTTCCTTCTATTGTTCCGCCGCCGGCTCTTCTTTGCCTGGGCGGCATCGTCGCTGTCGCTTCCTCCTGCGCATGCATCCTCCCCGGGGAGTTTCCTCCCCTCTTCTGCGCGTGCGCACTTATCAGCCAGAGCGTAGAGCTCGCTGACATCCCGAATCTTGGTCATCGCCATTTCTTCACGCATGCGGCGGTTACGCACGTTCTGGTGGAACGCGCTGATAACCGCGGCAGGGTGGACGTCGGGGATGTTGTGCTGTACACGGCTGAAGCGTTGGATGTACTTGCGCAGGGATTCTCCTTCCTTCTGGGCCAGAATGTGGAGATCGCTCTCCTGGCCGTGGGGTTTGTGGCCGCCGGTGAAGGCGCCAACAAACTGGTGGCAAAGGTCTGCCCAAGAAGAAATGGAACCTTCCGGTAAGTGCATAAGCCAGGAACGAACGTTCGGCTTAAGCACGAGCGGGAAGTAATTCGCTAAAATCTTCTCGTCGCGCCCCCCGGCAGCTTGCACCGCGATGGTGTAGATGCTGAGGAATTCCGAGGGGTGCGTCTTGCCGTCGTACTTCTCCGGTACGTCGGGCTTGAAATTCTTCATGCTGGGCCACTGGACGCGCCGCAGCTCGCGGGTGAACGCAGGGCAGCCCGCCGCGTACGGCAAGTCGCCTGGTTCACCGGGCGCGTGCGCGTCGACAGCGTTCCCAGCTCTCTGGTCTGACTGTCGCCGAGCTTCTCGGCGGCGCTCGATTGTTGTCCGAGCGTCTTCTTGTCGCCGGTCGTCAAGGACTTGGCGCTGGTCCCGACGGGCCCGCGGATCCGACGATGCCGTGGAGCCGTCGTCGGCGTTGTTCCGGCGGGGCGGCGTCTTCTGCTTCCGCGGCGGGGAGTGCACGGTTGTCGCACCCCCGGCGGTCTTGTCGCCGTCGGCCTTCGTCTTCTCAGCTAGCCGCGGCCGCGAGGTCGCCGGCTGCTGTGGAGAGTCGTTGTTGGCGAAGGCGATCAGGCTCTGAATGGTGGCCCTCCAGTCTTCGGCCTTGTCTACCGCTGGAGGGAAGTCGAGGAGCAATTGCGCCCTTGCAAGCGCTTCTGCTGGAGTGGAGGGGGGCGGGGGCGAGCGGTGCGAGGAGCGGGATATGCTCGGACTTCTAACAGCGTTAGAAGGAGCAGGGTCCCGCCCCGGCGACCGCGCCTTGCTGGTGCCCGGTAGGCGGTCCGGAGCGTCCCGCGAGCCTCCGGTTTGCCCTTGTCCCAGCAAGCGGATACCACCTCCTGTGGTATGGCGCTGCTGGGTTGTCGTGTGCTGAGATGGACGCGGCGCGTCCACGGAGACCGAGGCTCGGTCGTCCGTCCTGTCCTTGGATTTGGTGGCGCCGCGAGTGTCCTCGCCGGCGACCACCCTTCCGACGGCGTCTCCCCCGCCCACCGTTGGCTCTGGTGGCGGCGGATGAGACGCAGACGGGCCCCCGACCTCCGAAGCCTTCTTCTTCGGGGCCATGGTGCTGTTGCTGACGAAGTTGCTGATGAAACTGGAGAGGTTGATGAAGAATGCGCCCGCGTGAACGCCGGATCAGATTCGCACAACCTCGACGCCCCCTACCTGGCGCGCCAAAGATTTCGGGGGAAACTGCCCACCACGAACACCTATGGGACCGGAGCCCCTTGCTTGTGCGGTAAGAGGGCGGAGGGAGCACGAAGAGCAGATCGTAGTGAACACGCGGACAGTTTACCCAGGTTCGAGCCGCGATGGACGCGTAAAACCCTACTCCTGCTTGGTTTGTATTGAGTTGGAGAGCTCGGGAGCTTGAAGAACTAGCTACACCGAGCGTATGAGCGATCTAGGTTCCGAACCCCCTCTACGTTGTGCATGGGCCTCCTTTTATAGTGCAAGGGGTCACCGACAGGTGTCAACGTAGGAGAAAGGGGTAAAAATGTAAAAGAGGTGGTAGTTGTAACAGTGCGGGAATAGTGGAGCTACAGTGTATGAACAGTGGTCGCTACCTACTTTGACAGTGGGGGACAAGAGCATTTAATACCCGTCGCCGTCGACCCCAAAAGCGCCCGCCCTTGCGTCTCCGTTTGCCACGGCGATGGCTTTACCACCGTGGAGTGCCACCGTGTCCCCCAGGCTGCACAGCCATCCGCCACGCGTCCCAGGAGAGGCCCCAGGGCGACGCGTGGGCCGATGAGCTGGAGCGCGGGCACACAGCGCAACTCTCCCAGCAAGCACCTTGCTGGGGCCTTGACCTTGCCGGGCCCGGGAGCTTGTCGGGCTCCGAAGCTTGTCGCTCCCCGGGCCTTGCCGGGGCGCATGTTGCGCCGAGGCATGTCTTCTGTAATGGAATCTTCTAGTCTTCCTGGCAAGCTCCTCTTGCCAGGACCTTGCGTGGGTGAGGTAATCTTGAGCCTGGAACGGCCTTCCCGGCAAGCTCCACTTGCCTAGGTCTCGCTCTTCTGTCTTGTATACTTTGTTTTTGAATGGTTTTGTATGGAGCAGGAAGGTCTCCGGCGAGCACGTGGTCGACCCTGCCGCGGGAAGCTGCAACTGCCCGTGCACAAGTTGGGGTACTGAGGTACCCCTACCTTAGTACACCGACACCACCGGAGGGGGATCCATCACGGAGTTCTTCTTCATCATCATCATTGCCCTCACCATGAGTTGTGAGTAGCTTACCACAGACCTTCGGGTCCATAGCTAGTATCTAGATGGCTTATTCTCTCTCTCTCTCTCTCTCTCTCTCTCTCTCTCTCTCGATCTCAATACAAAGTTCTCCTCGGTCTTTGAGGAGATATATTCGATGTAATCTCTTTTTGCGGTGTGTTTGTCGAGATCCGATGAATTGTGAGTTTATGATCAAGGTTATCTATGAAAGATATTTGGTTCTTCTTTGAACTTTTTATGTGTGCTCATAATATCCTTGAAAGTCTCTTCGAATTATTGGTTTGACTTGGCCTACTAGATCTACAGTTATTGCAATGGGAGAAGTGCTTGGCTTTGGGTTCAATCTTGCGGTGTCCTTTCCTAGTGACAGTAGGGGCAGCAAGGCATGTATTGTATTGTTGCCATCGAGGATAAAAAGATGGGGTTTATATCATATTGCTTGAGTTTATCCCTCTACATCATGTCATCTTGCTTAAGGCGTTACTCTGTTCTTATGAACTCAATACACTAGATGCATGCTGGATAGCGGTCGATGTGTGGAGTAATAGTAGTAGATGCAGGCAGGAGTCGGTCTACTTGTCTCGGACGTGATGCCTATATACAATGATCATGCCTAGATAGTCTCATAATTATTCGCTTTTCTATCAATTGCTCGACAGTAATTTGTTCACCCGCCATAGAATATCGCTATCATGAGAGAAGCCACTAGAGAACACTATGGCCCCCGGGTCTGTTCTCAACATATCAATCTACATCTACTTTACTTTTATCGCTTTTATTTGCTGTTCTTGTAAACCAAAAATACCAAAAATATAAACTATCATCTCTATCAGATCTCACTTTCGTAAGTGACTGTAAAGGGATTGACAACCCCTTATCGCGTTGGCTGCGAAGTTCTTATTTGTTTGTGCAGGTGCGAGGGACTGGCGCGTGGTCTCCTACTGGATTGATACCTTGGTTCTCAAAAATTGAGGCAAATACTTACGCTACTGTGCTGCATCTCCCTTTCCTCTTCGAGGGAATACAACGCAAGCTCAAGAAGTAGCAGAGAGCTCTTGCAGCAGGTCACCTTGAAATCCGGACACTTCTCCCTCGGGCCGCCCAGTTAAGAAGTCTACAGGAATAGTTTTGTAAAAACTTTTAATCAAGGGACTATAATGAAAGCTACGTTCAAGGTCATACTGAATATGCCGCCCTCTAGCTTCTTGTTCTCTTTCAAGGCATCCGAGAGTTGGGCTCGTATGTTGTCAGGGGAAACTGTCCACCACGAACACCTATGGGACCGGAGCCCCTTTCTACGTTGCGGTGAAGGAGCGGAGGGAGCACGAAGAGCAGATCGAGGAGAGCACGCGGGCAGTTTACCCAGGTTCGGGCCGCGACGGACGCGTAAAACCCTACTCCTGCTTGGATTGTATTGAGTTCTTGGGCTCGGGAGCTTGAACAATTAGCTACACCGAGCAAGAGAGCTGTCTAGGTTCCGAACCCCCTCTACGTTGTGCATGGGCCTCCTTTTATAGCTCAAGGGGTCACCGACAGGTGTCAACGTAGAGGAGGGTAAAAATGTAACTTTGGTGGTAGTTGTAATAGTGCGGGAACAGTGCATGAACAGTGGATGAACAGTGGTCTTCACCTAACTTTGACAGTGGGGGACAAGGGCCTTAAATGCCCGTCACCGTCGACCCCAAAAGCACCCGTCCATGCGTCTCCGTTCGACACGGCGGTAGCCTCGTCACCGTGGATCGCCACCGTGTACCCCAGGCTGCACAGCCTTCCGCCACGCGTCCCTGTAAGGGTCCCAGGGCGACGCGTGGGCAGATGAGCTGGAGCGTGGGCACACAGCGTAACTCTCCCCCGGCAAGCACCTTGCCGGGGCCTTGACCTAGCCGGGCCCTGAAGCTCGCCGCTCCCCGGGCCCTGCCGGGGCGCATGTTGCGCCGAGGCGTGTCTTCTGAGATGCAGTCTTCTGGTCTTCCTGGCAAGCTTCTCTTGCCAGGGTCTTGTGCTAATGTGATAGTCTTGAGCCTGGGACTGCCTTCCCGGCAAGCCCCACTTGCCGGGGCCTTGATCTTCTGTCTTGTATACTTTGTTTTTGAATGGCTATATATGGATCAGAAAGGTCTTCGGCGAGCACGTGGTGAGCCCTGCCGCGGGAAGCTGCTACTACCCGTGCACAAGTTGGGGTACTAAGGTACCCCTATCTTAGTACCCCGATAGGAGCCCCCGGGCCTGGGCCACACACGGTGCCGAGCGCTGTTGGGCCAGGCCCAAAACAGTGCACGGGCACACGCGGCCCACGGCACGCCGAATCCCCTTCCGCATCCGCCGCGCCCCTCCCTAACGGCACGCGTCGATTGCGGCGTCGTGGGAGAGATCGTGGCCTCGTTCTTTAATGGGAAATGCGGAGCGTCCCCCACCTCCCCCCTTGAAAGCAGAGGAAGCAGGGGCAGTTTCCTTCCTTCGCTTCCATTGCGTCTTCAACCTCCAGAAAACCTTCGCTGCTCCTCGCCCCCACCCCTCCTCCGCCGTCTTCCGCATCCGCGACGCCGTCGAGCTCCTCGCCCCTCCCCTTGCCGCCTCCGCCATGGCTCCGAAGAGCGAGAAGGCGAAAGCGGAGAAGTCCAAGAAGGAGAAGTCCGAGCAGGCGAGTCGCCGCCTTGCGGAAGAGGAACGTGGTCTTCGCGCCGAGGCTCAGCGCGAGGGAGCTGTGGAACAAGTACTACCTTTTCTGGTCCGGGGAGACCAAGGCTCATCCCCGCACCAGAGTCTTCCCCGCCATCGCCAAAGATCTGGTTCCCGGCGGGTATTTCTTCTTCGCTGCCTTCTTTCACTGCGGGTTGTGCCCTCCGTTTTCGGAGTTTTTCTGTGATATTATGAACACGTACAACCTCCACCTCCTAGACTTCACCCCCAATGCCATCCTTACGATGGCCGTTTTCGCACATCTGTGCGAAAACTACATAGGGATCCATCCAAACGTAGCACTCTTTCGCCATTTCTTCATGCCTAGAGTAGAGGCTGGCGCTCCCCTCTCCGGCGGTATCTCCTGGATCTTCCGCTTGAACAAGAAGGACTCATATCTAAAAGGAGAACTCCGCGGCAAGTGGGAAGAATGGCGCGCAGACTGGTGTTGGGTAGTGGAGGACGAGCCGGAGCCCTTCACCGCGCCGCGCACTACTGCCGTAGTGCGCGGGAGAGACTGGAGTGAACTGGCCCCGGAGGACAACAGACTCAGTATTGCCCTTGTTAGAATCATCCGTCTCCGGGTAGCCAATCTGACCATCGGAGAGGTTGGCGCAGATTTCCTCCGCCGCCGCATTGCCCCTTTACAAGAGAGGAAAAGGCCCACCTGGGAATTTGGCAATGCAGCGGATATCATGAGGTTGCGCTGCGGATTGAACTTCAATTTCACCGCTTTGGAGCTGAAAGGAATGGTGCGAGAACTCTTCAAGCATGACCCGGCGCACCCAGAGTGGTTCAGACCCGCCAAGGGAGTAGTGTCGCTATGCAACAGCACCGCCCGTGACTCCTTGCGCGCAATAATGCCGGAGTGCGACTCCCACGGCATCGTCCCCACCTGGATCCAGCCTCCGGGAGATGCCATTCTGAGCTTCTTTGATAACTTGGTTGAGGTGCCGAAGAACGCCGAGGAGATCAAGGGTCTCACCTGGGCCACCACGGAGCGGGATATAGCCTATATTGCTTCCCGGATGGAAGAGGCCGCCGCAGCCGCAGCGGCACGAGACTTCGGATTCACCGTTGACGAGGCAGAGGCTGCGGATGCGTCGTGCAAAGCCGAGGAGGCAGAGATCCGCAGGCTGCTTAAGCTTCCACCCGACGAGCTTGCCGGGGTTCCTTCACTGAGGCACGCCGGGATTCCCGGGGTTGTGAGCGAGGCCGCCGCAGGGGGCGAGGTTGCCGGAGGGAACAGAGGTGCCGGAGGGAGCGGAGCCACCGGAGGGAGCGGGGCCGCAGGACAAGATGCTGGACCCATCGAGCCCGCCGGGGAGGGAGAGGAGGACGCCGAGGCCGATGAAGACACCGGTGGATCTCTGGGGCTTGACGACGACGCTTCCTCGTCCTCGGAGAACTCCCCGCCTCGTGCAAGTCCCAAGCGAACACCGTTGAAGCGCCTCCGCAAGGCGGCTACGGCGACAAGGACGCGGGCGCCCCGACAGCAGCCTACTCGCCGGGCGACGCGCGCCACCAGAGCGAGCCAAGCCGCGACGGAGGCGCCCCGCGCACCAGCGCCAAGTGGAGGGGGATCCTCCCGGAGCGAAACGGCCGCTCCGCCTGCTCCTCGGGCCTCGGCGCCAACGGAGGCTGGGTCTTCGCAGCCCCCAGCCCCGGAGACCGCCAAGCGTCCGAGGGAGCCTTCTCCTCCTGCTCCTCGCGCGGGAGCGCCTCAGGTGGAGTTCGATTTCTCCGCCCTCAGCGACGATGACGAGGAAGAGGAGTAAGTGTTTGTAATTTGTAACTTCTTCGATCATGTCTTGATTCTTTCTTTGATGATTCTGATCTTGTTTCTTGTTTTGTTTTCAGGTCCCTGACCCAGCGGGCGGCGAAGCGGGCCAAGATCCCCGTGGTCGAGGTCGAGGACGACTCGCCCGTCGCGGCGACAGGGGACGCGCCAGCGACGAACTTGCCGGATCAACCCGCTGCTCCGAGGAGCAGCCCCCAGCGCAGCCCCCAGCGTAAGTCTGGTCTTGAACTTTTCGTTCGTCGGGCGCGCCTGAGGTTTTTGCTTGGTACTAATATCTTGTTGTCTTGTTGGTCTTGTGCAGAAATGGAGCCGCAGCTGCAGGAGCGCTCGGAGACTGCCTCCGGCGAGCCACAGGTTCCACCCTCCCCGCCAAGGATAGACTCCCCGGCGAGGGAGAATGTTCCGACGAGGACAGGCACCCCACCAAGGGCGGGCTCCCCGCCAAGGGTGAGCAGCCCGACGAGGGCTCTCACCCCGCCAAGGGAGGGCACGGACGGCCCTCCGCCAGCAGGGGCCACCGCTCCTCCGCCAAGGGAGGACTCCCCGGCGAGGGAGCCAGTCGTCGACGAAGTCCGCGAAGGTGAGTCTTGTAGCTTCGTCTTCTTGAACTTGTCTTTTTGGATATTTGCTTGATCGTTTCTTTTCTTCTTCTTCTGTCAGATCCTCCTCCCCCGGAGCAGATGGAGACGGAGGTCACCGTCGAGGAGGAGGCGCACGGCGGCGACGGCAACGCCACTGCCACCGAGGGCATGGCTGGAGCCGACGAGCCCGCCGCTGAGGAGAACGCCCCGGCCGCAGACGCCACGGCTGGGGAGGGGGACGGCGACCACACTGCTGGCCCGGAGGCCGCAGGAGCGTCGAGCGCTGCACCGGCCGCCGATCCCTCCGCTGCCAAGGAGCAGCCGGGTGTTTACCTTGAGGCCCCCAACGGCGTATTCATACAAGTTCCGTGGGGTTCCTCGTCGCGAGCCCCCGTGGAGGGCGAGACCTTTGATGGAGAGGTCCTCGCCTCCGCGGGGCTGAAGATTGTTGAAGCGCCTGGCGGGAGCGACGAGCCCGAAGAGGAGAAGCTTCTTCGC
Organism: Secale cereale; assembly: GCA_902687465.1. Lineage (NCBI taxonomy): Eukaryota > Viridiplantae > Streptophyta > Magnoliopsida > Poales > Poaceae > Secale > Secale cereale. Next base: position 533,761,373 of record LR738712.1, on the reverse strand, counting down.
CAGCTCCTGGCCCTTTACCGGGCCAGGCAGGCGAAACTGGAGTCCCGGGAAGTCCTCACCGCCAAGGCTGGAGCAGACCTGGAGAAACGCGCCGCGGAGCTCCGCGCCGCCAACCAGGCGGCCCTCCGCGACTTGGCGGAGGAGCGCGAAAGGCTTGCTGGGGAGCAGCAAGAGTTTCTTCTGGAGAAAGCTGAGGCCGAGGAGCAGCAGTGACTGGTTGGTGAAGAGCTGTCCCGGCGAGAAGGAGCGCTCAACCAGCGGAAGGTTGAGCTCGACGCCCATGACGACGAGCTTACCGCCCGGGAGCAAGCTATGAAGGAGGCGAAGGAAGCCGCAGTCGCCGCAGAAAACGCCAAGAGGGAATTGGAGCTCAAGGTTGAACAGTTGGAGCGGTACCTGAAGGCCACCGAGGACAGGGTCACCGCGCTCAACGTAGAGCGCGAGAAGGACGCCCACACCAACTCCGAGCTTCAGTTACGCCTCTCCAAGAAGGGCGACGAGCTTACTTCCGCCAAGGACTCGATCGCTGACTTGGAGTTGAAGGTCTCCACTCTGAAAGATTCACTCGACGCCGCCCGGGACCGCGAGACCAAGCTGAAGGAGGAGGTTCGCAAGGAGCGGGAGCTGGTGGAGAGTGCTGCCACCTCTGCAAGCCACTTCAACCGGGCGGTGGAGCAATGGACAGAGGACCTGGTCACTTCCGCCGCCAATATCGACAAGGAACTGATGGCGCTGAGGGTGGAGCACCTTGTGTACTCTCCGGACCCGAATCTCCCCCACAGCGCCAAGCTAAGTCTCTTCTTCAGGGGGATCGCGCCGGCGCTTGCACGTCTGCAGGAGAAGCTCCCCGCGCAGCTGGCCGAGGAGTCGCGCCAGCTCTGCGCGGGTACCTTAGAGCGCGTCTTGATGAAGATTGTCTACCGCAACCCTGGTATTAATCTTGTCAACGTCCTCCCTAGCTTGCCGGCCGACGCAGATCAGGAGGCACTGAAGGCGCAGGTCGCCCACATCATCGCCAAGGTGAACAAGATCTCCAGGCGTGAAGGCGATCGCGTAGATTAGACCTCCTTCTTTTTATTTCCTTTGCTGTTGCAAAGTGTGTCATGAACATGAATCTATTAGTCATTGCGACAAGTTATCTCTTGTAATATATTATCTTGTTTTGATCAATCAATGCAGTGTTATCTCCCTTGTTTTGGTCCTTTACTTTGTATGCTTTCAACCCTACGCTTCTAGGGGACTTGCCGGCAAGGGACCCTTGCCGCGAGCGCTGAGTGCTGGACTCTTAGCAGCCTGCTGGCAAAGGACTTACCGGCAAGCAACCTTGTCGCGGCTAGTCGCAACGCACTTATATTGCTTGAGCGAACTCGAAAACGAAGCAAGGGCGCGACACTTGTCGCAGCTCACTTAAGTCGTTGAGCGTACTCGAAAACAAAGTAAGGGTGCGGCTAGCCATGGGTAGGTTCCTCCGCGCACAGGTTTTCCATACAAAGTGTGGTTGTTCAAGGAAGATAACTAAAATTTAGAAATTTGAATTGCTCAAATTCTGGTAACTTAGCTTTCATATGTTGCTTGTTCCCCGACAAGCCTCCTCTTTCTTGAACAGCACTTGGTTCATCCTCCATCTCCTTCTCCCCCCCCCCCGGCAAACTTGTGCGCGAGGAACATTCTTTCTGCTTAAGAGGGAAAGAAAAAGAAGAGGGAAAACAAGTATAGGGCCTCTCGGCGTGCTAGTGCTTACCGGGTGTGTGTGTTACACAAGATGCCAAACAATGCATGAAAATAACGAGGAAAAGCATGGAAAAGGCAAATAGTGTGAAACACAAAAGCTTTACTGATGCACGGGATGTGCGCCCGGCTTTGTACAAAGGATTACATGCAACAGCGGCAAGACTTGTACAAAAGGTGGTTGCCGGAGCGGATCACGGCAACCGCGCCTTATGGGTGAAACTTGCGAAGATGCTCTATGTTCCAGGAGTTGCTCACCGATAAGCCTTCTTCGGTCTCAAGGCGGACAGCGCCGGGCCTTGTGACTTGTCTCACCCGATAAGGGCCTTCCCACTTCGGCGTCAACTTGTTGGAATTCTTGGCGGACTGAACACGCCGAAGAACAAGGTCGCCTTCCTCGAGACTCCTGGCCTTGACCTTGCGGCTATGATAGCGACGCAAGGCTTGCTGGTATCGAGCAGCTCGTACAGCAGCCTGGAGACGTTCCTCCTCAAGGAGCAACGCATCATCTTGTCGCAGTTGCTCTTGCTCGAGCTCATCATAAGCGAGCACTCGAGGAGATCCGTACACGAGTTCCGTGGGGAGAACTGCCTCTGCTCCATAGACTAGAGCAAAGGGTGTATGTCCGGTGGCTCGACTTGGTGTCGTCCTGATTGACCAAAGAGCCGCCGGCAGCTCCTCTATCCAGTTTCTTCCGCACTTGCGCAGCCTGTCAAAGGTTCTTGTCTTGAGTCCGCGCAGCACTTCAGCATTGGCCCTCTCCACTTGACCATTGCTCCTTGGGTGAGCAACAGAAGCGAAACAGACCTTGGCGCCAAGGTCTTGGACGTACTGCATGAAGGTGCGACTAGTGAATTGTGTACCGTTGTCGGTGATGATCCTGATAGGGATTCCGAAACGGCAAACAATCGACCTGAAGAACCTGACCGCTGACTGTGCTGTCACCTTTCTCACTGGTTCCACTTCTGGCCACTTTGTGAACTTATCGATTGCAACGTACAAGTACTCAAAGCCCCCGACAGCACGGGGGAAGGGGCCGAGAATATCGAGCCCCCAAACCGAGAAGGGCCAGGACAAAGGAATTGTCTGGCGAGCTTGAGCTGGCTGATGAATCTGCTTGGCATGGAACTGGCACGCTTCACACTTGGTTACTTGTGCAGTCGCATCTTGGAGGGCTTCTGGCCAGAAGAACCCTTGCCGGAACGCCTTTCCGGCAAGTGCCCTTGCGCCAATGTGGTGGCCACATGTGCCTCCATGTATCTCTGCCAACAGCTTCTGTCCATCTTCTCTGGAAATGCACTTCAACCTGACACCATTGAGTCTTCTTCTGTACAGCTCATTGTCAACGAACTAGTACATACTTGACTGCCTGGTTATTTTCTCTATTTCTTTTGGGTCATCGGGAAATTCTCCAGTTAGCAGAAAACGGACGATCTGCTGCGCCCATGCTGGAGCCCGAGGCTCAACAGCAAGGACTAAAGGCATGAGGGCCGCTGCGGGAACCCCAGCTTCTACGGCAAGAACCTCCAGTTCAGCCGGAGCTGATGGTCCCCCGGCAAGCCTGCCGGGGCAGGGCTTGTCGGGAACGCTTGCTTCAACTGTACAGATCCTAGGATCTGCAGGAGCAAACTGTTCCTCAGCATCTTGGGTGTTGACCTTGGGGACCTTGGCGGCGGCTTCGGGAAGATCCGCCGGCAAGTAGTCGCCGGAGATCAACTTTCTCTTCTTACTTTGCCCAACTGATGGTGTAACGGATGGTTGAGTTAGCTTGAGCAAGAAGGTCCCTGGTTCCACAGGTAACTTCATCGCAGCACACTTTGAGAGGCCATCTGCAATATCATTCTGGGCTCTTGGGACATGCTCCATTTGCAGACCTTCAAAGTGTTCTTCAAGCTTCCTCACTTCATCTACATAAGCTTCCATCAAAGGGCTCTGGTAACTCTTGTTAACTTGTCGGACCACCAACTGAGAATCTCCTCGCACAATCAACTTTTTTATCCCAAGCTCAGGTGCAATTCTGAGGCCGGCAAGCAGACCTTCATACTCAGCAGTATTGTTTGTCGCTTGCTCCTTGGGAAAGTGCATCTGGACAACATACTTGAGGTGCTCTCCGGTGGGCGCTAAGAGGACGACGCCGGCACCGACGCCTTGCAGCGAGAAGGCACCATCAAAGTACATTACCCATTCACTGCTTGCTTCTTGTGCGGGGACGCTTGTTTCTGGAACTTCTTCGTCGGGCGTTGGGGTCCATTCAGCTATGAATTCTGCCAAAGCTCGGCTCTGTATAGTTGAAGTACTCTCAAACTTGAGACCAAAGCTTGACAGCTCCAGTGCCCACTCGACGATCTGCCTGTTGCTTCTGGATTCTGCAATATCCTCTTCAACGGAAAGTGAGTGACCACTGTTATCTCATGTGCTTGGAAATAATGGCGCAGCTTTCTCGAGGACATGAGGAGGCCGAAAAGCAACTTCTGCACCCCGGAGTATCTTGATCTAGCCCCCTGCAAGAGGGAACTCACAAAATACACCGGGCGATGTACCATCTTCCTTCGCACTTCTCCTTGTTCCCGCGCAGAGTTGTCCTTGTCGGGGCCAGAGCTTGCTGGTAGAGCCCCCTGCTTGTCGCTGGACTCGCTTGTCGGTGGTGTAGACCCTTCTTCTGCCTCCCTTTCCGCTACCAACGCAGCACTAACCACTTGATTGGTTGCCGCTAAGTATAGCAGCAACTTCTCTTGTGGACCAGGTGCGACAAGTATCGGAGTGGAGGATAAGTACCCTTTCAAGTCTTGCAGCGCTGCCTCCGCCTCCGGAGTCCATTTCATAGGACCTGCCTTCTTCAAGATTTTGAAGAAAGGCAGGGCGCGTTCTGCAGACTTTGAAATGAACCTACTGAGGGCAGCTACACAACCTGCAAGTCTCCTTACGTCCTTGACGCGCTTCGGGGCTTCGATCCGCTCGATGGCTTTGATCTTGTCGGGATTGGCTTCAAGCCCCCTCTGGGACACAAAGAACCCGAGAAGCTTGCCGGAGGGGACTCCGAAGACGCACTTCTCGGGGTTCAACTTGAGCTGGATCTTGCGCAGATTTGCAAATGTTTCTTCTAAGTCTTGGATCAGGGTATCTTTGCTCTTGCTCTTGACCACTATGTCATCCATGTAAGCTTCTACATTTCTGTGGATCTGTGGCTCAAAAGCAGTGTGCACCACCCTTGCAAATGTTGAGCCTGCATTCTTCAATCCAAAGGGCATGCGTATGAAGCAATATGTGCCGCATGGAGTGATAAATGCAGTCTTCTCTTCGTCTTCCTTGGCCATAAAAATCTGGTGGTAGCCTGAGTATGCATCAAGGAAAGAAAGCAGCTCACATCCGGCGGTGGAGTCAACAATCTGGTCAATGCGCGGCAAGGGAAACGGATCCTTGGGACATGCTTTATTCACATCAGTGAAGTCTATACACAGTCTCCACTTCCCGTTGGCCTTACGCACGACAACTGGATTTGCTAACCACGTGGGATGGATCACGCCTCTAACCAGGCCTGCTGCTTCTAGCTTCTTGATTTCTTCGGTGATGAATTCTTGGCGCTCCACGGCTTGCTTCCTGACCTTCTGCTTGATGGGCCGCGCATGAGGACAAACAGCAAGCTTGTGCTCAATTACCTTCCTGGGAACGCCGGGGATGTCAGATGGTTGCCATGCAAACACATCGACATTCGCTCGCAGGAAGGCAACGAGCGCGCTTTCCTATTTGCTGTCAAGTGTAGCACTGATGGTCAAGGTACCACCAGTGCCGTCCTCCTTGGCGGACACCTTCTTGGTTGCCGGTGGAGCGGCCATCCCCTTCTTGCACTTGCCAGTGGAGCTCGATGGGACGTCCTCGACGCCTGCTACTGCGGCGTGTCGTTATTGGCGAAGGCGATGAGGCTTTGGATCGTCACCCTCCAGTCTTCGGCTTTGTCTGCCACTGGAGGGAAGTCGAGGAGTAGTTGCGCTCTTGCGAGAGCTTCTGCTGGAGAGGAGGGGATCGGGGGCGAACGGTGCGAGGAGCGGGATATGCTCGGACTCCTAACAGGGTTAGAAGGAGTTGTTTCCCGCCTCGGCGACCGTGCCTTGCTCGTGCCGGGACGGTGGCCTGGAGCATCCCGCGAACCTCCGGTTTGTCCTTGCCCCAGCAAGCGGATGGTACCTCCTGTACCACGGCGCTGCTGGCCTGTCGTCTGCTGAGATGGACGTGGCGCGTCTACGGACACCGAGGCCTTGGAATTGGTCCGGTCGTCCGCCTTGTCCTTGGATTTGGTGGCGCCGTGAGTTTCCTCGCCGGTAACCACCCTTCCGCCGGCGTCCCCTTCACCCACCGTTGGTTCTGGTGGCGGTGGAACAGACGCAGACGGGCCTGCGACCTCCGAAGCCTTCTTCTTCGGGGCAATGCTGTTGTTGCTGACGAAGTTGGTGTGGCTGGAGAGGTTGATGAAGAATGCACCCGCGTGAGCGCCGGATCAGGTTCGCACAACCTCGACGCCCCCTACCTGGCGCGCCAAAGATGTCGGGGGAAACTGTCCACCATGAACACCTATGGGACCGGAGCCCCTTTCTACGTTGCGGTAAAGGAGCGGAGGGAGCACGAAGAGCAGATCGAGGAGAGCACGCGGGCAGTTTACCCAGGTTCGGGCCGCGACGGACGCGTAAAACCCTACTCCTACTTGGATTGTATTGAGTTCTTGGGCTCGGGAGCTTGAAGAATTAGCTACACCGAGCAAGAGAGCTGTCTAGGTTCCGAACCCCCTCTACGTTGTGCATGGGCCTCCTTTTATAGCTCAAGGGGTCACCGCCAGGTGTCAACGTAGAGGAGGGTAAAAATGTAACTTTGGTGGTAGTTGTAATAGTGCGGGAACAGTGCATGAATAGTGGATGAACAGTGGTCTTCACCTAACTTTGACAGTGGGGGACAAGGGCCTTAAATGCCCGTCACCGTCGACCCCAAAAGCACCCGTCCATGCGTCTCCGTTCGACACGGCGGTAGCCTCGTCACCGTGGATCGCCACCGTGTACCCCAGGCTGCACAGCCTGCCGCCACACGTCCCTGGAAGGGCCCCAGGGCGACGCGTGGGCAGATGAGCTGGAGCGTGGGCACACAGCGTAACTCTCCCCCGGCAAGCACCTTGTCGGGGCCTTGACCTAGCCGGGCCCTGAAGCTCGCCGCTCCCCGGGCCCTGCCGGGGCGCATGTTGCGCCGAGGCATGTCTTCTGAGATGCAGTCTTCTGGTCTTCCTGGCAAGCTTCTCTTGCCAGGGTCTTGTGCTAATGTGATAGTCTTGAGCCTGGGACGGCCTTCCCGGCAAGCCCCACTTGCCGGGACCTTGATCTTCTGTCTTGTATACTTTGTTTTTGAATGGCTATATATGGATCAGAAAGGTCTCCGGCGAGCACGCGGTGAGCCCTGCCGCGGGAAGCTGCTACTGCCCGTGCACAAGTTGGGGTACTAAGGTACCCCTATCTTAGTACACCGACGCCAAAGATGTCGAGGGAAACTGTCCACCACGAACACCTATGGGACCGGAGCCCCTTTCTACGTTGCGGTAAAGGAGCAGAGGGAGCACGAAGAGCAGATCGAGGAGAGCACGCGGGCAGTTTACCCAGGTTCGGGCCGCGACGGACGCGTAAAACCCTACTCCTGCTTGGATTGTATTGAGTTCTTGGGCTCGGCAGCTTGAAGAATTCGCTACACCGAGCAAGAGAGCTGTCTAGGTTCCGAACCCCCTCTACGTTGTGCATGGGCATCCTTTTATAGCTCAAGGGGTCACCGACAGGTGTCAACGTAGAGGAGGGTAAAAATGTAACTTTGGTGGTAGTTGTAATAGTGCGGGAACAGTGCATGAACAGTGGTCTTCACCTAACTTTGACAGTGGGGGACAAGGGCCTTAAATGCCCATCACCGTCGACCCCAAAAGCACCCGTCCATGCGTCTCCGTTCGACACGGCGGTAGCCTCGTCACCGTGGATCGCCACCGTGTACCCCAGGCTGCACAGCCTTCCGCCACGCGTCCCTGGAAGGGACCCAGGGCGACGCGTGGGCAGATGAGCTGGAGCGTGGGCACACAGCGTAACTCTCCCCCGGCAAGCACCTTGCCGGGGCCTTGAACTAGCCGGGCCCTGAAGCTCGCCGCTCCCCGGGCCCTGCCGGGGCGCATGTTGCGCCGAGGCGTGTCTTCTGAGATGCAGTCTTCTGGTCTTCCTGGCAAGCTTCTCTTGCCAGGGTCTTGTGCTAATGTGATAGTCTTGAGCCTGGGACGGCCTTCCCGGCAAGCCCCACTTGCCGGGGCCTTGATCTTCTGTCTTGTATACTTTGTTTTTGAATGGCTATATATGGATCAGAAAGGTCTCCGGCGAGCACGTGGTGAGCCCTGCCGCGGGAAGCTGCTACTGCCCGTGCACAAGTTGGGGTACTAAGGTACCCCTATCTTAGTACACCGACATATGTCCTTTAGCTCTTTGGCTTGCTTGATATTTGTATCCTGCAGTTTGTTTTTCTCCTCTATGGTTCGTGTTAGTACACGTTGACCAACGGTTGTTTGCCCTTCGGCCAGTTTCTTTCTCCACCAGAGCAGCCCTTAGCTTCTCCGCCAGCTGGTCTGTTGACCCTACTACTGCAGTTAAAACTATGCATATTTAAAAATCATTGATTGGCGCGGGACCATACTTTCTGGACACTATTGTTCTTACCATCAGAGCCCTTCTTAGATTTCTTCGAATCTTCCAATTCGGTGGTGACAACAGTTAGCTTGGTCTGGCATTCTTCCAGCTCCTTGGATAATATGTTATTCTTTTCCTTGAGTACCTAAGGATACAACGATCCTTAAATCTGTTGGGCCAACTGCTTTAAGTCTCGGGGCTACTAGCATATGAATATTGAATCTAGAGTCACTCACCCGCATATCCTTGGAAAGCTGGTGAGTGGCTCCGGCAAGTCCATCTCGAGCAGCTCGGATATACGCATCCGCAGAACTGAGGGCGTTGAATGCCTCCTCAGTAAAAGATGGATCACGCATGGCTGCTTTTCGTTACCGATGATTCATCATGCTTTCAACTTCGGAATTCGTAACAGATACCTCATGTGAATCCTCTTGGAGAGGACAATCCGACGTTACACCCATATCAACCCTAGTCCTTTCGAATGGGTCCAGTGCCGGATTGGTTGGAGCATGACCAGCAGGATCCCCGGACACAGTCCGGCGTATGCTCCTCCTAAAATAAGTCAGGAAAATATTACAATCCGGCCTTGCTTTCGAGCATATGTTAAAAAATTATACCTCTTCGGTAAAGGAGGAGGTTCGGTGATGTCTTCGGTTTCCTTCCGTTTTGAAGACTCGCCCTGCGCGGGCGTCACCTTCCTAGAGGGTGCCCTTGGTGCAGTACGGCCGGACGAGCGCCGCCCCTTTTCAGCACGAGATAGTGCGATGGGTGAGGCGCGCTGGGAAAACTCTCTTTGAAGAGGTGTCTCCTGGGTACTTACGTGGGAGGAAGGAAGAAGGTCGGGGTAATAGCCTACGATAGCCACTTCAGTAACATCAGGGCTAGCCTGATAGAAAACACCATCCCTAAGCTCTATGCCTATGTTCGGATCTTCTTCAAATCCGGGATCCATGTCTTCAATATGGTCCTCTGGCTGCGGAATGGGGCTATGAATCCCCTCGCCACTTTCCTCCACTAATATGGGAGATAACCAAATTCGTTTCGGTTAGTATGTCTCAAGAGAAATTGAGCAAAACTAGCGATCAGAGAAAGGCTTACCCAGTCGATGGGGTTGTACATAGAGAAACATTCCCGACACTTCAAGCGGAGAAAGTCCTCCTTCTCCCCTTTGTAGAGGTCAGCAAGGATGGCGGCCAGGGTAGCAGGGTTGTCCGGACCCTTGCGTAGACAACACGAGGCATCGTCTTGGCCATTATAATACCACATAGGAAACCCTCTGTTGTGAAGCGGCTGTACGCACTGCGTTATTGAGATCGCCATTACCTCAATTATTGTCAGCTCGGAGTGGGCAAGTAATCTGATCTTGCTTACTAGCCTTTTGATCTCCGCACTGTCCTCTTCCTTGAGACTTCGGGGACACCAGTTGAAACGCTTCATTAAAGGAGCACTGGAGTATTCGGGAAGGCCTCGCCGGATTGGGTCTGGAAGAACGATGTCTTCAATATAAAACCATTCTGAGGGCCACTCTTCGGATGCCTTCTTCGGAGTGCCGGACAGGTAGCCTATCCCAGCTATGCGCCACAATTCGGCGCCGCCCACCTCGAATATAGATCCCTTTTGGGAGCGGGGGACAAGGCATAAGAATTTTTGCCATAGCTCAAAATGAGCCGCACATCCCAGAAACAGCTCCCAAAGAGCGACAAAGCCCGCGATGTGCAAGATAGAGCATGGCGTAAGATCATGCAGCTAGAGACCATAGAACTCCAGGAACCCCCTGAGGAAAGGATGGATAGGAAATCCTACACCCCTCAAGAGGAAGGAGACGAAGCACACCCGCTCCTCCTTGGTAGGATTGGGGAAATTTTCTGCCAGGGCTTCGTTGTCAATAGAAGTAAATCCAGCCGGACGGGGACTAGATCCGCGGGAGGGAGATACCCCTGCGCCTGAAGTTTACTCAGATGTGCGTAGGATACTGAGCAACTTTCCCAATCACCTTCTTGAGGGCCATGAGGGCATGAGGAAGAGCTGGGAACGCCGACCATGTTTGAAGATTTTCCGTGGCAAGCTCTAAGGATTTTCCACGTGGAATGGAATGGCATCTGAGATTTAGTCTCTTTAAATAGGCGCCTTCCTTACACAATCAAGGGGTTAATTGTAAAAATACCCACACGGTTCACATTCATCTGACACGTGGAAGCCAAGGCGACGGCGGCAAGGATTCAACACGATATAATATTAAATATGGAGCCGAATTATCATCTATTCCAAAGAAGAACTTGCCTTGCAAGACCAAAGACATGAAGCTGGATACAATCTCGTCATTGAAGGCAAGTTCGGGGGCTACTGAGGGAGTCCTGGATTTGGGGGTCCATGAGGATCCAGTCTACCGAAGCTGGGCCGGATAGATGGGCCATGAAGATGAACGTAAACTAACATCGCCGTGTCCGGTTAGGACTCCTGTATATGTATAAAGGCAGAATAGATGTTTGGATGTGATGATTCTTTTTCTTCCCAAGCAATCTTTGTAACCCTAGGTCTCCTCCGGTGGATATATAAACCAGAGGGTCTAGTCCATAGAGGGTAGCAGAATCACAATATCATAGGCTAGACTTCTAGGGTTTAGCCATTACGATCTCGAGGTAAATCAACTCTTGTAACCCCATATTCATCAAGATCAATCAAGCAGGAAGTAGGTTATGACCCCGATCGAGAGGGTCTGAACCTGGGTAATACCGTGTCCCCATTCTCATGTTACCATCGATCCTTAGACGCACATCTTGGGCACCCCTACCAGAGATCTGCCGGTTTTGACACCGACACCCCTCGGAAGCAATTCAAGGTCTATCTATTGGAAAGATCCATCCAACGAAGGTGAAGGAGAGCACTTAGTCCATACAAGCGGAAGCCTCAAATTCACGTCAAGGTGAGCCACAAGCTGACTTGGAGGCGTCCAGAAGTGGAACTCATCAAGACGAAGGGAATGAGGAAGTACACCAGGATGATCCACCTCAACCTCCTTCTCCACATCCACAAGAGAACAACGACACCAACAACAATGAAGGGGAAGATAATGGTGAGGATGTTCCAGCACAACCCAAGCAAAATCTCTCACGAGTTAGAGCAAGAGTCTCAAGTGATCATCCCATCGAACAAATATCCGGTGACATTCAAAGCAGGAGAATCACTCGCTCTAAAACTCGTTTGGCTAACTTTTGTGAACATTACTCATTCATTTCTAGCATTGAACCTATGAAGGTTGAAGAAGCTCTTGAGGATCCGGATGGGATAAATGCTATGCATGAAGAGCTACACAACTTCGAAAGGAATCAAGTATGGACATTGGTTGAGAAGCCCAATGACGATCAAAATGTCATTGGAACCAAGTGGGTGTTCCAGAATAAGCAAGACGAAAATGGAGAAGTTGTACGCAACAAGGAACGTCTCGTTGCTCAAGGCTACACTCAAGTCGAAGGTATGGGCTATGGTGAGACATATACCCACGTTGCTAGAGTTGAGTCTATTCGCATTTTACTTGCTTATGCCAATCACCATGATATCACTTTATACGAAATGGACATTGGAAGTATTTTTCTCGATGATTAAATTGAGGAGGAAGTTTATGTTAAGCAACCTCCCGGCTTAGTTAATCCCAAGAAACTTAATCATGTTTACAAACTCCACAAAACTCTTTATGGTCTTAAACAAACGAGCATCGTATAAATGCTTGACTAAGTTAATTATTTAAAAAGGCTTTGAAATTGGGAAAATTGATTGTAATGCTCGGATAATTATGCTACAGTAAACCTCTGCTAATGTTGCCACATCACCTCGATTACTGTTGATAACTTGCGTTGATTCAAACCTTGTTCAAATTCAAACCCGAGTTTATAGTACAAATTCAAATGTTGTCAAACGTGCAAACTAAAATGTTCTACTTGTTGCATTTAACCATTTGGAAATATTTGGTGAAGAAATCATCTTTTTATAATGGGTTTAAGTACTCAAATTAATTAAAAGCATATATGGAAATGCAATCATTTAAATGAAAGAACAGGGGAAAGAGCCCCCCCCCCCCACTGGGCCCAGACGACCCAACCTGGCCCACCAGGCCGACCCACC